>CM029362.1:9350207-9376340 GCA_017140985.1 Hormaphis cornu
CATTGCCAAAAGTGTCGGATCAGAGTACCGCGGTTTATACCAGTTTACGCGTAATAATATTACGAGATAATATTCCGCGCGTGTTTGAATACGTCTTATATATTATACCAGATCTGCACGGTACTGTTTTTGAACTGTTTCATTACTGTAAATAAATCGAAATAGTATCGAACGCATCGATGACGGGAATATTTAAAATCAAACAAAAATAATTCGTGACTGGTGTCGATCGTGTAAAACGATACATTTGCACACCACCAGTGGCGGCGCTAGGCGTGGGCGAAGTGGGCCGTTGGCCACGGCCTCGCACCTCAAAGGGCCTCGCGTTCCAAAGGGACTTAACCATGGAAAAATATGGCCAAAAAAGGGCCTCTTTACTTCGCCCACGTATAAATTTTACCTCGCGCCGCCACTGCACACCACTAACCTAGTACGGAGCAGAGACCACGCAAAATTTTAAGCAAAGACGTATTTAGATACACATCATTCGTTATTCCCGTTGTGAAATCCGACTGGCGTCAATACATAACAGTATGTCGTTATTGTGCGAGACGAAGTGAAGGATGAGAAAAACGATAAACAATAATTCGTGTTCGCGTAAATTCCTCCCTTAAATACGCCACTGCGATTGTAGCGGGCGCTGTTTGGGGATGATCCCCCCCCCACCGAGTAAGCAACACGATAAATATAGATGAGGATATTCGAGGACGGAGTTGAAATGTTCCATTGGTGTACGCGAATGAATACGCCCTCTAAAAAAAAGGGTCCTGCTGTACGCCTCTGCGAAGTGTCGACTGCGGAGCGTCTTCTTCGGATGTAAATAAATAATAATTATAAATTTCTCGTGATGTACGGGCACGTCGGACGCGAACATTAATCACAACGCGCAGGGTTCCCGACAATTAAACAAACTTGTACGATAAAACACACGTTAAACCGGCCGAAACAACGTCTGCAGACGGTCTTTCCCTGTCCGTCGACGATTTCGCGAGCCTCGAGCTGTGCCCGTGTAACCGGCGCACAGGAGGACGTTCGTTCTGGGCGCGGTTGAAACGATACAGTCAAAGGACTTTACCAGCTGCTCGTGACGTGTAGGATGTGCACGCGTGTCTGCTTCGTCGTCTTCCGCGGTACGATCGTCGGATGTTTTTTTGAAAGTTATTATTATTCGTACATCCTCGGACCCCTCGGAACCTCACCCCGCGCTATCGTTAAAATACTTATTAATTCGTCATAACGGCAACGTAAATCAACGAGTAATCCGCGTGTAATACAATTATTATAACATTGTTTATTACCATGTGCTGTACTATTCACTACGTATGCGCAGCACCTGACGTGTAATAACACTATGACGTCTTTGTATACACCGCAATCGTGATAAAATTCGGATTAACTTGTTTTTATAACCCGTTATTATTAATTAGTTAATATTTTCGTTTCAGAGATGCGAACCGTCCGAGTAGATTTCAAAATTTTCCTCGCGCCGACGGGTGAAGGTTAGGTTAGGTAGGTTAGTAGGTGCATATTATAGAGTTTGCCCACGCTAGAAATTTAAAAATTTTCGCCAAAACGGTCACAATCATGAAAACGCCGGAACAGGTCGCGTGAAAAAACGATTCTGAGCGAGCTCGTTTATCTATCGTATACGTATTTTTAACAAAAAATATACTTCCAAAATTATTGACCTAACAAGAACTGTTTTAAATCTTTATCGTAACGTATGAAATTAATTTAGTACATAAAAGTTGAAAACGTCAAGGGATAATTTTTTAATAACCGTTTCCGGATTTGGCGATTTAGTCATTAATGATATCAAAATATCAAAAACGTGTTCAAATGAAATTGAAATCCCAGTTTTTATTGCGGTATTCAACGTAACGATTGGAGCACTCTTTCTGTCGGAAAACGTCATTACAAACGTGAAAATCTCAAATTTTTCGATTTTCGTCTTGTTTTCGGGGTAAAATTCAAAAAGTAAGCGAAATTTCAAAAACCGCTTCAACCCGAGTACCACCGCAGTTCGTTATGAACGCACTGACGATGAAAATCTGAGAGCATTCCTTCTGCCCGAAATGTTGAACGACGGAAAAAACAACGTTGTGAGAACGATACATTCCTCGTTGACGCTCGGAATCTAAAACGTCGAAAAACGACTCTTCACGTTTAGCTCGAATACGAGATAAAATATAGTTTTTTTTTTTTTTTGATGTCGGGAGGAAATTTCGCTTCCGGTAAACGTTTTCAGTATCGTCGATTGAACCAAGTGGTCGCCGCTTCCTGTATTATTCGCCAAAGTGTCTGCGATAACGCGTCAAAGTTTCGCCTTATTCGCGAATCGTAACTACTACATAACTGCAAAATGCTGTTTTATAACAAAATTATGGTACGTGGACGACGTTTGTGCGCCTCGGAGGCGTGTTAAAAAGGGACGAAAGACCCTGTCGCGAACAATGCAGTTGTATATACACACGTCACACGTTCTAGAACATTATTGCCTTCCGGTGTGTGTAACTGCAACACTTCGTATATTACACGCGCGTCGTGTAGGCACGCCGAGCGTAATATAACAGTATACTATAGTCCGTTGTTTTTTCATTATTATTATTTATTTATTCGTCGAGGCTTAGCCGAACGCGAAATTATTTACGTAATATTTACCTACACGCGGAACGTTAAAACGTCCCTAAGTAGACGATAGGGAAATGTCGTAGCAGGGAAACGTTACGCGGTCGCGTCGGCGGGGAGCGCGCGATATTTATGAGTCCAACGCTCGCGGTAAAGCGGTCGGGGTGTTATTATTATATTTCTTACGACTGTGTGTGTGCTTCCTTTCTTTTATTTTTGAAATATATACAGTGCCTTTAAGATATACGCGTGTAAAAAAAAGAAAAAGACAAAAACTTGTACGAGCGGACGGACGCGGAGACGCGTGTATTATAAAATATATGAGACGTTTGAAAATAGGAAAATAATACTGGCGGCAGCGCGGTTTCTCCGCGGAAAACGAAAAAGAGACTGCGGCGGTGCAGTTGTTACGTCGTTTTTATTAGAGAACGTTTTCCTCGGTGTAGAACCGAGAAGTAAACGCGTATACCGTTCCCTCAACATTATCGTCCACGATGTAGTGCAGTACGTTCGGAGCTCCGAGGGACGTTTTAAAGTCAACTGGGAAAACGGTCCCGTAAACGTGTGTTAAAACAGAGGATAGCGTACACACGTACGAAGGATCTAGTGTGTCGGGAGTAACGGAAAACTTTAACGTCATCAGGGTTCTATTGTTCTCTGTTTACGAACGGAGTTACAAGATTCAATATGAGGCGGACCCGGTGTTTGCTGGCAAAATACAGTAGTGGCTGCAGAACATCTGCGATAGCCTGTGAAAATTACTTCTCGAAGGAAAGGGAGTATGCAAGTGAGTATGGAAGCAAGTACAGAGTGTTTAAAGGGATCCGAGAAGAGTAACGACAATATCAGCGGCGAGCACAAGTAGAGTTGGGGGTGGCTTTAAGTGTATCTACGGCCATTTGCACGATGGGGGCTTTGGACTAAGTGCGGTTGGACGAAAACGAGCGGTGTCTATAATGCTTTACGTTAACTTGACTAAAAGGTGTACAAGAGTTTTACCGCAGGAATTTGGCGGTCAACGGAAGAAAAGAACACGTTGTTATGAGTGTGGTGGAGATTAGAGTGCTTAGATCGGACAACGTGCGTAAGAGGCAGAGTTGGCGTTGCGCCGATAAGACGAGAGAACCGGGACGGTTCCGGCGTGTGATGAGGGAACACCGAAGCGGTAAAAGCGGTCAAGTAGTGGTATACAGAAGACCGGAGAAGAGCTGGATGGAAACAACCGAAGAGGATGTGTGTGTGTAGGGGATGTGAACGATCGCGACGAGGACCTTCTCTGCTTCCTCCCGCCGGTCAGGACCGGCGACGAAGAAGATGACGACATTATGTTACAAATCGGTAGTTAGTTTTTTCCACGTCGCTCCCGTTTTGTTTTTGGGCTGGGGACACGATGTTACTTCTCCGGCTGAAAACTACCCGCTCGACTTTCGAAGTACACGCTTCGCGAACGAAATCCACGCGATCCCTGATGCATTCGGTTCGCACACCCCGGGTCCGTCCCCGCCCGAGACGCCGACGGCGACGTGTATCTAGAGCGCGCGAAGGGGCTGCTGCGTATGCGGAAGGGTTCGTTAATGTTCTTTTAAATAATACCCCACGACGTGTATGTCACCGACGAGGCGGGTTCGTATAATGCGTATTGTGATCATAATAATAATAATAGCGTACGTACTATTCGTTATTATTACCGTATTAGCCGTGTGGTTTCTCTCAAGTTGATCCATTTTATATTTTATGTGTGTGTGTGTGAGCGTTTTTTTTATTCGTTCATTCTTTCTGCTTCTCCGAGCGGCGATAACACGTCGTTTTCTCTCCCATTGTGCGGCCCGCCGCTGCACACAACGAACCGGTAACCGCGTTTGATTTATTAAAATAATTTTACAACTACGCGCTCGCCGTTTTTTTTCGATCGTCGCTAAATTCTTGATTCTTTTCTTTATTTTGTTTGTACCCGAGAGAGGGTGAGAACTCCGGAGGGAGCGAAGATCATAAATTCTGTTTTTACCGTACACGACCGTGCATGAAACCCCGGAGACGAATACTTGTCCGGTTTTCGTTTCGTTTTGTATACGACGGTTACTTCATGCTGTACGGCGTGTCTCTCGCGAAAATGTCGGTCCGACGGCTGTAACGAGTTTGAACTTGGTCCACGGTAAAACAATAACGTAAAATGTTACAAACTCGATTACGGTTAAAAAGTTTTGAGCCAGTGAATACAGGAGAAATGACGAGAACGGCCGTTTATCCAGACGCGGAGTATAAACGTTTTCTGTTCCATCGTCGTGGGCGATCAGAAGCTTTAAAAACAATAATATTTGAGAAAATAACCTTGGCAAATATCGTTGCGCCGAAAGACTAAACATAAATTAATTGATTTAAACGAAAATATCGTAACGTGATTAAAATAAAAAATGTTGTAATTAAATTGTTTTGAATCTTTTAATATTTTACACGTGAAACTTTTGTACGTGGTTAATTCAATTTTGAATATCATGTTTGGAACCGACCCAAGAGAGCTTAATTCAAATCGAACAAAAGTATTTAAAGCTGTTTCAATATGATATAATTAAAGTCTTTATAACGGAGCGCATTTTGGCCGTATCTCAGTTATCGGTCCACAGTAAATTATCGTATACTTTATCCGGTATGAATATTTAGTCTGTTTAGTTTCCACTGTCGAGTCTTGTGTTTGAACATAATTTAATCATTATAATTCCTTTACATAAAAAAAAAAACAACTCTAGTACGGGTTATGCACGACGGTCGTATGTTTTTTCTATTTTTTATGACGAGCGTACACATTATTATGACGTGCGTATTGTGTGGCGTATTTTATAACGTACGTTCGGATGAACATTGTGATTAAGTATTATTTTTAGTGGACGAACACAAAAACACATTTTCGTAAAACTCGTAAAAAGTCGAGTCGATTCCCCACGTAGTTTACAAGGTATTTTATTATTATTCATTTGGAACTGTATAATACAATAATTTGTGACCCGTCCGGAAAACGAATCATAAATACATCCACTTGATGCTTTGACGTTGCACGAAGAAACGTTTCAAATAATTTAGTTATTTCTCGTAAACGAACCAACCGGTTATTTATTAAACGACAAAAATTCTCGCGCGGTAAAACGCATTTCCATCTTCGTTATATTTTTATAATGGATACGATTCGCTATTAACGTTAAATAATTTATGTTGAATGTATTATTATAATTCTCAAAACGTTCGATGGCACGCTCGTAGTGGTGGGTGACAAAAACGACTTTAATTATACTATTGGAAGCCATTTTTCGTTTACTAAATCCCGTTTCGTTAAAATAAAAAATGTGTACCGAGAGCACTAAAAAAAAAAAAAATTTACAATATCCACAGATTTTTATAGAACGTCGAAAATTGTATACAAAAAAAATGTTATTGAAATTTTTGTAAAAAGTGAAAAAAATTTTAATTCTCCCGTGATACTATAATTATATACTATTATTATTATTATTACTATCCAAGTATCGAACTAATTTTAAATTTGCTTTCGTCAGTTGATGTAGTAATCACTTTTAACGTAATCTCGACAGGAGTGTGAACTCGAAGCGACCAACAATTGCGTGTCAGTAAAAACGTCATCGAAAATGTCGAAATAAGCAGCCGTGAATAGAAGACGATATTTAAAAAATAAATTCTGCAACAGTTCAATACGTGTGATAAAATAACTCCTCTCCCTCGAAAAACAAGTATTCTCAATTTTTAATTTTTGTTCATACTGATGTCAAGTACGCGAATCTCATCGTGTACCGTTTTCAAAACATTATTTTCACAATTATCGTCGAAAAAAGGAACACGACTCGTTGAACCGACTTGATGATCGTGAGACTGCGCATACAATAAAACTTGCATCTTGTCAAACACTGCACTCACGAGATACCCTGCACTTGGTCGATTGCAGTCGAAATAAAAACAAACAAGTCAAACATAAGGCAGTTTGATGGTTTTTCGTCCTCCGTGAGATGTGTAAAGTCGCCGTTTATAGTATTTTTAACACTTTATGACATTACGTTGGTGGTACTATTTTACTGTGCATAACACACCCATTTTATTAAACGACGGGAATCGCGCAAAACTGCAGTGTTTCGTGTTCAAAAACCCTGCGACAAACAGTGTTCAGCCAAATGAATTTTTTCCCGGGTTTAAAAACGGATTCTAATACAACATTACAGCATTACTATGCTATAATTGCCAGATAAAAAAAAAAAATATCCGCGAAACGCGATAAAAACCAATTGGTAACGGACACGAATTGCGAAAAACCGACACGATTGCCGCAGCGTGTAAGGTTTTTCGCGAGGTCCGGAGGAAAAAGCGACTCGCGCGGAAATCGCGTTTGACCGCCGGGTTATAAAACATTGTGCGGCCTGCACGTCGCCTACCTTATTGTATCTGTATGATATGTGTGTGTGCACTTCAGTTCGACGGAATTTCGTCACGGTCGGAGGAAACGTCATTTTTGTTCGCTGCTAACGTTATTTACGGCCGTGCTCGTTTTTGCAATCGTGTTTTTGCGACGTGTGCACGAGGACTTTTGCTATTGCCACGTATATTACGATAAAACATAAATGATACATAACTGCTGCACCGGGTAAACATTACGAAACAATGTAATACTGCGAGCTGTTCAAAAGATTTTACGAGAACGCGTACGTGTTACAGTGGCGTCATTTTTAGTGAAAAGATATTTTACTTTTTAAGTCGGCTACACTTGTTAGAAGTTTATCCCTAGTTAGAAAATACAGAGATGACGCCACTGTATATACGAACGACGTAAACGGAATACCGCCTCGAATTTCGTTTAAAGTATAATATTAAATCAAACGAAATGGTTTTTTTTGTCAACAGTTTGACCGCACTATTGTGAACCGCCAGACCCACATGGCCAAGGTCTAAGTTAATCAATTTTGTCATCAAAATAAAATTTTTTTTTTTTTTTAGATTCAACCGGGAGCAGTGTTCAACGTGTTCCAGTTGAAAATTTCAAGAAAATAAAGTCGAAATTTCGATTTTAGAAAACGATTCTCACCCGTTGTCGATGTGACGGTTGACAAATTTTTCGAAAAGTCACAGCTGTTATTCGATCTGCACACAACAAACAAACGATGAAGAGCAACGAAACCCAGTGCTCGAGTTGACACGGGGGACGCAGGGGAGGTGGGCGAAGTACCCTTTTATTTTCACAGAATATTTTAGCGTACTCCATTAAGTTTCATCCCCCCGTGGTCTGATGCGGGAAAATCGATTATCTATATTTCCACTCAACAGCGTCTATTATTTTTCTTTTCGAGCGCTGACCGGGGCAATATTCACGTAGTTTGTATTGCGCGTTCTTTTGAACTCGGTATTGTAAAATACAGCGAGATCTGCTGCTGAGTTTTTGACTTTTTTTCCTTCAACCATTCGGATATTTTTATTAATTTTACTACGCCATTCGGGGGGTGCCTTAAAAAATAAACTGTCCCTGGGAATCCGAAAGTCTACTTCCGACCTGTACTGCTGCGGCACACGTCGGCGGAACCGCGGTGAACGATCGACGCGTTGTGCGATATTCGTCGTCGGTTCGTTTCGCATAAAACATTTTGGAAAACTTTTCACAAACGTCCGCGGTATGTACATATAACAGTCTCGAAATTGGCTAATCTTGGCTCGCGCGCGCGATGTTCCACGAGACGAAATCTCGTGCGAATCGCTGGCGAAATATCAGTTTCAGGCCGGGGAAAATTAGTCGATACGACCGCGCGTGTCATATTACAATAATAATAATTATTGTTATCGTCGCGCTGTTGGCGAATTACAAGAGGACCCGTCGAAAAGGTCGAGCCGACCGAGCGAACGGAACGTTCGGTGCGTGGACGTGACGCGTTGTCCGGAAGCCAATTACAGACGGCGCGAGTCCCTGCGTTTCAAAGTCGCGGAGATTCGCTACCCTCGTTCCGATAGTCGCCGGGACCGACGTCGTTATACCGGCGCGGTTACGAATTCAAAGTTTAAAATAAAATCAACGAGTGGACACGAAACCGATCCGTAAGGGGTCAATCGCTAGATTTCCACTCCGTAGCACCAGGTTAGCGAGCACCTGAATCCCCCAAAACCGTGATGGATTCATCGTTCGCACGAGGGTTAGGCACTATACATATATATGTATTTCATTGTGATGAAAAACGCTGTACACAATGCACGTTTTCAATCATTTTGTAGCCAACGGAGCTTAAGACGGAGAGCTGGCCGACTTTGTGTATTGTTCTATTCAGAGCGAAAGTCGATCGGACGTCACTTTGATCATACCTAACCTAGTGAACCGAGCGCGCCCCATACACCCTGTCTCGATATCGGAATTGAGTGAGCGAGACGAGATACCGTAATGACCGTGGTGTGAATTTCATTGGCTTTATCATTTATCGCGGAGAAAATGGTTTATCGCTTAAAATCCGCGACACGGAATCGTAGCGTCGAAAGTTTGGGAGGTCGAGTTAAAGTGCGTTTCACAGATTATGACGTGATTGAACGCGATTATTCCACGAAAATTGTAGTAACACGCTCAGTTTCACTCGTAAATATACAACGATAATTCGACTTTATGTCTGCTCGTCCATCGGTCCGCAAGGATTTGGAACGTTATTTCGTTAAAATTAAATTAAAAAAGTTTTTTTTTAAACGTGTCAACTCTAACATAATCTGTAATTAAAAAAAATACTCTTTAAAAAAATTCGAAAAGAACGAAGAGGATCGTAAAAGAAAATAATTTTTTTTTTTTGAAGCCGGTATACGAAACCGTTTGAATTAAAAATGCGAACGATATTTGAAGTTAATCCATTTTTTGTTCGTCGACTTTTATACATGTAAACGTCAACTTTAAACTAGACTTTTTTTTTTTCCAGTTATTAACTCAACCGAGTTGGAAAAATAAGTCCTGTTGCTTGCCTTGCAGCAATGTTCGACATTGAACAGTTGCGGCGCACGTGATTTTATTCACACGTTTTACGCGTAGCCCTCGAGTATCAAAACAAGCACCTCTCTCTACCTGTCTGTGGGAAACGCGACGCATTATACTAATATTTTATATTAATGTAACATACAATAATGTATTAATGTTATTATGTTACAGCGCAAAATTTTTATTTACACGCTCCACAGCCGAGTAGTGTGAGTTATTCGCATCAAAAACATCAAACGCCGTTGATTTATTACACGCCGGTTGACGCGAACGGTTTTATTGCACATAAACGTAGCAGCAGCAGCTAACAATAATTATTATTATTATTTACTATACAAAGCCGGGCAAGTCAACGATTTGTTTTTTCAACCTCGTAGAGTGGTTAATCAAGCAGCTGAAATCGGAATATGTTTTGTAAACATGTTACGAGAGTTTTCAACGTTCGAAACGCGTGATACGAATCAACACTAAATTCAAACGGGAACCGCAAACAAACTACATTAATCGGGAATTTCGTTAAAATGAAAATAATTTATGTTAAAAACTATGTTCGTTTACAACCAGAAGAAGTAAATTCAACTCGTAACTTTACCTTGAATTTTTTTTTTTTTTTACTACCTACCAGTTAATGAGTAATGACAAGTGTTAATTGCACATGTACCCAACATCGCATGATGTTTAGAGGTCACTTCTCGCATAGATGCAGACCAGCTCGAACGCGGAAACAGATTATTTTTGCCTTTCTATAATGTATTTTTAAACCCTTATTTTTCTGTGTTATTACAAAATATTCGTTATCAAAAATATTACGTCAAATAGTCTCAGTGGCATAATAAACGCATATTTTTGTTTCGCCTGAATACGGTTTGTAGTGATGTAGGGTGGCCAGATCGGATTTTAATAAATCTGGGACACTAAAACATGTTCGTACAATAACTACTTTAATAACTTTTACTCGCCTTTACTATAGTAGAATTAAATTTGTTGAGTTTTGTATTATGATTAAAAAGTGCTTAAAAAATAAGCTAACACGAAAGCGTCCGTCGTTGATCGCGAGTAAAGGCGAGAGACAATAATTATTGACCGAACGTCAACGCACCAACGATGTTAACTAAAATACGACCTATCGTATGTATATGATATATAATACCTAACCTAACGTGATAAGTTGATTAATTGTGCTTTAATTTTTGAAAAAAAAAAACTGAGGAAAGGAAACAATTTTATGTGATCGATATTGAAATCCGAGACATTGTAATGCAAAACTTCAAATTCGGGACAAAACTGTGTCCCGAGAAACTCTTTCGGGACGAATAGTCACACTATTTATATTCTAGAAAAGCCTCGATAGAAACCTTTGTTTGTTTTTTTTTTTAAACTTTCAGAGTTTCGTGATAACATTAATAAATAACCATTTTGTATGAAACGATGATTGTGGAGAGTAAAAAAAAGTTCATCTATCGGTACAAATATAATCGTATTTTTTACTAGTTTTTCACTATTCGGTAGGTAAAGTAAACGCGCACTGCATGAACGCCATCATCCATCAGTCGACTTGACACCGAAGGTAATAGTATATTATGTTATAGATACCGAATTCAAAAATCGTATATTGTAAAAGAACCTGTTAAAAACGTATTTAAAAATCACTCGGTTCTCACGTCGAGTTTGTCAAAAATTTAAAAACAATTTAACAAAATACAATAGTTAATTTTGATAAGTTTTTATACGTTCGGTGTTAGACGTATTCTAGTTATAGTCTTAAGAGTTTTAAAATTAAACTTTATTGTAAAAATATATGTACGTTTTTCTTTCGACTCTCATGATCCCTGCCGGCTTAAAGACATTAACTAGTTTAATAATCTCTCTGTTCAAAATTTATAACTTATAAGCTATATTAGTATGAGTTATATTCAGGTGAGTATAATTACGCGTTTGACGATCAAATATCATTTGCGAGGATAGAGCCAGCTTTGCAGTAGAAAAATAAATATCAAAAAAATGTCTATACGGCGGACGTTATTATCATCAATTCATGTTATCGTTTTCGCGTAATTTATTTTAACAGTTAGGTTTGGCCAAACCGCGTACCAGTTTTTATTATTTGTTTTTCTAGTTTCTCTTCAAAGATTCCGCTCGACCCGTCAAAACCGCTATGATAATAATATTATAGTCCGTCCGTCAATCGCTGTTTGTTCAGCCCGAACCTCGTTAAAACAGCAAACCGATAAATTCAATCAGTTTTAAAAAGTACCTCGCCCCATACGTTACCGATTTTAATTTTACCACGAGATTATCGTTGCTATTTCAGGCGGGTAGAACGGGTCGAGAGATAAAATTTAGACGCGGACGTGTGAGTTCTGGCGGTTACATTTTTTTGTCCACGAGGCCAAGCTTTCGGCGGTCTGTACCGCCAGTAAACGCTTAAACACACGTATTTGTTTGTTATTTTATTGTTTAACCCTTACCTACTGTATATACTGTTTGGACACGAGGTGTTCTGTAAGAATCATTTTTCTCAGAACTGTTCCATAAATTTATTTTTGCAATAAGCGCTAAATTATAATTTAGTTTTTTCTGTCTCGTATGAAATCATTTTTCGCGATACTTCGCGCTATTCGTCAAGAGGCATTTTTCGGTGTTGGTTGCTCCTCTGCGATTATTTTACAGCACATCAAATAAATCAGATTTTTTACATCAACCTTATTCAGTGCACAAGGGTAGCAGCGAATGGGTGTAGTCGTGCAACGGACACAAGCAAATAACACTATGGTTTACTATTTTCGTATTTATTTTGTACGGTTTTCTATCGCGTTAACTCGTCTTTTTGTCGGTGATTATTATTATCGTTGCGAATTCAAGTTAATTTTTGTAAATAATATCCCAAATATTTTTTTGTTGAGTAAAATTCTTAGAGACGGTCATAACCTTGAGTGGCTTTTGAGTCACTGACCGCGACATAATATTGTAACGTACAAACGGCGTCGTCACAGCGGTATTGCGATTTTGCGATACCATCGTACGCGGCCGATTGTGCCAACGCGTAAAATTCGAAATTTCGAAGATTTACGCGAGTCGTTTCGAGCAATATTATAATCACGTATTCGGTACGCTCGTCGTCACCCGAGTGTGAAAAGATTCTACGCTAGATACTTAAGGGTCTTTGTCGTGCTAGATTATTTTTATGACGCGAATACGGTCTCAGTGGTTCAATCAAAATAGCGTTACGCTAATCCAATTTTCATTCCGAAAAACGGTTTCAAACTCGGTGTAATGTCTTACAAGACGAAAATGTTCAAAGAAATAAACAATGATTGAAATTATGACAATCAATTCTGAACGGCCGTTGAAAACTGTACGAAAACCATTCGGAAACGAAAATACATGAAAATGCTCGGCTTGTGGACGCGGGGGGACTACAACCTGTTTTCCCCGGAACCGCACGCGGACCGCGATATCCTTGTTCACCGAATGTTTTCCCTTGATATTAACCTAACCTTTTTTCGCCGACACTCAACTCCAAACGAATCAAATCGAAATAACGCACTATAGTACTCTTCATATGTACATCATCCGAAGGTGTATTCCTCCCGTTTTCTTCTCCGACCTTTTTAAGACCGTGCGCCGCTCAACGAACAAATCTTTCCGGTCCTATCGTTTCGATATTATGCTTTACACAACACGGACGGAAAAGTCTTTTCTCTACCCACGTTTCACGGCCTGCCCAACTAGAGATCCATGCCGGGCGTGGCCAGCCCGAGCGAGTGCGCGAGCGTTTTTTCCCCGTAATCTCCTTTTGCGGGTCTCCGTTACTGCGTTTGAAAGGGCGCGTAATAACGCATAATATACGGAGAGAAAAAGAGTTTTTTTATTGCTCGTTTAAAAAAAACGAGACACTACCGCGAGTCCTATACACACGTATAATATACACGGAAGCTCCAGTCTAATTAAATCCTACTACGTCGCGCCACGGCGTAAAACTGCCGCGACCGACGGGGTTAAGGACGTGAACGGCTTACGCGCAGGTCACCCGCACAATAATAATAACGAAAACGGACGCGTTCGGACACACGCCGCGAACTCGGGGAAATATCAGAGAGTAATAATTTAAGGGACACGGGCGGAGAGAGTTAACGGCGTCCGGGTATACGTATATAACATTTATTGTAATATGTTGCGCGCAGTTTTTAATTAGGGAAAGGCGGGAATACGCGGCCTGGAAAACGACATTTATCATAACGACGTAATGTAAGGATTCTGTTTTGGACCCGTTATCTGCGTCCATAAATCGTGAAGCCTCTGCCCCCTGCGCCCCGTGCGTATTCCGAAACGGTTGAATAACAACAACTGCACCACAATGGGGCGCGGCGGTATGGACATCGGTGCGCGACGGACCCCTGAGGAACGGGCACATACGCGAGCGCATATTTTACGCATTATCGTTATTGCATTGTTGTTGTGCAGTAGTAATAGTAATAATAACGACGACCCGGCCTACGTCGACCTAATAAGATTTACCGATTGTTCGTCGTGATTTACTCGCGTTTCGTACACTTTTTAGCTCCGTTTTGTTATAATCCGCCGGCCAACGCGTATTTCTTGGCCGTTCTTTATCGTATCAAAAATATATGTATGATTTCGGGTATGGGTAGTTGCGGGTCAGAAGACCCCGACGACGTTTGCACAACATAATGGTATATCACAATAATAACGTACGCGACGGACGCCGTACCGGGTCCGCGGCGAGTTCCTTTTTTTCCGATTCCGTGGACACGATCGTTTTTTTCAAACGTTTATAACAGGGACGTTGTTTTCCTGCCGTTTTCCCGTTATCGTCCCTCGGACGACCGTCCAAAATATAATAATACCCAGGCCGCTGTTCACGCCTCTAACGCGGTGGTGGTTTTTAGGCGCGATTTAAATCTGATTTTTAAACCCTATGACTTTTTCCCCGTACCGAACGGCAGATCGGATCGCTGCTCCTTCCGCGCCGCTGCAAACCAATGCGGGACGGAAAAACGGAAAAAGCGGGACGAAGGAAGGAAGAAAAGATACAGGGAGTGAAAATCGAGGTCAAGTGACGAGTTGTTTGGCGATGGGTGGTTTCGGAGTGTAGTCGTCGTTCGAATGGTGCGTATATTATTTTATATCTGAAAGCTAGGCGCGTTGCAATACGGCTTCTTTTGGACATAACACCGCTACTGCGCCCGCACAAAACGTCAAAACCGACCTCGAACTCGCTCAGTTTCTCTGTGTTTTCTTTCTTTCCTTCGTTTCTGAAACGTCTAGTCTAAAAATCAAACTCCCGAACGTTCTCTCCGTATAGAGCACGCACTGATCGGATCGCTCCGTCCACTCGCGGAGGAACGCGTCACTGCGAATTCGTTTTTCGAATGTATTATTCGTTTTAAAACGAAAGTATTACGTTTGTGGTGTCGAAGCCTGCACCCGCACTACCCGCGATGACGAAATCTCAACGCGTTTTACCGAAAACGGTCTTCTAACTGACACCATTCGCAGGTTTTCAGGGCCGTAGCTCAGAAACAAAACGAACGTTCTGATATTGACCTTGGTCGCAGAGTCCTCAAACTTATCAGTTGGCGCCACGCGATTTTTCCGTCAAAGTGTTTACGGGAAAAACATCGTCGTTAAAACAGAACACGCCGCTCAGAATCAGTGAGAGGGCGCGCGGGATCAATCGTGCGCCCGCCCACCCCCCGCAGATCTCGAGTGATGATGATGACAAGACGCGTACAACAAAAACAACAACTTATGACACATTATAACAACAACAACAACAATATTATGACATCGAGGATGCAAGAGCCGCGCGAGACGTCTTCGCCGCCGCGCGGTTGTAAGAACGGCGATCCGGCAGCAGCACCCCCGGGCGAACCCCTCCGTCGCGCGATTCACCACCGCCGGCGTTTGACTAATGACGGGGCTCACCGTCGCTTGTTGCTGCTGCCGTTTAACCGCTCATCAGTCATCAGTCAAATCGGCTACGATAATTGTGGTACGTCGTCGCGACGTGGGTACAGTTATTAAAATAATAATCATGACTATGGTTGTTTATTCAACACTCAAATACTGTATGTAACACCGTTTCACTTGGCCGAAAACGTGTCGAAATCGCTAGAAAATTTTTGTCGAGCGCACGTCTCATCACTGTACTAACGTTGTGCGACGATCGGCTCGTTCCGATCGTTATATTTCGGACGTGACGGCCGAAAAACCTAAATAGACGTACGTCAAAAAGTCCCTATGGTATCGTGACTGCAGTACAACTTTTGGATTTTGAGCGTCGGCGAAGAATTTATAAATTTTTTTTTTTTCTGTTATCAAAAGTTCTAGTAGGAAAATTGTTCCAATTTTAACGTATTGATGCTCTTAAAGATGGACCAGAGAAGGTACTTTATGTTTGAAGCGTTTTTGGACGTCTTGATTATTTTTTTAAGTTCTTAGGATAAAACGAAAACGGCCGAATTTTCGAAAGTTCGACTTGAAATTTATATAAATATGTCATTAAGAAGGGTTTTACGAGTTTACCGTTGAAATCGATTTTGATCATTCTAAAGGTAGTTTTGGAATTTTGAAATTTTTGAATTGGTTTTTTTTTTGCGGCAGTTATCGTTGCATAAAACCTCTAGTTTTTATGTTTCAGTCTCGGAACTCGAATACGATCTAAACAAAATAGTTTCGCACACGCGGTTTAAAAATTTAAAAAATTGGTTCGCACAATTTCGGTTTATAGCCAATTTCACGTTGTTATTTTGTCGTATTACGGAAAACGTGTTTCGTACACGTCGATTTTGATTTTTTAGATCATGACATCCAAAATAAAGATCGAACCAATCTAAAACTTTAACATAATACTAAAATAGGAACCATTCAGATTCGATATAAGTTTTTATTGTTAAATAAGTTTTTACCACGACGTATACTAGACTAACTGAGCTCGCTCAGAATCGTATTTTCGAAGACAATGATTTATCGTTGCGTTCAGATATAAAATGATGCGTTTAAACCACAACTTCTAAACCCACCCAAAGCGTAGTCGTTGCCCCGTCAAACTACCCACGTGACTTACGCATTTCCGACCTCTCAAAGTACCAGCTGATCGGTCCATAGACCTTTCAGCGGAGGTACTGACTTTAAAAGTCGGACTCTTAAAGATTTTTTCACAAAACAAACCACCATTGTAAAAACGACACATTCTTCGCTGCACTCAGAATCTAAAGTAAGTACACGAGTCAATTAACTAAACCGTTTGACTTGATTTTAACCGTTAGCGAGTGTATGGCCAGTCTAGCCTAAGCATATTGATAAGCTCATATTGGTACGCGATCTGGTTGAATTATGTTCAAAACACGTTTGCGTGCACTTGTGACCCACAAAAATAATAATTATAATACATAGAGCAATGCAGGAAATCTTTTATTACACGCTCTGACACAAACCATTAATAGAGTCACACGATTGTTCCTGCTCTGATCAAAATCGTTGTAGATATAATTTCAAATGTAAATGCGAGTTGTGCCAGTTTATTGCGTTCGAAAAATAGATACCGTACGTTATAGACATAAAATATGTTCGAAAAAAAAAACATTTGGGTTCACGACGTCAAACTTGTGTCTTTTTTTTTTCTGCGGATTTCTTAAAACAACGCTTTTTATTGATTTGCATTATTATCGCCGTTGACTATTGTCTGCAGCTGTTCGTTTGCACAATAGACGCGATCACCCATTGAAACGTATGCTGTTGTTTTTGTTGTCGTTGTTCTGGTCTAACATCGCTGCAATTCTAACTTCGCACCAATGTGAAATGTAACATTGTGCGATTTTTATTGTTTAAAAAACGTGATCGATTTTTCATATTTTCGAGATTAACGATACGACGATAACAATAACGTAACAGTTCTTACGCGATCAACCGCTCACGGTTGCTACTGTTCTATTTCGTAATTCGCAACACAGTCGATACGCGGGGCGACTAATTTAGTTTTATAAACAATACTCTCGTTTGTTTTAACTTTTAAAGCATACATCATAGTTTACATATAGTAGTACACAGTCACGAACGTTTCGAGTATAATATTATAATAACGTGTGAAACATAATATCATGATTGGAACAATTTATCATCATCGCCGGCAAAATATAACACACACGTAATAATCTTTAAAATATAATATAAATAATCACGGTACTATGATACGTTGATGTTTTCCTGCAGGAAATTCAACGGTAAGTGTTGAGGTTAACAATTAAAAATCATTAAACGTTCTTCTTTACGTTTAATTTAAATAACAAACAATTAGCTGTTTGAAAAAAAATACATACAATACCCGCTTACCGGCAGTTTGACTGTCCTAGGATATTTGTACCCTCCAGTACGATTGTCCTATAGGATACCGTGGGGTAAACTGACCAAGAACACTACATACAGTATCCCTTCGGGAACAATGTCCTAGGATATGTGTACCCCCAAATTTCACCGTGGGGGTATGAATATCTTAGGATATCGTTACCGGTGAGCGCAAATATGCTAGGATAGTCTTACCGGGGGGATAACGGGTAAGGTCGCACTGGGACCTAACGGCCGTGTATTAAGGCGCTGAACTTGGCAAAATATACACACGCTTCAAAATTAATGATAACAGCGTTGCACGAAAAGGATAACGTTATCATTAAAAATACGAAATGTATCAGTGTAATTTACATTTCTGCCTTAAAAATACCTTTGTCTCAATCAATATAAAAATATACATTATCAAACATCCGCGAACCGATCGCGAAGTAGAATGAACGTATTTCGTTAATATTTTTCTGTTAGACGGAGGAAAATATTCCGAAGGACACGATCATTTTCTAATTTTGAATTTAACGTTTGAGACGTAAAAGAACTTCATAAAACATATCCTCAAATTTTTCATTATTTTCAAGTGTATTGTTACGAAATTCGTGAATTTCCCTAGAATAGTACTTTTCTTAGCTAAAACAAAACAAAAAAAATTCAATTTTAATCGATGTAAACTTGTAAAAGTGTCACCGCATTTTCGTGTTTTATCACATAATTTTAAACCATCGCCGGTCCCCTATTATGAAATATTAACATTTAAGTTGGCCGAAGGTTTCATATTATTTGACCATCTATGTATGCACCGATTGTTTAAAAATACATCGTTATTTTCAAATAACAAATATAAGTTTTTAACACTAATTGATGTTGAAAAGTACGTAACCGTGTATCAAACTGATATCTATCTTAATTTATAACTGGGTAGGTTGATAGATACTTGGAATAAAAACCGTTTGAATTCCAATAAACATTGCGTGTCATAGACGGAGAGAAAAATCTCCATATATTTTTTTTTTTTTTTTTTTATTTCGAAAACATTCTTAATATTATTCGATTAAATAATGAAAAAAAAAAAACGTATACAAAAAAGTGTTTAAATACTTGTATAATATAGTATTTCAAAAATTACCTTCTGCAACATCAACTAAAGGATATAGGTATTCGAAAACTTTTACTCAAATATCTTACAAGACTGCCTATAAAAATATAAACTACAAATCAAAACAATAATCATTCGTGTACGTAGGATCTGGTGAAAATCAACATCGATAAAACGTACGATAGGTACACAAACACTTAAACGGTAATCGAGACGAGTCTAAATAATTATTAGAACGGTGCAAGCACTGCAGCAGCTTATACAAATAAACTTGTTTAGTTTACTGGAAGAGTTGCTCGACATTGTTTATGTCACTGTATTATAACGTAGGTATAAGCTCTTAACCACGTGAATTTACGATTAATCGGCTGTATGTGGATAAAACGTTTCCTTTACAACGCCTATGAATGCATCTAAATCAGCAACATTTACATAATAATATTATATACAACACAATGCGGTAATATAATATATTATTCTCTTTCTCTTGCTGTCAATGTTTATACCTGGCCACTGGCCACGTTGTACGGTAAATTTAGTATATACGCGTTATACCGAGTCAGAACATTGAAATTTTATTTTACAAACGAAAAATCTTCAAAACACGTGTCGGCGTTCTCGTCGACATAAAATATATTACACAGCGAACAATCGAAAACTCGGTAAAAACTTAATTTTGGTACCTATTTGAATATTTTGCCCATTAGGTACAAACGATAATAATGCTAAAAGCACACTTTAGGTATACGAATCGTTAACGAACCAAAAAGTGTTTTAGATACACATATGTTATGATCCATAATTGTCAAAAAAAAAAGCAGCCGGGATCACTCGAAGTCACGTGGGTGACGACGTAGCAACTACGTTTTGGGTGGGTCACTGGTTTGTAGGTTGTGGTTCATACGTATAATTCAATAATAAATCATTGTTGCCTTCGAAAAAACGATTCTAAGCGAGCTCAGTTGTCTAGTAGATGTACGTCCTGGTAAATTTGTCGAGAAGTCCTATATGCTTAGTTCGAAATGGTTCAAAATCACTTTGAACTTTTATCAGACCCGTATTCTAAACGTTTAAATATTTTCTAAAAGTTTCAGCTTGTTCCGATCATTGTTTCGAATGTTATAGCCAAAAAACCAAATCGATTTGCCAAAAACACCGTTTGCCGTAATTAATGTTTCTGCTTAGTTTCTTGACTATGACTTTTTCAATTTTGAACTTTAAAAGACCACTCGAAGTACATAAATATCAGTCCAAAAGCCTTTCAGAAGAGCTAGTGACTTTAAAAATCAGAGCATTTTTTTATACCCTTAAAAGTGTTCACACTAAAAAAAAACAAAACATAATTTTGAAAACGATACATTCTTCGCTGCGCTCAGAATCTAAAAAATACGCCGTAGAAAAGCTGATAATACTGTTCATTATTTGCTATTAACGACAAACTGTCTGAAATGAACATTTAGATTGTGCAAATTTTAATATTTTCAATTCAATTCGTCTCGTTTTGATTATAAATTATCGAAGCATTATATTTTATTATGTTGACCTTACCGTGTGTGTTTTCGTCGTTACAAAAGCAATTAGAAGCGCTGAACAACTATAACGTGTTTATTTGGCTACTTTTCGCAAAAACAATAATATTCAACTCGTTGAATTTAGTGTTCTACGTGGCCGAGATGATTTTCAAGGGAGCAATTAATTAAACGTCCGGTCTCGATTTCGTAATGGACCAAAGGACGTTCAGAAGTTTATATCGAATCATTCCCGAGTGGTATTGACGATATATATATATATTATACGACAACCTTAGATTAAACTCAAAAAAACACACCATTTCCATTTAACGCAGATGAAATGGACATAAAATTCGTTACGAGGTCATCGGTATTTACATAATATATTTTAATAGAACTGTAATAATATTATACACATTGATTGTTTGTTTTGAGTTTTAAGCGAAGCGTAAAATAGCCATTAGTTTTACAAAGACGTTTTGTAATCATTGATTTTTTTTTTTTCCAAACCTGTGACATAAATTTACGATGGGTAATAGTAAACATTTAAATACCTATACACGGATATTTTTTGTACTCATCTATAGTTTCCCATAAACGTTTCGAGCATCCTGGCGCATGTATTGAAACAATTATTATTTTTTTTTTTTTAATGTATGGTTCAATAATACATTACTTAAAAAAAAAACGTCCGATATAGTGTGTTTCGAACACGTTTATTTCTCTTTTGTTATTTCGTCTTGATTTCGCTAAAACAATAATATCCAAACAACTTTGAACCTCTCTCAGATTGGAAAAATTTCTATTAGATTTAAACATTGATTGGTTACGTTTTATTTTAATGTTAAAATATTTTTTTCGATTGTGCAAAATGATAGAATAAATGTCACTGTATAACATATACTACATAGGTGTAGAATCAAACTAAACCTAATAATGACCTTTTGGCCGATTTAATGTAATAATATTATAGACAATAACCAACTTTTGTTGATTTTAAACGATGTTTCGTTTTCAAAATAAAGTCTATGTAAAACTAATCGGTGTAAAGTTTTCGATACGATTTGTAGGTATTTATACGAGAATTCAAAAAAGTTCCCTTAAAATAGTTCCTAACAAATTCGTGTACGCGTATATACATTTTTCATTATTGAGAGAAGTCTGGTTAGCTATATACACGTCTAGTATAATTTCACTTTTTAAATGACTACTGTAAACTAATAAATATCCTCGGCTAGAATTTCTAGAAACTAAAAATACGTACTTTTTCGGGTCGTTTCCCACGCGAAACGATATTTTTTCATTTGAACACTTAATAAAATAATAAAACAAACGCGCCACAATTGAATGGAGAAAAAAAATATTTTCTAGTTAACTACGTACGTCGTATGTTTACACTCTTTTTACTTTTTGCAGTTTTATTTGTTTTAAAATTTCACGAAACTGCACCTACATAAACACCCTTTATACAGGGCGAGGGCGTGTATATAGATAGGGTTCTCTTAAGTTGACGTCTGCGCCGGTTCTAAACACCGCAGTCGTAAACAGCAACGCCTGCAGTTTCGTGGGCAAAGTTACATTATAGCACTCAAATTTTTACTTTTCTGTGATACTTTGACACATCGTACACAAAAATCATGGTTACGGACGGGAATTGTCTATTGGCGTTTGGATATTGTTGGCTATCCACATAATAACAGCCTCGTGAAATTTCCTCTGGTGGTTGAATTGTTTTCGGAGAATTCTACGAGAATAAAAACTTCCGAATTCGACGAAACTTTCACTTACCGTCCCCGGAAGTGCGCGTCTTTTCGTGGTATTCTATAGCGGACGGGGTGTAGGTTTATGAAAAGTCTCCAGTTTCACTTGCGCGACGTTTCGACGAGATCCGTTTGATTTTCGGTTTATTTTTTACTGTTGCGGCCAAACGACCCGACAATATGATTTGTAGGTCCGAACACGGGGAAAACAATCGGTTTCGTTTTTTTTTTCCCCGCTAGACCACATCACGTTGGTGCCGCACGCGTTAAAAAGAAAAACGTTTTGGGCTTCGCCGTTTATATAAGTTCCCGGCCGTGTCGTGTCCGCGATAGCCGTTAAGACCTTTCGCGGGGACGGTAAAAGGGGAAAGGGACAGGGGAAAAGGCTGCGCGCCGGTACCAGGGCGTGGCGAAGAGCGGAACGCGAGGTTTCCGGCTCTGGCCGGCTCGAGAAGAACTCGATCGCCATGACAAGGCCAACATGGAATTTAATTTTTGACATTAATTTCTGTACGCCGAATGGACCGTTGTAGGCCAAATTATCTGGTAAATTTCTGGTCTATCGCGAGTACGATTCGGAACAAAAAAAAAAAATTAGTTTAGGTTATACGATATGTATATTACTAACGGATACGCAGTATGGTTGAAGAGCGCGCAGACGATGTGGTGACTGTTATAGTTATAAATATACGTACGGTCGACGAGTTGATGGCAACAGCAGATCCAACGTGATCGTAATAACAGACGTCATTAACGTCTGCGCAGGGATCTCGTACGTACAATATGGTTTTGTGCCCTTTGGCGGCAGCGAGCGACGACGAGACTCCCACGAACAACAGCTTGCTGTGTGCACATCAAAGTGTTCTCCGCCTCCTCACGAAAGTTTCCGAGAAATCCGTCATTTTTACTATGATATACACATATGTACACAGTAACTACGTCTAGGGATAGCAGCGTAGTGCAGTGTGTGGAAAACATAATTCGATACAGATGTCAATATATTTTCGTCATCCATCATCATATAACGTATTATACAGATGTGTTATTATTATGTTTCTACACCACGCGGCACGGGCTCGCTCCCGCGGCGTATAACACGTCTGACGCGTATATAATAACGGTATCGATAAAACGTCCGAACCTCGTTTTTAGTACAAAAACATAATAATAATATTGCGCTTATCCCGTTTTCGGACGGTTTTAGAAACAATAAACGGTTTTGAATAACGAGTTTAAGCGGGCAAGTGAAAAACTGAAATCGTTTATGCGCGTCGTGGGCACGACGTGTGTTCTCATCTCTACACGAGTTTAATATCTCTTCTTATGGCGCTTACGCAAAATACACCTAACCTACGTTTAAAGATTATTTTGACGAAAACGTTGTTCTAACGATCGGCCGAACGATCGTTTTTGCCACGTGAATCGTTCGCACAAACTCACGCACGACTAAACACGCACTTATGACGTTGTTCAATCTAGAACGCTAAAATTCGTTATTATTTGCGTTTTTTCGTATGTTTTACCCTATGTTTTACGATCGGAATTTCTATGGGCTCGTTATGAACCTACAAGTTCGCTTGAGAAAAATCACAAATAGGTATAACCGCCAACCTTCCTCCGCCGCGCACGCCGCCGCTGCTCATCCGAACGAATAAAATGTAATCACACAAGATGCGCACTACGAACTACTATATCCGAGGTTCGCGTAAACATTCAAACGTAATTTATTTTTCCGATTCTTCAACAGTATATTACCTGCAGTTTATACGTACAGTAAGTATTTTGTATACATTTAAAAAAACGTCGTCCGGTTAATTCCTTTCGATCGTAAAACGCGCCCGAGTGATAAATCACACGCACACTGCACATATTATGTGTATATTATACGATTATTATTGTAATACCCCGAGCGCGTAATCCGTAAAACCCCGTGGGCAAATTCGTATTTGGGTACGTAATGAAAATAAATAATAAAATGTTTTTGAAAAAACGTATTTTCGTGCGTAATTTTTTTTTTTTTTATCCTTTCAAAACGTGTAACATATAGGTACGACGAATGTGCCGCGTTTCTAAAATATCCCTCGTCACCGAGTGTGTACACAGAATGATGATGATAATAACATGGGAACGGCTTGGTAAATTATGACGTTTGGACGTGATGGCGGACGACGACGACGATTCGGGAGAAGTAATGAACTCAAAAAATGAAAAAATCAACGGACATATATTATCCCGAAGGATGATATTACGATAGTACCGATCACGTTAAATTACATAGGAGGGCAGGGAATCCTATATAGCGAAATATATCAGGTTCAACAGAAATCGTTTTAGGACGTTCAAGCCATTATTAGCCATTAATTAGGCCGTATCGTTACTATAAACAATTGGTACCATCAAAATCGTGTCATCTATGGTCTGATTTGGGTAATTGATCGTTTTTAAGAAAATCGGCCCGTAGCGAAACTGACTGCTTCTTTGCACAACACGGTCTCCGACGTCAATCACAGCGGTGTTCCCGTATGAGGTTTTTTTGAGAACATACCGAGCCGTCGGGTTCGAAAAAGCGAAAATCCTCTTCATCACAATTACACTCTTCAAGAGTTTTTGCCGCCACCGCCACGACCTGTATCGTTCAGCTCTTCTATTGTACTTTCCGACCTGGCCTATACTTTCTCTAAGTCCTGTTTTATTCCGAATCTATCCATCGTTCCTCGGTCTCCGCACTCGACACTCGCCACTCGAAGGTACTCTGCGTGTTTCACCTTCTCATCGCGTTACAACAATGTACAAACATTTTCAGAGAACCGTAACTATTCACGTTACACTAGTTTTACCCGCGTGAATTAACCGCGCGTATACAAATCGCAAGTAAAAATGTTTTTTCAATCGAACTCGGATCATTTCAAACGACGACGCACCGGTCCGCTTTCCCGCATGTTCGACGCGTTACGGCGACGTTGAAAAAATCGGACCACTACGTTTTTACCACCCGAGAAAATGTTCGCGGGAAAAACAAATCGAAAACCCGATCGTATCGCTAGTCGCCGCTATCGCGTTTCTCGCGTTTTCAATTCAATGAAAACTACGACGCGTGTTCTTTCTCCGATCCAAAAATCATATTAAATTCGTAAAAATATATTATTACCGCGCAGTGTCTAACGACTATTGGTTCCATAAATCACGAGAGCCTGCGAAAATCAAATGAAAATAAATGAAACTGCGGCGTAACAACATCGTACATTGTCAGTCGACTGGACAAAACAATCGTATAAATTATTATACTGTTATTATAATGCGGTCGAGAACGATTTTCCGCGGAAACGTTTACGATACGCACATAATATTATAATATTTTTTTATCGCGCACCGTCTTCGTTGTTATTATTATATGATATAATTCACCCGCACGAGAGCAACAGCGATTCGACGGGATGTATCGTTTTAATAAAAAAATACTGCGGTATATAAAATAGTACGATATAACACGGCGAGTTATTCAAAACCGAGTTAAAAACGATACTCACGATAAGACGATTTTTTACGTGGTGTATTACATAAATTTCCGTCTGTCAATTACGGCGGCGGGACGAGACGACGAGAATGGCTGCGCACGCGGGTTTTATCGTCGTATCCCGTCGATGTACACCAGAACCAATATTATATATATATATGATAAAAGTCATTGTAATCGCCAAAATCACTATGAAACCACGCGTATACAATTCGTACGCGAACGAAACAATAATACGGAAAAGCCGGGATCCAGTCTCTAGGTCGCGTGGGTAGCTC
>CM029362.1:9376740-9407051 GCA_017140985.1 Hormaphis cornu
CACACCTGAAAATTTCAAATATTTCGCCGTGAAATACTCGGTTTTTGGGGGGGGCAAAACTCGAAAAGTATGCGAAATTTCAAAAAAATATAGTGTTTCCACCGCCGGAGTAACTTTTTACTCTTTAGCGACATCGTAGCGCTAAAAAAAAAAAACCGACTGGCGCGATATACGTACTCGGCCCCGAACGATACGATAATCCCGCGGATCTTAACAAACAATTATTATTCACGAGAACAGCTCGTAACACTCGTAACGTATAAAATCTAATACGAGATCGTAAAAACTTCCGTTTGTCACGCGTATACACGTATAATATTATGTGAAAAGACGACCGACGGCTGTCGACGTAAATTATTGGGCTCCCGCGCGTCGGGTCGCGGGCGCTGCAGCGACGCGACAACAAATTTACATTAGAAAATCGTTTCGGTCCGAGTTTTATTTTCCACGCGTTGTTGTTATACGCTATTATTGTAATACACAAAATATCACACACGCGCAACACGTTCGTTTAATGAACTTTTTTCTTTTTTTCATTCCGAGGTATTTCAGCCGTACCGTATTTTAGTCGTACCACGTTATTATCGGCGGCCGTACACCGTCTTTTATCCGTCCCGTAATTTATCGTATAAAAAAAACTCCATCCGTCCACTTTTCCGTACGTGTTTTACTATAGAGAAAAAAAATAAAGAATTATAATATCATTTGTTTATTTCGTACCCCCGGTCCCCCCGCCTCCGCATGGCCGATGATTTAACGACACGGCTGACAAGGTCCGTCTCCCGCAGCCATCACACACACACGTGGATATTATAATAATATTCGGCTTTGACCACGCGCACCGCCACCACTAACCCGCCGCTGTCATCCCCGGCGCATCACCGAAAAACTCGTAGTTTTCTAATTTTTTTTTATTATTATTATTTATTGCTCCTGCGCGTTGCCGTCCGCGTCGGTAAAAATATTATCTACGGATAGTAACAAAACGATAATAACTCGTGTGCAGTAGTAAGTGTACGACGAACGTCGGAATCGTATTGTGTTTTTTTTTTTTTAACACGGCGAGGAGTCATAACGACTTTTATAACCGTTTGAATCGACAAAAAACCTGTTAATTTGAGTGGAGGTTTAGTTAATTCGCGAAAAAAATTAACTCGGCCTAAAACGAAGACGACATTTCGCATTTTTCATCCACACGGTTTCGCGCCTATACCACCCAGTTAGTGTGCGCGCGTAATGACGTGTCTGCTCCGCTACGAACGTTTTTGCCGTATTTTCTTTGGAAATTTTCACCTCGACGTCACAATGCTTATTTTTTCAAAGAGTTTAAAAAAAAAAAACTGTAATCGCTACGTCGACACGTTATAAATTGAAAAAAAAAAAATAAACAAATCGTGTTAAAAGTTGACGGGTTAACTAACTTAACTAAAACAACCTACAATTTTCAACATAGTTTTAACGATATTTTATCGCTGCTCCTCTTCGGGATCGATAGCGGCGACCGATTGCCCGCGCGAAATCTGCGGATTAGGCAATACTCGTCGAAACCACTCGGGTTATGTACACCGTAGACGTATGGACACGATATGAAATTGAGTCACCAAAACAAACGTAGATCGTGGATGAAGAACGATTTGATTTGATTGCCCCATGAAAATGTCTGAATCTTGATGTCACATCATTATTTTTTATGGAAAAAAAACTTGGAAAATTATTTCATCCGTGATATAATCAGTATATCTTATGGGAAAAAAAAATATAGAAATTATTTCATCCATGACCTTACATTACATTGGCAACAATTTCCCTCTGTTTCAGTCACTATAATATGTACCTATCAACTGTTTATCAATGTTTAATCGAACGAACGTCCCCAAAAAGTTGATTTTGAGTTAAACATTTTCATATGCTCACATCTTGTAACTGGGTTTTACGCGGCTTTCTCGCAAAGTTGTTGTAAAATAAGTAGGTACCTAACATAATGCATCCGAAGAGAAGGTGCACACCCTGTATACAATTGTTTTGAAAACTGACAATAACTGTTTTTTCTAATTTTTGTTTTTTTTCAATATAATGTTCAAAAATCGATATTATTTCTTGAAATTTGTACGCGTCAACATTAGAATGTTTGAGTGAAATATATAGTGCACGTAGAGTTCTATGAACTCAATAACCAACAAAGCAACAGCGCTTTTGTATATTATACACAAACAAAACGGAAAAAACAAATTGGCGAAAATATTTTTCGCTTAACTCTATATAGTTTTCACTATACGACGATATTGGGTAGGTATATTCGATTTAACTGAACTCAATCAGAAATAGTTATTTTCAAAAGGCAACGATTGATCACTCTGTTCAAATAAAAATTTGTAATACGTTTATACTATACAACATCCGAAATAGTGACCCACCCAAATTCTACTTTCGACCTTTTTCACCTTTTTTGAATTTGACGTTCGGCCCCGCTCGAGCGAGATTCGACTTTTATGTAAGTATCTACAAAACACGATCATCGAAAATTCCAAACTGCGCCGCACTGAATCTTTATGCGATCTGTTTGAGAACCAGTTTGTTTTCTGAAATTCGGGTATTGTCAAACATCGATTTAAAAAAATCGACGGTTTATGTATAGCTATGAATTGTACGCGGTACTTGAATTTCGTAAAGAAAATTACGCGTGGTTAAGGGAAAAAATTGAAAAATGTAAAAGTGTTTCTTTTTATTGAAAATCTAATAAGTACATAAATACCAGCTGTGATCATTAGAACATTACCGTATACATTTGATCGATGTAAAATTGAAAATAAAACATACATTCGATCTCTTCGACGTTTCGTTTTTGATAAAAACGTAAATGTGATCAAAACCAATAAGTTTTAACAAATAATTGCGATAACCGTTTTTATTTTTATTGATTTGTTCCATTTTTTATATTCCTATAGGCAGGCGCCTACTCAAATTTTTGAAATAATAATTAACACCATTTTTATAAATTTAAATTAAATGTCCCCGCTCAAAATATGTACTGGTCAAGTTATTTATGGAAAAAAAAAAACGTTTGCTACGTGAAATTAAAAATTATGTCGCAGTCCGTCACACAATAATCACCCTGTACTCCTAGACGCGCATTACCGTAAAAACGTGCAAAGAGAATCGTAATTAATCATCTTGTCCATATATTTGAACAAAGAGTTTTGGTTTGAACTCGTCGTTAAATGATATATGGCTGAACACATTTTCTTTGTAAAATTTTGTGATGCTATTCGAAACAATTTTCGTTATTAAAAAACAAAATAAGCGTTGACGTTATGAACCCGAAAACGCCGCAACATCGATGTCGAAAAAAAAAAAAAGTGTACAGTATAAAATATTAAAACGGACGTCGGATGTACGTTAAGTATTCGTTCCGAAGCACAAAATTGTTGATAAAATCAAAATGCACACACACTCGTAGACAACGTTAAATCTTTGTTTTTGACCGTCCGGCGTCGGGGTATCGTGAAATAATGTCAAACCGACGATAGGTATAATTCCCTGGTCGTTCTCTTTCATTTTCACTCACGAAAGTTACAAAATATAATCGTACGCGTAGATAGCCCCGTAGCCATAAACACGAACGAAACGAAGTTAATTTACGAGTATTCTTGTCTCTTGAAAAAAATAATTATAATAAACAATTCACAGTTTGATTGTAATTGATAATATTTTTATTATAACACCATTTCACATCACTGTGCCTGGTCATAAACATTGAGAGGATTTAATAAACTTTAACAACGTTTGGTTTTTTACGATCTCACTGCACATTTTTTCACGACGAATATTTTTAAATATGAGTACAGGTATAATACATATTTTATAAACGGTGTTCTGCACACTTTCACAAATCACAATCGATCAACCGTTCGGATATTTTATGCGTTTGAGCAAATAAACAAAATGTGAAAGGATGTGTATTAACATAATATTATCGTACAGCGTTATTATTTATTATACCTACACGGCTGATCGTAGGTATAGGTGTGTACGCTTGCTGCGCTTGACTGCGGACGTCCGGGTAAAAACGTTAATAAATCTTAATTCAAAATCAAAGATTGTGTATGGTTCGCAGACAATCGGTTTAAATTTAACTTGCTTAGAAAAACGTGAATAAAATTCAGCGAACTTACAATATTATATCGGTACGCCCGACACGCTTCAAAACAATAAGCCGCAAACTTATCTCTAGCTTCCGTAAAACGGGATTAAATAACGATTTCGGATTATCGAGAAAAACGATATAAATATTTTGTACGGTTTTTTAAATCGGCCAACAAAAAACGAAAAACTAGAAAACACTGTGTTCACTCGTGAAAATTATACAAAAACTGTGTGCGGTGTAAACACGACGCGATATATTTTGAACTATAATACAGTGATCGATCTGTGCGTGTACACTGAGACAGTCTAAAAGAATTTAGCCAAGCTTTTCGGTCTGTTTTTTGTGTAAGAACTGAATTTGTGAATGTTTAACCGGATAATTCGATATTGTATTATGTTCGGATAGGTATTACACAACAAATCATTTCGAATTATTATGACCACTATAATATATAGTTGAGAAGATGGAAAAATGTCTCGATCGCATGACACACGTGCGTACGCGTCTAAGGTGTACAATTGATCATAATGTCCTGATATAATTATTCTAGGACAATATCCGCAGAAAAACGTATAGATATATACTTTCGATTTGATGTACGAAACGGAGATTCGCTCGAACTGTGCGCGAGAAACGGGCCAAGATAATCGAATTTGTGTAGGCATAACAGTATATATATATATTATGTTGAGTTTGTCAGCAATAGCGTAGGTACCTACGATTGTAATCTCCGAGCGTATTTAAATTTCCCGCTTACATTTTTCAGTTTTAAAACACCACTATCCGGGACATTGAAATTTAGTACTCATTAATTTTTTTTTTCTACCGTATTTTTTCTCTCTCGTTTTGAATAATATATACGTATACGCGTTATACGTATATTCAATTATTTATAATATATTTTATGTGTCTAAACTTTTACTTTAATTAAGGACACGACTCGTAAAGCAGACGCAGAATGAGAGATGTTAATCAGCGGCCGCGTCAGACGCAGGCGAGTTTTAAATCACTCAACGTCGTCCACTCATTAAACCAGTTCTTGATACGAAAAAAAAAAAAAGTTAAATAAATAAATAAATAAATAAAGCGTATACCTAACACGATATTATAATATAGAAACGACGTCACGGACGAACGGCGCGTCGCGGTGACGGAAACGTATGGGAAGGCCGGTCGGAATTTATGATATTCGGGGACGTTTCGCGGGCAGACGGTGTAAAAAAAAATTTAAAAATCCAAAAAGCAAACGCGAATCAATCTTTACAGCTAACACTTACGCCGGACGATAAAAAACAATAATTTTTTTAAACGCGTGACCGCAGCAATTAGCAATTTCATCTAGGTATATTACGTTATATGTGACCGCGAGGATTTTTGAGACTCCAGGCGGTGCACAAGAAATAAGGTAAATAACCGATTATCTGGATGTATAGATAAAAGATAAAAAAACTTATCCAGATAAGACGTTAGATAAAAAGGTCTCTAGATAGAAAACGCGTGTAACTTTTTGAGAAGTTTAATCCATTTCTTAATATTTTGAACACAGAAATGTTTGTATAGATAATATGATAAAATATGTTTAAAAAAAAAATATCTAGATAAAACACAACACTGTCCGCGTTGAGTTGGAAAATAATTTTTTTATTCATGTTCCTCACCTAATCTCTTTTCCAAGGCGCCTTAACCATTTTTGGAAAGTATTGAAACAAAAAAAAAACGTAATTCAGTGCGAAATTCTCATAGATATTCGTACTGGCGTATAACCATATCGGTTGATGTGATGAAACGACTCGAAAAACTCAATAAAATTAACGATATAAAACGTATATTTTATACGAACGCGATTAGAGTGTCTCTACAAACAGTGCGTCCAAATACAGGTAATATGACGTGTTACACGACGTAAGTTTTAGAAAACTTTGTTTTCGCGCGTAATACGTATGAGAATTTCGCACCACAAATTCAACGATACTTTTTCTCTGCGCGCATTTTTTCAGCCATATCCCGGATATCGGGTAAAATATGAAAAATGTTTTCGCGCGTGGTCGACACGAACCGTTATATTTATCGTATCCGGAGACCGCATGACGAAATGTCAGCATCGCATAATACAGTATAGTGAAGATGATAACTCTAAAAAAATGGGGTTATTAATTCTTAGTCTAGTCGATTCCGTTGCCACTTATATATATATATAGTTATGACCGACCGTTTTTCTTTTCCACCCCGTCTGTAAACAATACACACATATATATTACAACGGTTATGAATGAGTTTTGTATTCCGCGGGTGTCGGGAACTAGTTTTTTCGCGTTTTCCCGTCTCTTATCGCCGCCCGTTCTCCGTGTTGTCGTAACCGTTTTCCTGCCTTGCAACAAGCCGCAAGTTATACATATATACTATACAAATGTGCACTGACGGTTTTTTCGTCTGCTCGCGGTGGTTTACGCCGTTCTCCACCATCTTTCGGAGGGAATGGGTGGTGGGATTCGCCCTTTTCGCTCGACCCGGCAGAGCAGTTTTTGACAGGTCGGAATAAAAACAACGTCGCAGTGACACAACGACGACGACGATGATAATTTTCTTTCATGCCCGAGAATTATTACTAAACGCGTATATATATTTTATCCTTTGATGTGAACACAATCCGTTCGCGCGACGACGACGTCTTTTCCGCGCGGACGACTCCTCGGTGAGCGTTCCGCAAGGCAGTGAAAATATTATCGCATAAGCGGCGTAATAATAATAATAATAATAATAATAATAATAACATGTGACCGAAAAACCGTCGACCGAAGATTTTCTAGGGGTCCCTTCACTCCCCGTGTCCCTGCGTCCCCCACGTCGAGCAGTCGTGTACGACGCGCATACGCGTTACGGACTGCAGAAAGTAAACTTTAAACGCGAAATCGCCAAACCGTACACGGCCGATGAAAACTGAATATTTTTTTTAGGATCACGTGATAGCCAAGCGTATTGACCGAAAAAAAAAAAACGATCGATATATCCCTTTCAAAAAAACTCTCAGAGTTTTGTCGTGTCTGTTATTAGAACGAAAACCGGCGGTGTTGTAGGCTACAAAGAAACTATTTTTCTGGCAAACTACAATAATAATACAGGTAGAGTTTTCGGTATCTATTTATCATATGTCGTCGTCGTTTTACACAATTAATTTTGTCGACGCGTTTCGTACACACACATGCGAACAGATAAATCATTGACCCGGAAACGCGAATCGAGACGCGTAAAAAGCGCGTTTAGAAAAATAAAAAAAAAACGTTTATCGGCGTTATTTATGCGTAAGTGTGCATGCGCTCGGCGTTATTGTCGACTTTATATAATAACGTCGCGAAACGAGAGACGTAAACACGAATGAAAAAAAAAGTACAACAATATTTTTATATATTGTTTTAATATTTTCTATCGTGTGTGTGTGCTGCAGTCGTACAGGACGGGGTCGAGGGCTTAATATGCACGGTTCTCGTATAGCAAAAAAAGAGCGAATAAATTGAATAATTTTATCGGTAAGAAATTATACGAAGGGTTTTCATATCGCGTAAGCTGTAATTTGTTTTCAGAAAACGCTTTGGCGCAACGAATCGAAAAAGCGCGGCGGCGTTGATTTATCCCCCGCGTCCCCCCGTCACGTGTTTGTTATTGTCGTCGTACGCGGGTGCGTTTAATTTGCCTACGTCTCGCGTACGTAACGCTGCGAACGAAATATCAATATAAATTATTATGACGGTATCGTTAATTATTATCGTCGTAATGATTGTAATTGTTATTGCGTTTCCGGTAAATCATTCCGCGGATAGTTTGTTGTACATCCGAAACTTCCAGTTTAATATCGAATTTTACAACGTCGATTGCCGCGATAAAGTTTCAACCCTATACCGCGCCCGCGTTTTGTTTGTCGTATTTTGCAATATAACTCGTAACGCGCCGAAACACCGGGTAATCGTGCGCAGACCCGCCGCGGGTTCACAATAAAACGTGTTATGTCCTTCTCCCCATCAAAAAAAAAAAAAAAATGTTAAAATCCTCCACCCTCGATCACTCTTCAAACTAACTCCCGTCTTCAAAAACAAAAAAAAACGTTGGAAATGTATCTTTTGTGCTGCGATGGAATTCGTTTGGCGCATAGACCTGTAAACTATGGACAGCGCATAGAGAGAGAAGTCAGGATACGATATATGTAGTTGTGTGAGAAAAAACGTAAGGTAGTATTTTTCAGTGTGCCAAATAAAAAATTGTGTTACAATAAAATCTTGTCGATCGTTATATTTCATTTATAACGTGATAAACTCTGGTAACTTATTTGTTGTTAATGTAAACCGAATATCTAACTGATTTAAGTAGTGAATACTTGTGACATTTGCGTTTTTTTTCATTTTTTGAGTTTAAAAGTTTAAATACGTATTGTTTACGATGGTTGCCGTGTTAAAGGCTGCAACTCCAAAGGTGGTGAAAATATTAAATTTCATAGGTAGGTAATTAAATATTATGTTTAAGAAGTTATAGATTCAAAGTTATAACATAACATTATTAACTTACAATTTACTCTTAGCATTCCTAAAGGAGATATTGGTGAAAAATGGATTTCATTTCTTAAGAAATACAACCCGTCGTTTAAACCAACTAAAACAACCAAAGTATGTGAGCTTCATTTTGACCCTGGTTCAAATCACATCAACTAGTGTTTTTAAAACAAAACTATACTTTTAGAGATAGTACGTTTATGGATGATATGGAAATAAAAAAAGTTTAGCATTTCTTCCACGATTCACTACTTTATGTTCTTTCTCTCTCAGTTATATGCTCACCTAGTAATGTAGGCAGAGCGGAGTGGAATGCGCTGTCCATAAGTTTACAGGTCTATGGTTTGGCGAAAAAAAAAACGTTTCGATTCGAACAAAACAAAAAAAACCAATATAGTCCGCATACGTACAGTTTTGCCGTGTGCAAAATAATTAAAATTCGCTAGAGCCAGATTTTAAGACACGACCGCGGATCGTTTTTTTACGTATTTTGTACAGTAGTGATGTAAAAGCCGATATGAAACGCCGTAATATGCGCGCGTATGCTTTTCCTGACGATAAACGCGCGCGGCAAATTTCGAAGAAAACGTTTTTCGCGTGCGTACAATAAAATGTAATTTTACGCGGGTAAAGTTAAATATTTTATGTACGGTTGTTTAAAAACTGGTGCTCCGGAAAAACAACGACATAACTCGTATTGTATATTATACGGCGTATATAATATATATAAGGAGCATACGCGCGAAAATAAAGTACATCGGAAAGAGAACTTTAAGCGCTCTATAAAAACGAACGTGTAGTTTTTTTTCGCCAGCGCGCTATATGTGTCTGGGAATAATTTTTTAAAAAAATATAGAAAGGATAATAAAAAGCAACAACAGTGACCCCCGTATAGATATTGTTGTCGTTCGCACATGAGACTACCACTGAGTGTACGTTACGGTGTACACGCATATGTGTATGTATAACTGTTATTTATATTTATTTTATACCCTCGCGCGATTCCCACTCACGGAACAATATTGTTGTAATATCGTACAAAACGTTTTTTTTACGTTTTATGAATATCGAAACGAAAACGTTGGAAAGCACGTGTGGTGGACACACGGTGTAATAATCGGGAAATTTACGAAAAATAAACGCGTACTTCCATTTACTTCCACTCGTCTTCAATCCCTTCGAGTGATAATACAAAGTACACCTACTCATCTTGAATCTTCGTCCACACTACTACGAACGAGTAATGCCGAACCCTTGGCGTGCACCTACAGTCTCCTACGTCAAAATTTTCCGTTTTTCCGCACACAATCTTTACGTCGCCCAGTACAAAAATCTTCGTACGTATCGAAATGACGCACACTTTTAGCACTCTGTTTTCCAATTGAAACATTCCTCGGAACACTGTCGTGCCTTGCTTTTTCTAGATCTGTAAATACCGCGCGCATAGATTTTCGTTCTTTTCCCTGTACCACTACACCAGTTGCCAAACACCAAATAATCATAACGCGTACCACTGCACTCTCTGCAGTACGACGCGCACAATCCAGGTAGATGGTGGAAAACAAAATAAATAAAGTTTCGATCCCAGCAATATCGTCGTCAAGTTGTTGAAGTAGTAGTCGTGAGGGTCGGTTAGGGCCCATAAAGAGCAGCCGGTGGCGACGTGATTTCCGTGCAACTTTCGCAAAAGTGAGCACCGCGTGACGGCGGTAAAACGCAGACGTCTTGTTCTCCTCTGACGCGGCACAAATTGCAGACTTTCCCGTCGCGACCCGTCCCCGTCGCCCGCGATCGACGAGATCGGCCTCGGTTGTTTATTTATTTTTTTTTCCTGTATCGATTATTATTCACTTTATTGAAAATCGTTCGGTGAACTTTCCGGAGAATACCGAAACGATCAACAGCTATTTAAACAAAAAAAAAACCGTCGGCAGGGCTTGCACGTGGACGGTAGACGACTTCTCGCGACGAAACGCGAGAATTTTCGACTTAATTATCTCGAAAAAATTCCACTCGGAGTAATCGATAACAGTGAACACGGTTTCAAATACGTAGGTTTTTTTTTTTACAACAGGATAACCCACCGCCACGCGATTCGAACCGGCGTGAATTCAACACTTTGAATAAATGGATGTTTATTTTTCGGGAAATGAAATCGGTTCGACCGCCGCGGTCGTTGCTCCGGCGGAATCGACAAAGTTACGCGTACTCGCCACACCACCAACTTGATCTCCACTACTCGACCGATTTCGACAAACGTTAAGCACGACATCGGTAGCTTTATTTCGCTGTAAGCAGAAGTCAAACGGATTTTCGGCAACAAAAAATGTAGGTACGTATGGATAAAAAAAAAAAAAAATTTTCAACGTGGTTCCTCCGGGGTTGTGTGCGGTGATCGCCGAGATTACGAGAGTGCAACGATAATAATCGAATAAGTAGATTTTTTTTTGATTTTTTTTCCGCTATGAAAATCTACCTATAAAACGAATCCGAACTCCCGACTTTGGCGACGACGCGCGGTGAACGCGATCGCCGGCGAATATCGAACATAATAAATTTAACCGAGTAAACGGGAGACGGAATTAGAGACGACAGCAGCCCGAGTTTTGCGGATCGGATAAAATTGTACAACGCGCGCGAGACACGACGGGAGGGCGTTGAATTTGGCACGTCCGGCATAAACTACCGCGAATCGTTGCCGGGTTCGCGGGGGGTTGGTTAAACTCGGGGGAAAAAAGACGGGGTGTGTGTAACAAGATTTGTCGAAGAATATAGAATATAATAATACCTAAGACGATAAAACACGTACGCGAACGACGCATCGAGTGTATTACTACCATCGTGTTTGGCCGTGGTTAAGGCCTTCTATAGAACACTGTCGTGTCGTCTCGGTGTGTAAGACGCCCCCCACAGCACGAGATACACCCCCGATATTCTAGGGGAACGGACATTCTGCAGATACAACGGCTACGCGACGCGATTTTTCGGCGCGGTGTGGCCGGCGAGAAGTGGCCGCTCGATTTTCGTTTTGGAGCCGAAGCTGGCATTCGTCCGTGACGGGCGAGCCGCGAAGTCGATTTTAAACTAAAAAAAAATTGTTTTCGAACAGTCCAGTACGCTTATACTGATTGAATCTTAAATTGATTTGAGGGTCGCGATGGCATATTTTTCACACGAAAAAAAACACACGCGTTTAGCCAGTGCTCTTGAGCCTCGCGAGAGAGTGTAAAACATTTCGTGTTTCGCGTTGATTTTTTTTTAATGCTTCGATGAAAAAATTTCAATCATACATTGTGGGTGTTTAAAACGTATCGTGTGCACAGTTTTCTTTTTGCCCGTGAACTGTTAGACTTGAGAAAAAGAAATAAAAAGGACGACCAATAACGACGATAAGATATAATTTCTATCCAAACGTTTTTTTTTCCAATAGATGTAATCGATTTTTCGTGTCGTGTTTGGGGGTGTAAAAAATTAATATTACGTGTTTTCTTGCTTTTGTTACACACGTGTATTGTTTTCGATTCGTTATTAAGGATAACTTAACGTTGGATTTTTCACAAAAAAAAAGCGTAACGAAAACAAATTTACATTAGATAAATAATTTTTAAGTTTATATATAACCGTAACAGTGAAAAAAAAACAATCAAAACTCAATTCAATATTATTGCATCGGTGAATAAAATGTTTGTTGAATCACCAGCTGTTTCGCAAAACGTTATTCTAAACAATATTGGTCTTAAAACGCGATCGTTGAAATTTTTAATACACGTATAGGAGTGGTACGATTTGGTTCTAGCAACCCGCAGCCGGAGTCAATTGTTGATTGTTTTTCGAATTTTTTCCCCGATTTAAGCTAATTTCAAAAAAAAAAAATTTTAAAACAGAAGAGTGGATAAATTTTGGGTCAGGTGATGTTATCATTGCTTTCGGGTATTACGTACGTTTGAACCGCAAATGCCGTCGCCGTTCCGTCAAACTACCCACACGACCTAAAGTGATGATTCCGGCTTTTTTTTTAGCTACGTTTGTACCATTTACAGGGTCGTGTAATTATACTGTTGTAGTCGAAAATAATTAATAATACGTATTTATCAACATATTCTACAGTATTCTAAAACAATCACAGTTTTTGTCACCAGATTCGAATATTATTTTGATCATTAGGAGAAAATATATTAAAACTATTGGTGTCTACAACTTAACTGACTATTTGGTTGAAAATAAGTTTTTTTTTTTTTTTCGTAGCCAAGTGAATTTTTTCCGTCAAATGGCCATCATTATATTATAATATAACATCTACTATTTGCTTTAAACGCTTTATTTGTTCAAACCGTTTAATTCATACTAATTTTTTTTTCACTAAATAAATTCACATACACCTTAATCGTCTGCAGGTTATTAATATAACGTACTCGACACGTTCACTACAATTATTTACGAGCAAGTAAATGACTCATTGTTTTACCTAATAAATAACAACAGTCAACACGGCGTATAATTATCGTATATACCAACGTTTTGTGCAAAATTAATTTCGTCCTCCAACATACACGAAACAGCCATTATTATAATATTTAAATAACTTAATTTCGACGGTTGCATCTTATTCGTATACTTTATATATTTACTGAACATCTTAACATAATGTAAAATATAAGTATACGAATTTTAATAAACGTGAAACAATTAAAAAAAAAAAAAACCGGTAGTACAATAACCCATAAGTATATATATTTAAGGAGATTTGAATAGAATTTAGATTTTTGACAACATGCTCACAATTATTAGTGCAGTTGGCTCACAGAAAGTGTTAATATATAAGTTTCAACTAGACGTTTTCGTGGTTTAGTGTAAAATGTTGATAGTTGTTTTAAGTATTATTCGACCGCATTCGTTTAGCGAAATTGTTTACCTGTGACTTCACGACGTTCAAACACATTGATTTTCCTTCGCCGAGTACAAATTTAAATTTAAGTTTTTTTAAAATTTCGTATACAACTGAGAGTAAAATTCTTCGGCTGCGCACATATTTTAAGAAAGGTTATAATAATATACAGTTATGGATACGTAAAAACTAATGCTGGGCGGCCAGGTTAACATATTAATGTAACGCACTATTTCGCTACACTCGAATCGTATTATATATAACAACTCGTAAAACAAATTGGCATTCTTTCGCGTTGTTTAAACTCATATTCTTTAAATATTTGGTGTACAAATACTTCGCGGAATTGTTGGCCCGTTTTCAGGCGTAATCTAAAAATCAACCAGTGGGTACTTTGTGATATTTTGTCGGGTCAGTTCGACTGATACATATATTGGTTTAATAATCTTTCATGCTAATAAAATCGAAATTTCAAATTTTATTTTTCTCTAATAAGCATTGATAAATTTCAACCGTTTTATTATTTTGGGAGACTACAGAGAATAATTTTTTTTTTTTGTGCTTTGTTTCGTCGAAAAACCAAAAAAAGTTGGCGATTTCTACACTCCGCGGTTTCGCGTTGTTAGGTAAAACACTTATGGATAGATAGCGCTGCTGTGTCGACGTAACCGTTTCTAAAGTATTGGGCTTAGAAAAATTCTCGTCATACGGTCGCGTGGACTTTAGGGTTTTTAACACAGCGACGGCCTCGCGAAAACGAATTAATTCTATTTTCGAGTTAAGCGCGTCGATTCGCTGGCGAAACTAGTGAGATCTAGCGGTGTACAACTTTGTCAAAACCACCGATAAAATGTAATTTAGTAGTAACTCATCTTCGACGCATTTGTGTATTTTTGTTGTTTTTTTCATTTGTCGGACGGATAAAAAATACGTCTCAAAGGGCGCCGATCGTTTTGCCGATTTTTAAATTACGTCCCGTTCGTATGAAAGTATCGTAATAATTTTTCGTCAACTTCAGAATATTTGTAATGAAAAAAAATTCAACTACGAAAACGGGAAAACTGTCGCGGCAGAAGAGGTTTTACGCCGTTTCGAGAAAAAACGAACGAACGTTCAAAATCGGCTTGTCGTCCACAGAGTACACCGAGAAGTGTGTTTTCGTTCGTACAGATTTTAGCCTTTTGAACACGGAAGAACAACGTTTCTAACACGTTGTTTTTCTCGCACACTGCGCGTAAGTATGTATGTACTAACCTCTCTGACAATAATAAATCGACAATATCTCTATACGTACTCTGGCGCGTACAATAACGTGTAGTACACGCCGTGTTTGTCAGTATTGTTATAGGTACGTCAAAGTACGCCGAAACGGTGTTTATGGCCGTCATTAAAATGACAACGGAAATCGACGCGTTACAAATGAGCGAAGTGAGAAGAAAAAAATCCATTAGGCACTGCCACGGTTAGGATCGGTGGTTGACTGATCGTTTTACGCCGCACGTGCATAATAGCGGAGCGTGGATTCCGTGCGGATTCGAAGGGACGTTGCGCGGCGCGTCATTTTTCGCGTGAACGCGGTCTTTGAAGGGACAAAAAAAAAAAGGAAAAAAAATTATGTTTGCCGTCGATTAACGCGCCGTAAAATACCATAAGAGTCCCGCCGAAAACTCGTATTATTTGTACCTCTCTTCGCATTGGCTCGACGTGCACACAAACCGATACGATATATTATTTTCGCCGGTTATTAATCATATATATATTACAGACGTCATGCGTATTTTAACGCGATATCGCGGTTTATAGTGTAACACTGATCGTACAACTCGTCATAACTCGAACTGCAGAGGTTTTCATTTTACGAGCGCGTGTGTGCTGCACGTCACGATAAAATCACCGGTGTACTTTATCGTCTTCTGGGCGAGGTGGTTTTCTCTTTTTAACGCCAAAAAAACACCCGTCGCGCCGCACCAACGTTCTCAGTTTTCCCTTTGGTCTTCTCCAACAACCCTATCGCGGTCAAACAGTACACACACACACACCAGATCGTCTTGAATATCCTTTTTTTTTTTCTACCGCCATCCGTCGTTGTTACGGGCGACAATAGTAAGGGCTTAACGCCGAACCCTGATTGACACCTGAACAAGTCGTCAGCTGTTACTCTCGACAGACCAGAACCTCTATTCGTTTGCACGTCAATTTAATGATAATGTTTTTGGCATAATATTTTTCCTCGTAAACGCCCACTTTAAAACATCCCTCGGAACTATAAGCTGTCTTGTTTGAATATCTATAAACACCGATATTTTTTTCCCCGTACTTTTCCGCCGGTCGTCTTGCCACACACACACAAAACAACGGCTCTACCGCCGATTTTTCCGGCGTAACCGGTTATTATAAGCTTGTTATTCTCCGTTCCCGAATACTATCGTATTTTTTCCGCTTGATCGCCCCATAATCTCCACATTCTATTCGCAATGTGTGTGTGTGTGTATGTGTACACACATCGACCTTGGCGAAATTCTCGGACGAAACTCTTACTCGCTCGTCATAAATAGGTTCGAAACAACATTATATCCGGGAGGCGGTTTCCAGAAGTCCGAACCGTTTTTAAAGAGTACCAGTGTTCTTATCACGCTAAAACATCCATCCGAGGTTGTATTTATAACACCCAGCTGCAGTTTAACCAGGCAGTCGGGCCAAAACGAAAAATTTGGGGTTTCCTCGCGTATTACCTAAACGACGTACAACCTAAACGTACTTTGAGCGTAAAATAAAAAAACACTCACTTTTAGCAGCTCGTTAATTATTACAATAAACAGTTTTACGTCGACTGGAGCGCTCGGTACACATTTTTCGTTCGTTTCTCGTCGTCAGATCTTTTTATTTACATTGTGATTCCGAACGCGCCCGCGAGTGTAAATTACGCGCGTGTGTGATGTGTACGATGCGCGTGTCAACGGCGTTACACACGACAACGTACAAACAAGTCGTGTCAAACTCGATGAGTAATTTGTTAGCCTTTGCCGCGTGCTGCGTTCATTATCGTGTTTTTCGTTTTTTTTTTTCAAACGTCTCCGAGGTCCTTGCACGCGTTTCAGACGCGCGCTTTACATACGTTCTTCTATACGAGTCGCGTGGCGGCCACGGTGTGCAGTAAATACCTACACACGATATAAGCGGTGTTTATTATAAAAATAAACGAAGGGACCGAACAAAAGTACGATATTACCGGAGTTACGTGTTGCGCTACTACGAAACGGCTAAACGTTGTTTGCAGGCGCCGTTTACTCGGCCGCGGTTCGACTGGCCCGAGCGCGCGCGTCGTAGAAAAATAATAAAAAATAAATTTACAAAAATGTAGGGACCGTGCAATACGAAAGAAAAAAATTGTTGTTTTTTGTTCTAATCGTATTTGGGGTTGAGAAATCAAACAAAATTTCAAAAAAAAAAAACCTACTTCAACCATGTTAACCGCTGGAGTTAGTAAAGTTACTGACTTTGAAAACCGGAGCGTTCCTTCTATACGAAAAGTTACGTGGCAGAAAAACCAGAAAAAAACAACATCGTTGTAAAAACTATACATTCCTCGCTCTGAATCTAAAATCGACACGTTTAAATAGGTACGAACGATTTCCCCCCGTCCTGCCACACGGTTTTTTATCCATACAGTTAATATCCGATAAAGTCGGATTCCGCCAGAGCACGTCTGTACGTTATTTCTATAATATGAGTAGGTAATTATATCCTAGTAGGGAATCTTAATTAAAACGAAACGAAATAATCAACCGATTTCGGTTTTGAAGAATTATTACGATTCGGAAAATAGTACGTATAACGTCGTTGAGTTTTTTTCTGTTTTTGGATTTTTGATTATTAAAAGAAATCATCAAAAAATTCAATAATTTTGAAAAACTGGCCAAGTATCGAGAAATGTGTATAGATTATTGTATAAGACTTCTAACTAGAAAATTTAAACTAGCATTTGTAAGAACTCGAAATGCAAAGTTTCTATTTTTTAACTGTACTAGCTGACTAAAAAATTGACGAAAATTTTTAAATATTTTTCGTAGTATTAACTATAGGCATACAAAACCAAACCGTTAGAAAAAAAAAAAACCGATTGAATATTCCCCTTTAAACTTACGCCTCGTTTCAACGCGCGCCCAACACCGCTCGCATAACACGAATTTGCCATTTGTTTTTCTATCGTAGGTAAATAATTATACATATTACCTTCCTTCGCAATGTTGATTCACGTATATAGGACGAATTCTTTGAGAATTTTTGTGGAAAATGTTATTTTTTTTTTTTTTTAATTACTGCGATCAATATAATTATAGGTGTTACCGCCCGCATGATTAATATTAAAACAATTATGATTTAAAATTAAATTGAGTAATTTTTTCCCGAATTTACCGTATAACCCTTAAGTTCATTTGTAACAGTTTTTTTTTAAACTTTGTAGAAAAAAAAAATCGAACTGTCAAACTAGATATGAAACCGTGCGAATTCAAATTACGAACAATTAACAATTTAGTTGAGTTGATTTTTTTTTTTTCAGTTTACGTTTATACATTTGAAAATTACCTCTTTGTTTTTTCAATGAACTCAACTTAACTACCTAATGTGGAATATCCACTTTTTTTCTTAAACGGTTGAGCATGCCTATAGAGTTTATACTAGACTCACGATGACCCTAAAAAGTACTTTTTTCCGTTTATTTTTTAGTCGGTCGATACATTTAAAAAAACGAAATTTCGCGTTATCGGTTAGACTTTCACACCGGTTTTGAGTTTTGTGGTGTCTATTGTCGTCGGCCGATTTTTCAAAATACACATCATTTTTAAAGCTTTATTAAGCTTTGAAAATGATGTGTATTTTGAATAAGTTTGACCTCGTTGTCGAAAATTGAATTTCGTGATTATTTTTTCACGTTTCCAATAAAAACTCAACGTCGGTACACAGGTGTTTTGAATCGTAATCGTTTTTTTTTTTAAAACAAATATCAGTGTAATGTTATTGTTTCGTATCGCCTACTGCTGCTATAATAGAAATATAGAAGTATAAAACCGCGCGGACAGCCGGACTTACGGTCGATAACTCAATCGGATCAATTCGCCCTTACCGCGGGCTATTCGTTAATGGGCGAAGTTTTCTACACTCGGCTGTTTTGTTTTGATACGCTGCAGATGGACAGCGTTACTGTCGATCTAAGTTTTTCTAAAACGTCGCGTTTAGAGAAAAATTTCGAACCGAAATCAAGGTTTCAACGTCGTAAAAAATTTTCGGGTAAAAGCGCGTCGTCCAGCAATCGAAACCGGTGTAATCTAGCGGTGTCGGAACCGCCGACAAAATAGCACAATTAATCTTCCCCGAAAGTAACCGCCAAACGTGGGTAGTATTTGAATATTATTTTTTTTTACAGATAAAAATATCGTTTCGCTCGTCAAATCATGCCCTAGCACATACATTTTAATAAACCGTAATTTTTTTACCACTTCAATGATTGGCTGTAAACGTATGCTACGGAGTCGCAAAACCGGGAAAACGAGCCACCCTACATAGATGACGTCTTTCGAACAGAAATTTTCGGAGATCCGGCTAATCGTAACGCGCTACGAAATGTGAGTTTTGACATTTTTTCCGCACAAATTTTGGCCGTTAGATAAAAAAAAGAAATCGTTTACTCGCCCGGCCTTGCTAGTTTTTTCGAAAAGCGCGCACGACATGCGTGTTACTACGTTTTACTGTTTGAGTATCGCCGTATTTTTTTCACACTCGCAGTGTACCTACGTTATTACAATATTCGGTCGACCCTCGACGACGACAACATAATTATTTCTCGGCGTCTCTCTATTATTATTATTCGTTCGCCGTCGTCGGCCGGGTAAATACGGCCGCCGCGTGCCGGAAAATCGGATCATTTGTCAGGTGCTCAACACGTGTTTACTACTACTACTGCTACTGCTACTGCGACGGCGGCGGTTAGGTATAAACTGTTTGTTTTTTTTTTTAAACGCCTCGACGACGACGACGACGTAACACCGAAATTTCGTCGTACGTTATCCACGAGAACCCCGGCGGTAAAAAAATGTCGGTGTTATTATATAATTAATAAAAATTAAACCGGAATCGCTCTAAATTCTATAGCGATAGTTCCGTCGGAGTACGTAGACGCGATCCTGTGGACGGTCACGGAAAGTTGGACAACATTGACTTCATCAATTCAGTACAATCGTCGTTGAAATATCATGATCTCGATTTTGACGAATAATAAAGACGTTAAAGAAAACGCGTGTTCGACTTGAATTTGACGCTTTTCCACGTTTCAGTTAACAACTCGACTTTTTCGATTAATTTCATGGAACCCCGCTTTAACGTCAGGAGTATTTTTTTTTCTGGCTCGAAATCATACACGTTTTTTTCTTGATTTAATAGGCGTTTTTCGTTATTTATAAGCTACTTTTTTCCGAAGGAGTGAATACAAACACGATGTTATAATAAATACTTCAGAATCATTCGAGGCGAATTTAAAATGATTTTCTCAAGCTGTTAAAGTTAATTGTTTAAAGAATCACGACTGTAAATCGTTGTCTATTTATCATTTTTGATTTTCGAAAATTCAAGTTATTTGATGTCTTAGAATCGATTAAAACTATTTGTTCTGCATTGTATTTGTATAGCTTTTGTAGAAACAATCTATGTTCGACCGAGCTCCAGTCGCTGCATGCTCTTTATTTTACACAACATGTTAAATTTTCAAGTCTTAAACTTTGTGTTGGTTACAAAATTTTTTCTAAACAAAATTCACAACTACGATAAATTCTTGCCGATTTTCCAACCACTTGAACGACTAAAAAAAAACAAATTTCCTGCTTAGCTCAAAAACTATTGGAATATTTTGAAATTCGTAGATCAAATTAGAAGTAAGAAAAAACTATTTTTTTTTGAGTCGGTGCTATCCAACATAATATAGAAATACGAACAAAAAATAATAATGTTGATACACTCCACAAAAAAATGTGATAAAATTTTCATTTTATACTATTTAGTTTTTGTCTTTGAAGTCAATTTTATTGTATTTTTAACAAAAGTTAATATTCTATAATATTTAATACGAGGTTTCTGTTTTAGATTTTATATTTTGAGCGCAGCGAAGAACTAATTGTTTTTACAATGACGTTTTTTTTTTCTTGTCAAGAATATTTCGTGCAGAATAAATGTTACGGTTTTCAAAGTCAACACCTCTACTAACAGGTATATGGACTCCGGTGGTACTCTGGTCGAAGTTTTTATTGCCTACTTTTTGAGTTTTACCGCAAAAATCAAATAAAAATCGAGAATTTTACGGAAAAAATTTTGAAATTTTCCGGTTTTTACCGACGTTTTCGGGTAGGAGTGTTCCAATAGTTACGTTTAATACCACATAAAAGTTGCGATTTCGACTTGAAAATGATATTTTATTTCAATCACTCTTTGACATTCTAAGTTATGTGCCGAAAACGACGAGATCGTCAAATCCGGCGTCAAAACGGCTATACTTGTATCGAACCAACGTTATAAAAAACTGTTCCGTGTCGTTTTACGCACTCTATTAGTTTAACACGTTATAAAAATTTTTTTTTTTTTAAGTACATTACGTTATTTTGTTACGTATGTGTGATATACGAGTATAATTAATTTTTATTTTCACCCATGACTTCTTATATCATAGATTAGATACCAGCTCGTTCGGAATCGTTTTTTCCTCCAATTTGACGATTGCTTCCGGGCATTGAACGACAACATCAACCTTGAAACCAACCGCGCTACTGCACCTTTACCGCAGTACCTATTATACCGTTCTTTATTTTTGTGATTTCATACTTTTTGGTTGTTTTTCTTTTTTTACGGTTTTCAAAGTCGGTTTTTTTTTCACCGCAAATCGAACTGGAGACCCCATAACGTCCCGCACGAGTTTTTCGTTTTAGATATTTTTTAGCGCGCGACTACCGGCTATACGATACGAGGGGTGCCTGCAAAACATCAGTTTTAACTACCGTCCTTAAGTGCACAGGACGCGCCACCGCGACTCGTTTGTACACACGACTTACCGCCGTGTCGTCGTTACTGTTTCATTTATTATTTATTTGTCGTGTCTCAAAACAAAAACAAAAAACAATATAATTAGTAATAATTAACACATGAAACGCGTCTGACGGGGTTCGACGATTCCCCGACGACGTGACGTTGTGAATAATAACAATTTGGCGGACGGGGCGAAAACAATGTGAGCACACACACACCGCGACAAAATACGCAGCGCGTTCCAATTTTGAAATGTCTTTTATTTTTGTTAAAAATTAAAAACAAATATTGCCTACTTCGTTAAACGTATACAAATAAATAAATAAATAAGTACAATTTATATTACAATATTATCGTATAATATATATTAAATAATATTGGATGCGTCTAACGCTGTACGTTTAAATTTATGTACAAAAGGTTTTACTTAGTTAATAAAAAAAAAAACAAACAAATAATACACAGTAATAGTAGTATCTATATGTATAGTAACGTTGTAAACAAAATAGTAAATATCCTACGACACATAATATATAGAAACACGAGAAACGCGTAAAACGTATTGACAATTTATATTCATCTCGTATTGTTATTTTTTCGTATACGTTTATTTTTACATAGTAATAATAATAATAATAATAATCTACATGTTTCGTTGGACAATTTTTTTCAACGTGATTATTCGTATATAACATGTTTAAAATATTTTCAAAAAAGCGTTAGCGACAGAAAACTGGTGTCCCCCCCGCCCGTACACACAAACATCGTCGGTGACACGAGGAGAAAAAAGATTTAGATGAACGCGAACGGTACGTTAGTGTATCATCTTGTCGGATCGATAACAAAAAAAGAAAAAAATTTTTAAAAAAATCCAGCGGTTTCCGTTTCGGCTCGAAGTTACGACGTAACACGATGCGATCGATTCCCCCCCGAGTAAAGTAAAAAAAAAAACACATAACTACGTTTAAAAGAAATAAAAAAAAAAAACATCCCGAATTCATAACCAACTTATAAAATTATTTCAAATACAATATGGTAACTAATTTGCTTACTGGCTGATCATAATGATGATGATAATAATAACTAGAAACAAAAAAAAATAAATACGTTACGGGGGAACGGACGAGAAAGTTGTACATATAGAATTCAACCGAATCGTACCGTATTTTGATATTTTCGTTTTTAATCGGATTAGGAACGACGTATGATATTATTATACTGAGAAACAATCAAAACAATCAATACAGCTGAAAAAATGGAATGGTTTCCGCGAGTCGGAAAAATTGTAACCTACACATATATATTTAGTTGATTAAATTAATAATTATATTAACTCTACACTTAAGCATTAATCGTTATACATAGTTGACGGTGACAGCCTTTTGAATTTTTTTTTTTTTTTTTTTTTTTTTATAAGTCATAATAGTATTATGGACGCTCCTCTATACGGCGTATGTATGAGCAGCAGAAACGTATATCGTATGTAACTATCACAAAATTAATGAATGTCAACACAGAAACGTCATATTATCTCTCGAGTATTAACGCGTATACACAAAGAACATTGTAACCGTCACGTATTATTATTATCAACAGTTTTTACAATCTTTTAATAAAAAAAACGTTTTCCTATTACGTATACACACATGTATTCAAAGTGTAGCTGCAGGATTCCACATCATCGTGGCGTTCGTATACCGCGGCGGTTCGTGCGCGAGTCGTATAATAAAACAAAAATGATTTTTCGTTAATTTTTTTTTGTCATCACGCACGCTAAAGCGTCGCTATTAGTCGTAACAGTTCATCATACTGCTGTACACACAGAAAGTACAGTATCGTATTATTATTATTATTATAGGTTGTCGTGAAACCACGGGACAAAAACGACGAGAGAATCGTCGTTAAGCGTCGTACCGGCGCGGAACATCTTATCTCAATACATATATTTGACTAGACGTATTTACTGGACAGCTGTTTGGCCAGCTCGGTGTACTTGAGGAATTTCGAATGCGGGCTCTCGTCGTAACCGCCGTTTTTGCCCTCGGGACTCTTGGCGCCGCCACCCGCCGCGGCCAGAGTCGACGACGTTGACGGCGACCCGTTGTTGTTGTTGTTGTTGTTGTTGATGCTGCTGTTGTTGTTGTGATTCGGCGACGACTTGGCGGTTTGCGACGACGACGAGGGCGACGGCGACGGCGAACGGACGACCACCGTGGGCGACGTGGACGACGGATGCTGATGGTGACCGGTCGACGAGACCCCGCCGCCGGCCGGTTTCAACATGATCGGCTCGGGGGTGATGCCCTCCTTGACGAAGTGCACTTTCGACAAATGGTGTCGGTACGCGCCTTTCGATACGAACGGCGTGTCGCAGAAGGCGCATTTCATGATGGAGTCGGCGGTCACGACGGCGTCGTTGCACGCCCAGCTGAACGCCAGGATGGCCCCGGGCGCGGTGCCGCAGCTCGCGACCGACGTCGGCGGCGACATGGACTGCGCGGGCCCGGCAGCGGCCGCCGAAGCGTTGGAAGACGAACGGCTGCTGGGTCGGTGATGGTTGTGGTTGTGGTGTTGTTGGTGATGGTGGTGGTGATGGTTTTCCGTTTTGTCGCACAGTTTCTGCAGGGCCGCCAGCGGATGGCTACTGCCGCCACCGCCGCCGTTCTTTCCGCCCTCGCCGCCGTTGGCCGTCGACAAACCGCCGTTGGCCGCCGAGGTCAGACTTTCGAACATCGAGGACAGGGCGCCCAGGCTGGACGACGCCGGAGTCGTCTTCTTACCACCGTCGTTGGCCGACGACGACTTGTCGCTGCCGGCCGGGCTCGACGGGCTCTTGCAGACGTCGGTGGGCGTCGGGCCGCGGCTGCTGGACCCGTTGGCCTCGTCAGCGGCGTCCTCCTCGGCCGAGTCCCGGCTCGTGGACCGTTGTTCCGCCGGGCTCTTTGCCGCCAAACAGCCGCCACCGCCGTCGTCGTCGTCGTCCGCGTACTCTTTTTTCACGTCGCACTCGGGGTGGTCTCCGGCTGCGACGGCGGCCGGTTCGCGCTTCGTCTCGTTTTCCTGCGCCACCACTTGGTTCCTTGCCGACGACTTGGGCGTGACGGACCGCATCCGCTGATAGTCCGACTCGTACTTCCGGTCCGGCGTGGTCGAATCGCTCCGCGCGGCCGCCAGCTCCGGCGACATGGAACTCGTCGTCGACTCGCTGCCGCTCCGGTCGTGCCGGCCGAGCGACTGATAGCTGCGCAACAGATTCATCGCTTGCGCGTCCATGATGGGCTTGGTCGCGTCCACGCTCTCGTCGATGCCTAAACGCTTCAGTATACTCTCGCCGATCGTAGCGCCCGCGGCCGACGTGCCGTAACGCAGCCGCGAATCGAAACTCTTTTCGATCAACTTCTCGATGGCGTTCAGCACGGACGGCGACGAAGCGCCGCCGCCCGTCGTGGAAGCGGCCGGCTTCAAGTCCGCAGCCTGAGATCTGTCTTCCTTCTTCGGTCTTTTCTCCCGACCGGATTCCGCGACGGACGCCATCGCGTTCTGCGACATCAGCGCGGTTTTCAGCAGGTTCTTTTGGTCCGCCGTCATGGTGACGCACGCGCGCAAATGTTCCATAAAACCGGCCACGTCGACCTTCTCGCCGCATTTTTCGCATATGATTCGGCCCAACCGGTGGTGACTCGTGTCGTTGCTGGCCGCCAACTTGAACGCTCCTCCCGTCTGCTGGTATCCCGCGTCGCCGTTCTTCACTTCGTGCTGCGCCCGTTCCAGTTCCAACAGCTTGCGCACCGGCAACGATTTCTTCCGCTTCTCCCGCGTCTGCCGGCGTCTGTTGCTGCCCTCCGTGATCGACCGCATCATGTGTTCCTTGTAATGCGAGTTTTTCACCATGTGCACGCTGAGCTCTTTCAGCGAGTTGAAAGCTTGATCGCACACCTTGCACGTGAGTACGGCGCTCACGTGATTCGCGGCGGACGCGTTCGCCGAGCTGCACGTCGGCGAGCTGCCGGCCGAGACGGCGGCCGCGGAGTTACCTGCCGCGGTACCGCTACCGCCCCCGGACGATTTGTTTTCGTCGGCCGACTTCCAAGATATGATCTGCTCCTGAGAAATGATGTTCGTGTAGTGCTGGGTTTGTTGCATGTGAGTGGTCATCTCTTGCAGCGATCTGAAACTCTGACCGCACCACATGCATTTGAGAATCTGTCGCGTCTGTTCCGCGCCCTTGCCCAGCCAGACGTCTTGACCGCGCACCAGTTTCCTGGGCAACGGCATGGTTTCTTTAATCAGCATGTTGAGATCGTTTTTGTGTCCGGAAGACGGGGCGGCGGACACGGTTTGTGGCGGCGGCGGCGGCGGTGGAGGCGGGGGAGGCGGTTGGAGGCTTTGAGCGGCTGCGGTCCCGTGTTTCGTTTCGGCCATGTGCGCGGACATGGCCTGCAGCGTGGGGAAACTCATTTTGCACCAAACGCACTTCAGCACGTCTTTAGTTTGATCGGCTCCTTTGTTCAGCCAATGCGACTGCCACGCACTGTGTCGACCCGAGCTCGGCGCCAACACCGATCTCGGTTCGTCTTGGAGCTTGCTCAGTTCGCACATCTTCTCCAACGCCTTGGTCGCGTCACTAGTGGTCACGGACGGAAAAACTCCGCCGTACGACATCTTACCGTGCTTGCCGTTCCACGAGTGGATCGGCTCGCCGGGCGGCGTCATCGCCATTTCGCCTCGGGAAATCGATCGAATCGTCGGTGTCGTGTACTGCGCCCACGGCCGGCTCATCCTGGCGTACAACAAGTCGTTCGACGGCGACATCGATGACGGTTCGAGTTTAATTCTTTTGCTTCTTATGGTCAAATCGATCGGCGAGTCCTCGTTATTGCTGCTGAGATTCATGGCCGGTGAAGAACACGCTGGACTCGCGGCCGGCCTCTTCGTACTGAAATCCAACACGTCCGCGGACGAAGGTGGCGAGCGCACTGGCGACACGGTGGCCATCAGCGGCACTTCGTACGGCGGTAAACTCGACTCGCTTCTGGGCGATCCTCTGCCGCTGGTTTTCGACGGACTGACGGTCTCTCTGTAAGAAAAGCACACGAAAAAATTAACGACGCAAATCATAAACGTACACCGTCGTAAACGGATATTTTTCAAACGGCCGTGGCGAAAGGTTAACAACGCGCAACACGCTATTACAATGTTATGTATTTCAATCGAGGTGTACAGCGCGCGAATGGGTTTGAAATAACAAAAACTTGAAATAATACGGCAAAACGATTGCGTCGTGTATAGCAGCGTCATACGAGAGAACGAACCGTAAAAATTGATGCGAATAAATCGACCTTGATTCAACGTTTGTCAAAAATTACAGTAGTTTATTCTTTTCTCTATTGACTACGCGACGCGTCTGTTTTTATTGTCATCATCAGCTGCCAGTGCGTTTCTCGGTCGACCGGCTGTAAATTTTTTCGGTCGGTTTTTAATTAATGGAAACAATTAGCATAACCCGAAATCGAACCGGTGACAACCCGGGCGATTATCAACACGGCCATTTTGGCTCGGCGCCTGTCGGCCGGCTACGACGTAACCACTAATCATAATAATAATAATTCAGAAGTTTATTTTTTTTCGCGCCCGGGGAAAGGCGACGACCGAGGGTATGAGAAATGGATCGTTGCAGGCCGGCGACGACTCGATCCGCGGCAATAATTTCCAGCTAACGAGACGGATATTTCATATTGGCAAGGCGACTACTCTTCTGCGCACGAGACAAACTCTCTCGGTCGCCGCGTTAAAACGAATTTACGGACAGCTCGCGAGCGATATAATTGTAATATAATGCCGTAGCGAATTCAAGTCGACAAGGTGGTGGTGCGTGTTTCGCACGAGGGCGGAAGAACGTGGAAGCGAGAGGGAAGATATACATTACATAGAACGACGACGTTATCGCACGGTGGCGCTGTATCCGCCTGCGCATAGTGCAGACGTGAGCGGCAACGAACGGGCGATATATTTCAAAAATTATCGAATCCAGAGTACGAAGTTGACGTTTCCCAGCGGGAAGGTCATAACAGTTTTTTTTCTTTTTCCACCCCTCGCTGTCCTCCCCGTACAAAAACCACCAAGCCCGCTCCTCCTTTTCGCCCTCACTTCTCCGCATCTGGTTCCCCCCGTCATCCCGTTCCGTAACTTCCCCGTTTCGTGGCGCGAGAGAGCAAAAAAGGAAGAAAAAAAAGGAAGAAATTATCCACCGCCGCGGGAGTGAGGCGGCACCCGGGCCATTATCGTAAATCAGTCGAAGAGCCGCCGCCGCATCTCTGCGCTGAACCACCAAGACTAAATGAAAATTCAAATGAACGAGCACAGAACCAACACCCCTTGTGGACATTATGTGGGGCGAGATGACGACGACGACACCGTCATTCGGAATTTTTTTTTTTTTTTTTAATGGCACCGGGAACGATAATACAGCGCTGTCTATAAAACATATATCAGGAGTTTTGAACGTAAAAATACATTAAACGAAAAAAAAAAAATTCGGAGAAAAACACAAAAAAGTCATAACGAAAACTAAATACAATATTATCCGAAACAACGGCGATAATGTGTACGTCGTGTAGTACAGTTGAATTCTGTTCTAATATTCGTTTCGTCGAAACGTTACGGGCGCGAATTTATCGAAGGCGAACGCGAAATTTCGAAAATTCGTGCTAACGATTGAAAGTTATATATATTTTATCAACTATAACGTTCTGTTACGTGAATAAAAAAGTAACGATATTATGTATAATTAATAAATTGGTAATGACGTTCGTGTACAGTTTCTTTAGTCGTCCGTGAACGAAAATCGATTATTTCGTATACATTCGCGTTTTCTTCAAACCAGATTTACGAGACTGTGTATCGACGGTGCGCGTGTGTGACATTTCGTAAAGTCTTACAAGAATTTAACGACGTTTCGATCAACAGCGTCGCATAATGTCAAGGATCAAACGAACAGCGTCGATGGTACAAACGCGGTTTTTATACGAAATTTTCGTCAAAAAATAAATAAAATCTGTTGGTTCGTGATTTTTATTTTATAACACAGTTTAATGAGCGTTTTATTTTAGACGTATTATTTAGACACCGCGTTACGCAGACCAGGCTTGTAAATTATTGACCATGCAAAACAATGGGTGCGTGTCTATATTTACTAGGATAAATTATCCTAGTAGATTTTATATATATGTCATTATCCAGGATAATGAAATATATAAAACCACACGAGACTTTTGCGGATCAAACGGTGCTAAAAACGGGCGAATTTAATCGGTTAAATCGGAATACTGGAACAGACGGGAACGCGCGTGGAATTCCGTTTGTAATTTCTCGAGGGCTGCAGAATCGGTCGGATCGAAAAAGCTAAACTGACCTCAGCGGTAGACGCTCGTCAACAGCGTCCGGTTCGACGTCCGTGTTGGACGGGATTGGAGATCTTGGTGGCGAGCCGGACGATCCGCCGGACACGCCCTCTTCTTCCTCTTCCTCTTCGTCCTCGTCGTCCTCGGGACAACCGCCGTCGTCATCCTGGTAGCCCGCGGGCGGTTCTTCGCCTTCGCCGCCTTCCCCTAGAAACACAAACATAAACACGTGGTCATTTTTAACGAAATATTATTAAATCGTGTTTACAACAGCTCGAGCGGCTCATCGCAGACCGACGACAAGAATTATCGCGCGACGTTTTACCTATAATAACCCTTTTGGTTTTGTCTTCTAAAAAAAATACCAATTCAAGTTGATGAATTAAAAAAAAAAAAAAACAGTTCGTCCATTTGCAATCGACAGCGTCACGAATTCGTTTTCGGCGGCTGTCTATTAGACGTTTGTAAGCGAACAACCCGCCTAGACAGCTCGCGAGCAGTTTTTACGACGTAATACACGTGAACGAAAACTTTCGCGAAACGCAGCGCGCCGCAGAATCGACCGCCGTGTAAAACGAATCACGGGGAACGACGTTCACTGCAGGTTGCACAAAAAACAAACACAAAGACCGAGTTTGTTATCTCCGCAGACGTTCGTCTTTTCGATAAAAGCGTTTTTATTTAGACTGCCGTGCCGCCCCGTATGGATCGGGTGCGTGTAACGCTGCTGCTGCTGCAGAAGGGTGGTACCGAAGAGAAAAGCCAACTGTACAGTAGTGAATATGATAAAGAAAAGGGGAAAAAAACTTTCGACTTATGCGAAATTCATTATTTTTGTGCGCGGACTCGGTGTGTATTCTGCGAGACGAGGAGGACAATGGGGGTCGGGCGAATTTTCCGGGCCGACAAACCCTCGAAAGATCGAACGCGCCAGATAAACGCTGCGTGTAAAAACAATAAAACCTCGGGGAGGAACCTCTCTCGAACCTGTCCGAAGTCGTCACGATCCTATTGTCTTAACCGCGTAGATGGCCGAGATAAAAACGTTTATGAAAAGTTAAAACTACTGCTGCTGCCGCCGGAATGCTAACTAGGTATTATTGTGGTGTACACAGTGTTACGGTGAAAAGTTCATACAGCCGGCGTATGAGACGGATAAAATGCAGGGAACAAAACATATATATATTATCATAATGAAATGAAACAACGCTACCAATAGAGCACACGTTTTTTTTTTTTTACATCATTAGCTGCGCATTTCGTTTTTAGCGTATTTT
>CM029362.1:9407451-9417907 GCA_017140985.1 Hormaphis cornu
GAAATTTTAATCATAATTATACGTCGTTTACAAGTTTTCAAGGTGGAATACCGTATGATTTTTTTTTTTTTGCATAAACTGTTCAGTATAGCAATGTGAATAGTACGATATTAGTATACAAAATTCGAATATTAAGACTTGGCGCGTTCAACCCATTTATGAAACGTTGGAAAACGCTATACTCTCGCAAATCAACGGGGAAAATAACGAACAATACGGAAACGATCGTTTGTTTTTTTTTTGGAAATTTCCATTTGAGGAGTTTGTTCCTAAAACGGAAATTTCTTCTCCGCGTCACTGCGGTGAAACATAAAAATATTCGACTGCAGGTATCACAATCTTTCGTATAAACACCGTATTTTTTTTTGTTTCCAAGAGTTCGTTTGCCCTGTACCTACCGTGCAAATCGCGCGCGCGTATTTTCCACGACGAAAAGTGCGAGGAACCTTTTATCAGAGACCTTCCTTCGACCGCACGAAACGCGTTTGTGTTGCACTGTCGAGGGATCTGTGCGTACAGGAAGATCTCTTGTCCCACACGCAGATCTTGCGAAGGAACCTGCCGCGATGCATTTACCTCGGGGACCGATGCGAAATCCGTAAACGCTAAAATGGCTTGTTCTCTTTTCCTACGGTTCGTTTACGCAACATCAACGCTGTTAAACGTTTCCAAACGTCCCGACAAAACACATCTATCTGCGTATAGTGTGATGATCACATAATATACCACTTGCGTCGCTGTGCACACACACCGCAGTGGCGGACGCGCTGGAGCAGAGCGAGCGACGTCGTCGTCGTTACCAAAAGGTCCAAAACAAACAGACTCGTAAATTAATCGTCGCGTTGGTAACCGCACCAATTAACGTGATGTCATTAAACATTAAGTTGCAACGTCGTCGTCGTCGCGTTTCGTTTTATAATAATGACGTGGCCACCACCCTCCGACCGCCGTCATCAATCGCTCTCTCGTTCCTTATTCCTCGCACCCCGCGCGCGACGTCACCAAATAATAACACCGTCGTCGTGGTCGGCGCGCGCCCGTTTAATTCTCGTTTGTCACCTCGCTAACCCCTTTTCGGCGGCACGTTCCTTTCCTTCAACCCCGGTCGCACTACGCACAATACACGCGATATACCCACTTACTTACTTAATAACAATGTAACACAATAATAATAATGATAGTATTGTATAAAACAGCGCGTATTTTTGCCGCCGCGACGACGTCTATCAGTCACCGCCGACCCGTCGAATTAATTCGCGCGATGATCGGCCCCGATTACCGGAGGGTCGAGTTTGCGCACAGGGTGTTCCGAAAAGATTTGAGCCGACGAGATTTTTTCGCGCGCGCGTTTTCGGGTTGGCGGGGTGGTACTTGCGCGAGTGATCTTTCTTATATCGCGCGACAAAGAAGTTGTGTTTCGTACAGTTTTGAGCGTTACACGGAGGAGGCGTCGATAACCGTGGAGACGGCCCGTTGTGGGTGTATTATTCAAAAATTAACCTCTTCGTGCGGCGGTCACCTGCCGAAACACTGGAAACAACCAAACGACTTCATTATCAATCGTTCACACAACGTGGCAAATATACAAATAGACCCGTCTTTACGGGACGCCCTGTACGCGTCACAAGTCGCAAAGTACACCGACGGTCGGGACGAGGACCGCCGCGGTTCGTATCTCGTTGTCGTTTCCTGGCCACGGGATTTTCACCGTCGTATTTTGACGGGAAAAAATCTTACGGAACTTTGAAAATCCGTCCTCGTCGTCAAGTTTCAAACCCGCATACACGCACAACGATTTCTCTCCTGCGGAACGGACTGTACACGCTATAACGTACACTATTATAAAGTCGCGATCGAACAATAAACATATTTTCTTGGATTATAAATAAACGTCGTCGGATAATACATAACGTTGTAAACACCGCGTATATTTTCAATATATTATTATTATAGCGGTGCGCGGTCTTCTGTCAATGTTTTCCCTCGAAGATCGCCATACCGTACGCGAGAGACGGCGTTTGTATGCAAATTTCGCGACGTGAACGATTTGCATAACACGCGCGCGCGAGAGCGCGGTATTGTCTCGTATTGTCGTTTTTCGATTTTCGCGACGAAACAATGGCGGCCATCTCTCTACACACCACGCATATAATTTCTTCTAATAATGCACTAGTACGTACGTAAAATAACGATAATATTTTACAACGTCTGCTGCGACTCGCGGGGTGTGACAATACGTGTCCAATACCGGGGGGGTGGACAACGCCACGCGCGACCATTTCCTCGCGGCCGCGTCAAATCATATCCAGTCCGGCGACGATTGATTAATACTACGCGACGCGCGGCGGCAAGTTGCGACGTCCCAATATAATATTATAACGACAGGCCGCGCGTATATGACACGCGGTTGGAAGAGAATATCGCGTTTAAAAGAGGCGAAGACAAGAAAAACGTCCGGCCCGCAAAGGTGTATTATAATAAATGATCGGCGGCGGCGGAAAATCAACGGGAGCACACATGCATATAATACATTTTTATTGTGCAATGTCGCGCGCCATTGTGCGGCGTAGGTGTCGGCTGCTGCAAGGGACGGACGGTGCGCGCGGTGTGATTTATGGTGAGAGCGAAACGTGTATCATATAAACGGGGTCCGGTCAAACTGGTTGACGGCGACAAAAGAATACCGCGAAAATAATATCATCGTAATAAATACGCGCGCGTTATTGACGTGCGCCGCTGTTGCCGGTCCGAGGGAAAACGGAAAAGATCTTTTGTCGATCGCACGCTCGTGACGCGCGAAAATGCCGTCGCAGTGAGTAGTGTGTTTGCACCGTTTTAGACCCTTCGGGAACGTCACCAGCGGCGCGGCGACTCCAAACGAGCGATTTCGGAGAGAAAAAAAAGGGAAATTTGGTCGGGGTCCGCTTTCCCCAACACCCGAAAGCGACGCGCGCGGCCGTATGGAATGGACAGACCGTCTCAGCCGCGAATTTCGAAGTGCCGCCGGCGCGAGACGGGTCCGGCGTGTAAACAAAACAAAATTCACGCGCATTGTCCACGAGGAACGACGACGAGCGAGACGACCGTCTTCTCGTCGACACACGACGTCCCGGCGAGCGGTATATAGTAGTACCTGTGTTGTATTTTGCTTTTTCCATTCGCGTGATAACATCGAAAAACAGAAGAGAGACGACGCGGACGATGAGCAATGCAGCGCGTGTGCGTGCGACGAGTACCGCGTGACTCCCGGCGGCGGCGCACGTTGCACACGGTCCGCAGATTTTTTTTTAACGTTGTGCACCACCTCATTACCGATGCGACCTGCAGCTGTCCACACAGACGAGCGTGTGTCCGTCGGCTCGCGGTCGCCACGCCCCCGTGTGGACGGGCCTCGGCCGGCCAATCGCGCGCGCAACGCGTTTGAAATTTTTCACCGTCGCGCACGCAAACGAATTCAGGCGGCGTACACGGGGCTCACGATGGTCGATCGTATAGGGTTTTCAACGGTTTTTTTTACGCGCGACAAACATTATATTTGGGACACGAGAATACACCCGAATCTGTGAGAGAAAAAAGCGTCCTTAAAATACCCAACTTCGGGTAACGCCGAAGACGGTCCGAAACATCGCTGCGTGCGCGCGCGGGAACGCGACGACCAGAACATCCCTCCGCCGTAATCGAATTCCGACGTGAAACGAAAAACGTCGCGCCCACGTAACTCGATTCACTGACGCCAATTACAAGTCCACCCGAATGGTGTAAACGGGCGACCGTAAGCTCGAGGCGCTTACGAAATTTCCGCAAACTCGGCGACATACCAATCACTCCACAGATCGCCGTGCAGAGTACGTACGAGACGGACAAGGTAGAAAAAAATAGGGCCAGCGAGACGACGACAGAGCGCAAAAGTGTGTACGACTCAACTGTATCGATTATAGTCGTCTTCGGGGGTGGCGGCAGCGGTGGTGATCTCGTGGAAAATTAATAATGCGACAACACTGCCAACGCACGGTTTCTACAAGTCTAACAAGTCTATACTCGAATATTGTTCCGAATCGATATTTCCGTATGACGTACATACGATTGACACGAAACGCCCCCTGTATACACGCGTTATTTCGATTTTTAAAAGAAGTTTTGCGACCCACGTAATACTACATACTGTGACGTTTTAACACCGTAATAACGCTAGAAAAATCAATTCGTCGATTTGTTTTGGCGCCGATCTTACACCGACCCGGTCAAATTCAAAACTAACACATAATTTGCCGATTCCAGAGCAGAGTTCTCTTTCGAAAAAACGCGTTCACGATACACTTTTACGTCGTGTCCTCCGTGAAAAATCATTTGTTGTCGAGTCGTAGTAATTGTAGTCCGTTCGCTCTCCGACATTCTACCGACAGCGGCCGTAAGCTGTATCGCCAGAAACGCGCCGTATTGTCGCACTGTCGTTTATATTTATAGGTGTACCATAAAAGTATAGAAATAATACTGTCGATACACGGCACTACCGTCGAAGAGGTGTTGTTTTATTACTGTTGAATTTTTCTGTTGCCAACGCGCGTTATAAAATTTTACGTCCGCGCGTCAAAGCACCTGCTCCGCGACACGATGGAAAAAAAAAACACGGCGATTAAACGAAAATTATTTACGTACGTCGTCGTCAGCATAATCGATTATTTTAACGAGGGGGGAAAAAAAAAGGTCGTTTATAAAATAAAAAAACGGTATACATTTGGCGACATCTTGAGAAAAACACACGCGTAACAATCGTCGTGACACGCGTAATGTTGTACACGCCGACGAGCGACCGAGGTCCGAAATTACGGGTGGAGATCTATAAAAACGCAATATTTTTCATTACTTTTTTCGGCGTAACTCTATTTTGAGAATTTCCTGCAAATTTTCTAGACTTCCTCATCGAACCTGTCCGAATCTTTCCTATTTGAAAAACTATGTAAAAGTTTTGTTCCGATCATTAATTGTTTTGGACGCAACAAACGATACTTACGTCTGACGCTGAATACGGCCATTTTCGTCGTTTTCGATCAGAGAACAACAATCGTCAAAAAATCCTTCGAATAAAATCCTACGTCAACTTTTACGTGTGGTATTCGACGTAACGATTGGAGCGCTCCATCTGCGTCCGAGAACGAAAACTTTAAATCTATCTCCGTAAAATTCTCGGTTTTTTTTCCTCATTTTTTCGGTTTTCGGAACGGTACTCAAACAGTAAGAATCGGAGCGTATCACCGGAGTTCATGGAATTAGAGGCGCTGACTTTGAAAATCGGAGCGATCCTTCTACTACGCACACGAAAAGTTGTTGACAGAAAAACATCACTGTAAAAACAGTACAGAAAAAGTCGTCGTCAACTTGCCCATCCGAGATTATTTTATAGACAACGCGAAATCGACAAACTCTGCCGAGCTGTGGCAGTTTCCTAGATTTATGGAAAATACGACACCGTCCGCGGGGTACAGCGCACATCGTAACATTTGATTCCGTGCAAAAACGGTCTTAACACGCCGTTTCTGGCAAAAACAAAACCTTTTGAAGTTTTGAAAAAAGTTTCGATTTTCTCTAAATGACCGTTTTCGCACGTTTATGTTATATTATTATTATTTTTTTAGGTACAGACGGCTGTATACGATTACGAGAGCGCGCGCTGCAGCGGTTTGAATGGATCGCCTAATTATGATCTGCGCTGCACAGTGTGTGTGTGTGTTTTATGCGATCGAGGATTTTGACGAGGGGCAAAAAAAAAATAGTTAAAACGATTTTTTTTTTTCCCCGCAAAATTCAATAGAAAAAAAAAATACGGTGACGTAGCGTAAACACTATACTCGACGACCACGACGACGACTAGAACGATATACACACATATCGCACGAGACAAAAGGGACCCGGGGGTGTCACGGGGGGAAAAAAATTGCGTAATTTATGTGTTCGCCATCGGTTTGACATCAAAAGATTGTTTCGGGGGGGTGAGCGTTTTATTTGTGTAATTAATAATTTTAATGGGCATCCGTCGGGGTTCTGACGAACTGCTGCTGCCGTTGCTGCCGTTCCTGCTCCTGCTGCTGCGGCGCTGATCGGCCTGTCGAAAATATCCACGGTCTGACTGATTTATGTCTTTTGCGACAACAACGGGGCGAAAAAAATATACGCGCGAATTATACACGCGCGCACATAAATATAAACGGCTTCCCCCGGCCATCGCGTCCCTGACCCTGCGCGCGGTGGCAGCGGTACATATATTATATTGTATATTACAGAAAGCTGTAAAAGATCAGCTGTCAAATCCCTCCCACCCTTCGTCTCGTGCGAAATCCGCGAGATAATAAATGATATACCTACACAATTGTAATAGCGTACATACAAACCGATGTGTGTTATAACGGACACGGTAAATGGGCGAACGCATAAAAATCGTCACGTCTCTCCGGACACTCTCTGGACGAGGCCTGCTCGCAACAATATAAATATTGCGCGCGGAGCGATAAATCTACGAAACGTGTTCTTTCCGACGGACCGCGTCGTGCAGCAGGGGCCGCGGGCTGTTCCGCTGCCGCGGCAGTAGCCGAGGGAGGAAACGCGGCTCCTCGCGTGCAACATAGCAGCGCAGCGGCGTATTTCCAAGGGGGGCGCGCGCTCCGCTCCGAGTTACTCGAAAATTCCCCCCGACCGGTTTTAAAATCGCCAAAAAAGTTGTTCGTCGAACCCGCTTAGTATGGTAGCACAAATTATAAACGGATTAAACACTAAACTAAATTGTTTAAAAAATAACGACGAAAATCAAACGAACGCACGCTTTTTGTGTAATATACAAAAAGATACACTTTATTTCGCGTGACCGAATAACGGCGCGCGAAACTCGTTTCTACGCTCAGAGCCCCCGGGGGTTTTACAGCTTTGGTCGGCCAGAAAAATATTATAGCAACAGAATTTCTATTCATTCGCTTGATACTGCGTGTCGTGTATAGTAGCCTAAACGCGGCGATTTCCCCGAATCTTTCACGATTTTAGAAGAAAATTATTAAATTTTTTACCGGCCCTCCGTATTTCGGGATTATTTACAAGGCGCCGGCCGGCGCGAGGAAATTTTAGAGTTGCATCCCGTTCGGACGGTAAAAACATTTCCCCGTTTAATATTATTATACACCGAACGTACATTTACCGTATATTCGAAAACTGACCGTTACGACACTTTGCGTTACACGTGCTAAAATTAAACTATTTTAATCACAACGCAAAGCGTGTTTTCACAAAAACGAGTCTTACTATAGAGTTAAAAGTGTACTGGCGAAAAAGAATCATCGAAATCGCCTACAATCATTTTCAGTATTTATTCTTTAAATTGCACGGAGGACTCGTGATTTGCCGAATTTTCGTCGACATTTTCCTCGACAAACTGTACAACATCGAAAAATGCGATTTGTCGTTTTCTCATTGGCACGCTTTAAAACTGCGTGTCGAAGAAAATTAGCGATACTATTTTAGCGGTATTCGCCGAAAAATAATTATCGAAATTTGCTCAAAAACGTGTTTACATAATCACACGATATTATACCTTACAAAATGTACTATTTTTAAACGTAATTAACTTCAACTTGATTTATATCGTTGTACACCATAAACAACGTTTTCAACATACATATATATGTATAAGTGTAAACAAAAACCGTTTCAAAACTATTATTTATAAAAAAACTGACAACAGAATTTGATATACAAGCTATCAAGTTTATTTAGGTGAACAATTTTTACACTCCTGCGCGACTACAACAATTAAAGCCAACAAATTTTATTATACCGTTAGAACGGTGCATACATTATTACCATGTATTTGTACGTGTTTTGCTTTTGAAAACCTAGAATCGGATTGTCATAGTATACAATATCGTTCGTCGCGGCTTACGTTGTTTTCCCTGACAAAACTGTACACGTTGTTATCTCGTCGTCGGTAAAATAGCATAAACAGTACAGTCGTAACGACTTCTCCGGGGTTCGAGAAAGACCCTCGCAGGACGGACGAAATGAATCCTCCAGAAAAGTTTCTCCGTGTTTTCCAAAAAATGTTCGCACCAAAAACGCGCGATCGCCGGGGCGGACGACGTGGCCACGGGGAGAAACGTACCGCGGGTGTCGTACACTACTACTGCAGTGCATGTACTTTGGCAACGTGTAAAATACCGCTTGAATCGTCATCGACCGTAACGTTATATTTTTTTTCGATGACGATGATACACACGAGGGGGACGACGACATCTGCCCCTCTTTTTTCCACTTTAATTACCATCGACATCGTCGTGTCTATAAATCAAGAGGTGACGTGTGCACACACACACACGTACACACTGCAGAACTCGCTCTCTCGCTCTCTCTCTCTCGCTCTCTATGCGATCTCGGTCCACGTATTACGCCGAGGGCGAGGAGGACTGCTGCTGCTGCTGCACGACGACAGTAATGTGACGACTATTATTACTGCCGTAAATTATTATTATTTTATTTTTCGTCGTCGTCATCCAGCTATATACGTCCCACCGGATCGCGCGCGTTCAGCACACGACGGCGGTGACTAACGTCTATCATCGTGAATACGAACTACTTACTGCAGCACGCACCGCAGGATCCAGGGGGGCGCAAGCCCCGTAAGCCGGTAAAATAAAAAGAAATACCGGCGATCGAGACATCTTCACGACAATCGAGAGATACGTACCTCGAAACGTTCGAATAATCGAGAGGTCGCTTGATCAAAATAACAGAGATGCCGAATAATGTGCATTGGGAATTGAACTAGTAAAATCGGTCGTCAAGACGGTCGCTCGAAAACCAAGTTTTTAAATAAAACCTACGGGCTTTACAGATTTCCAATGTACTGTCTTGAATTTCTGCGCGGCGCACCGTTTCCCCCGAAAACGTCCGGAACGCCTAATCGGACGACGCCGCAGTCCGTTTCGTGAACATTGTTCGAAATATTTTTTCGTTCGATGTACATTTCGAGATCAAGAGTCGATTGTTTTAAAAATAAATGAGATATCGCTCGAAACAATCACTCGATTATAAAGTAACAATAAGAGATTTTTGATATTTTCCATAGAAAATATGCATTTCTAGTTTGTCGTTGCATACCTCATCAAAAATACTGAGCCGTTTGAACGGACGGTGAAAGATATTTCAAATACACACAGTTTACTATGATTGCAGGGCGAGTCTCCCGTATCTGTTGCGGCAAGACTTAAAGGACAGATCGGTTTATTGGAACTAAGCACAATATACATCATCAGCTATATTAAACAACAGGCGAGCTTGATTCTGTCCTACGTTTACATCATTACTCGAAGTTCTCTTCCTATTTCTGTAGCAGCTGTTGAAAGACATGTATCTGGTTATTCGCACATTTAACGTTTTATATTTTCAAAAAAAAGAAGAAAAAAAAGATAGACTACGTTTTATATGTAACATAATGTTTTAAAGTCATTTTAATTTGTTGTACTATCGGTTAAAACTATGCACTTGGTTTTATGAATATCGCGTACTTATTCTATACGCTCCTTCGTGCGATGCTCTGACATTTGCGTTGAGTAACGCAAAAAAAAAAAAAGTCGAGATCGTTTATTTTTTTCTTCAAACGCTTTGTCCCGCAACGGAAACATAACGTCGTAGCGCGGAAAATTGAAAATTGTCGCATAGAATAAATAAACGGAGTGAATTCGGTTGTTTGGTGTAACGATTGAAATAAAAAAAGTCGTACTCCATGTATAGTTTGATAAAAACTGGTATTTATTTTTTTGTAAATTTGGTTTTAACGTGCGTATATTATGGACAAGTGAGCCCGCTCGGAATTGTCTTTCAACGGCGATCGTACTGTTTTCGGGTACGTTTAAACCGCGACTTCCGAACCGCGGTCGTCCGTTTGTTTTTTCGCCCGGGAAACACGAGGAATCGTCATGATGAACGCGCGTTTCGGGGAGAGGAGAACTGTTATTATTTACTTTTTCTATACTTTTATGTTTTCGTTAGTATAAACCGCGTAAAAAACGTGTCGTCGCATCTATCGACGCGTTTAAAAACAAACGTCCGACGGCCCGAAACAGGTCGAGAAGTGGCGGCGGAAGAATCAAAAAAAAAAAAAAACCGAATAAAACTACTGTGATGCCGCAGCGGTGGCCCCGTGCGTGTGTGCACAAGCGCGCGCGATGGACATGTGTTTGTCGAATTATTATATACATTTATAATAATATATTATTTTATATTATACGTACACGGAGGCACAAAATAATGGCTGTCGACATTTATCACCGCCCGCGGCAGATGTTCGACGCGAAAAAAAAAAAAAATAATAAAAATTTACACAGAATATTATAAAAACGCCGCGCCGCGTAGGTACTATTCATGATAATATCGGAATAAGACGAAAGTCGATTACCGGCCGTTTTCGAGGGGGAAAAAA
>CM029362.1:9418307-9436031 GCA_017140985.1 Hormaphis cornu
GTAAGTAAGTACCTAGATAGACGTGTCGTATTTTTCCTCTTTTTCCCTCGCGTGTTCCCCGTTTTTTGATGGACGCTGTCGATCTGTGCAACACAAAGGTCCGCCGCGGGGACACGGCGGAAAAAAAAAAAGAGAGAAAAAAAGAGAGAAAAAAAAAACCCGAAAACAATACCGCCGGTGATGGCGTGTATAATTATTATTTATGCGCGCGAGATGAATTTTCTTTTCGCCGATTGTATGTACTACGGCAGACGAGTACACGCGTTGTTGCGTGTTTCACGCGAAACTGTTTTTTTTTGGTTTGACAAAAAATAACATCACTGGCGCAATCGCACTGTCGTCCACTAGTCGACTGTACGAAAATTATAATAAATCGGAAAAAAACCTCTGTTGATCGCAAAGAATGACTATGGAAAAATAAAAGACGCATATTCAAGAAGACTCGCAAGACTGTAAAGACAAACGTTTTTTTTTTACTTTTTTCAGACTTATCGCACCGACATGCAACAACGTAAAAATAAGTTTTTAAGTTTTATATGCACATAAAATGTCAAACTACTATAAACTTTCACAAACGCTTAAATGAGCTTAAATGAATATTACTACACAAATTCGTTTCCACAATCAACGTCCAAAAGTTTACGTAGATACTTAAAAGTGTACGCAAAACTATTGAAAATCAACACTTTTCATGTCAACATCATTTTTTTTTTTTTTCTATACACACAATCATAAGTACCTATGAACTGCGAGTATCTCACTTATAACACAAAAGTACTTGTTGTAGGTACTTGTACATTTTTTTTTTCCCCATGAAAAATAATGATTTCACGAAGCTTTGCGCACTTTTCATGGAACTACCAGATTAAATAATTGTTCGCCCTACGTTTATTTTGTCGATTTCAAAGTGCAGTCCATATAACAGATTTATACGATAAATACCTCAATAATCAACATACTTAAAACTAATACGTTCTCATATCGCTAAGAATCTACAAAACGTTAAAATAATTTTCAGCGTTACTATAATCTTATAACCTGCAGTAACAATACAAAAAAAAAAAAAAGCAAGCAAATAGGTATACGTTATTAATTATATTTTTTCGTGACATACATACAGCCATAAATTACTTCACGTTTATCGTCAACGACATTTGCGAGTTGTATAAATAAAAGGCAAAATATTTAATTAGAACGCGAGCGCTGCGCCGGTTAACACGAATTTATTTCATTAAACTCAAAAAAATGTAAATCGAATCGCGTCAGTGAACCGTTTCGTGATCGCGTGTAGATTCAACACGCACATTTTTTAGATGCGAAACGGACCATATTTCTATACGGCTGTTTGCAGCAGATTTGATCGTAATAAAATTCTAACACCTGTATAATACATACATGTATATTTCATTTTTTTTAAAAAAAAAAAAAACATTGCTGGTTCGTTCTTAAGTCGTAAAACTACATAAACAGCTCAAATGTTTCAAAAACGTGTGTGGAATGATATAAATTATAAACGGTCAAATATGATTATAATGGTACCTATGTATACTGACACCAAGGGTATATACAGAAAGTGGACTCGCGAGATGACCAAATTATTATTCGTTGGTGTGTTCGTGATTTGCTACTTTTTATATTTTTTTTGCACATTTTAGATTTTATTCCCAAGTGTCGGTGACCGCAAATAATTATATCACGCGTCTTTGCTACACCGACGATGAGTGCTGCGAACGGGTTTTCATGATGAATTTTAACGTGTCTTTTGTGACATCAGCTACTATACTATGTATAACAATTTAATGTTTGTTTTCAGGGTGACAGAAACTTGGAAAAAACGTTAAAATATTACGCGTCCCTCCTGATGCCGAATTCGCACGGTCTACTAATACGATAAATCTCCAGCGCGTCACGTCGAATTTTTAGTTTATTTTTTGTTTAAGCTCAAAAACTATAAAAATATCGAGACAAAGAGAGCGCGAGAGGGAAAAACGAACTGCAAATTATAAATGTATACGGTGTATACTACACGTCATTATCATCATCATCGTATATATAATGATCATTTCCACGATAAATGCACACGCGGACGGCAATAAATCAAGGTTTTATCCGTCAGTCCTGGATCATCATAAACCTTTTACCATCCTTCATTATGGTTTCACTATTACTACTATATGGTCGTAAAAAAATAATAATACTAAAATAAAATATACGCGTAAGCTATATACACAACATATACATTATACTATACATGGATTGAATTTTGTTCGAGCGCATATCATATTGTTAACTCCACGCACGACTTTAATCCGTCGGACCTATGCAAAATCATAAAACAAAAAATAGACACACACAATGTCGTCACACATGGTTTAGGGGTTTGATTTTTTTTTTCTCGTACATTTAGTTTTTATAAATTCAAAAACACTATATACTGTCAAATAAGCAACACTGTAGGTGCAAATTCTTAAAAAAAATACACTATACCCGTTGAAATTTTAATTCCTAAAGCGCGTGTTTCCAGTTAATTTTTGTTTCCATATAGTGTAAAATAAAATCATAAAACCTGATCGGAAGGCGAAAGTTTCAAATATTAATTTAATAGTATTATATTTCAGTAGACCTCGCGGTTCATGTGGATATTACTTTTTTATTTTTTTTTACGCGTTACTACGTTGAGTTAGCATAGTTACTCCAGAAGATTATTTTTGAGTCAAACTACCCACATATAAAATAATACATCGTTTGCTCAATCTAAATACAATTTTATCTCATTCGAGTAGGGGAAAAAACACATTAATATACACAACACTTATATACATATTTTATACGAAAATGTTCAAATTTATTTTACTCTACCCAGATCAAAAATGTAAATCCCGAAACAGTACAGTCACGGCCGATGTACTGTGTACGTACTATTATTCCTATTCCAAAGTGTCGAGTCAGTTTCATGTTGGCTAAATGTAAGTATCTTATCAAAACAAAATTTTAATCTAAAAATAATTTCGTTTAAACATATGACGCTATTATGATTTACGTAAATATTTTTAAAGTGTATTTTCAAGAATTGAAAAGTGCACAAAAAAAAATGTAATTCTATAAATACACTACTAATTTAAAACGTGTGTTTCTATCTACATTGCAGTATACTTGTGTAAAGATTGGAGCACATTTTTTTTTTTTTTTTCTTACTGCAGCGAATTTTTTAACTGCAGAAAAACAAATAAATTTCATTTCAAACACAATGCATTATTTGTCGCGCTCAGAATCTAAAAATATGATTTAATTTTTACAGAACACGTATACGAAAACAAAATTCCGTTTGAATTTAATTCGTTTGTGAAACGTCAAAATATACTTTTTTATTTTTTGTAGAATATTAAAAACATTTGCTTGCTAGAAACGCGAGTTTTCTATACAGGGTTTCGCAAACACGTGGTTGGGTAAACATTTTTTTATCGTATTATACACATTATTGTGACCTGAAACACAAAATGTCAAAGAAACGACCTATTTAGAGAACTATGAAATGACGAAGCAACGAAAAAAACTGATAAATTATTAAAAATGAATTCGACGCGAAGAAGAAGACCGCGTTGTACACGGGTCTTATTGTTGTTCGTCGGTTTTCTGATACAACTAAATTTGTATTTTTCACTTTTCGGTCTGAAAATGGTTCTCGTGACTATATCAATAAACGTCACGTGTTAGACGTTCGGGAGCACACTTAACCGTTGTTTTAATAGTAGGTATAAATGTATTTTGAGTCATGCCAGTAAAATTTATTTTTGAAAACATCGTTTCAACGATTGTGATTTTTTCGATAGGTTTACTACAGCCAACATTGATAAGTTGAACTAAAAACAAGAACACTGTGTTTACAAGATTATTTTGCGAATAAATGAGTTTTCACGATTTGAATATTCAACTTGTTATAATAATAATTTTCAAACACACAATGAGTTACATTATGAGTACAGAACCGTTTTCAGAATGACAAAGTAAAAATAAGTTCACTGCAGTGCGACGAAGAACCTTAACGGCAGCGTGTTGTGAAATAAACCGCGGTGTACGACTGAAGCGGTGCGTGTCTAGTTAAACGAATTTAAATATACGATTCGTATTGTTTTTACAATTAGGTGTTTTTTTTTTACGATCAAAAGTTTTATGTAGAAAAATTGCTCCAATTTTAACGTAGGGTACCACCATAAAAGATAGATCCGAGACGGTACTTTATTCGAAGCGTTATTTGATTATTTTTGAAGAAAAAAACGGTCGAAAGTACTCCCCGTTCGACTTGAAATTCATACGTGTCGTTAAAAAAGTGGCAAACGAGTTTACTGTTGAAATTTCAATCGATCATTTTTAAGGGAGTTGTTGAATTTTACAATAAAACCTCTGGTCTTTATGTTTTAAAAGTCTCGAAACAATATAAACAAGATAGTTTTAGCGCGGTTAAGAAATTTAGAAACGACACGATTTCGGGTTTACAGCCGATTTCGCGTTGTTGTTTCGTCGCGTGTATTTCTTACGGGGGGAACGTGATCAAACGACTACGGGAAACGTGTTTTTTCACCCATCGGTTTGGATCTTTTTTTTTCGACGTCCAAAACAAAATTCGAGGACCAAGCTGAGAGACTTTCGCACGGTACCACGCGCCACAGCAGGAAGGATTCGAGACAAGAGTCCTTTTATCGTTGAACTTGTTTTTACCGCGTCGGTCATAGAGAGCGCGCGTCAGAATCGTATTTTCGGAAGCAGCGATTTACCGTCAGTAACGCGCGTTCGGACCGCCGCAACTTCTAAACTCGCCCACCAATGTGAAGCGATCCCGGGGTTTTTTTTTACAAAAATGACATTTTCATTTCGCAAAAAAAGGTCCCGCGCTGTCCCACGCCGTGCGGTTCGTGGGACGGGGGGGGCGCGCGCAGTGTGTCCGGTCGTCTTCGCCGCCGCCGTTACACAACGGTTGACGGGGATGTTTTTTCTTACGCGCGTGTGTGTGTGTGTAACGTACGCGTCGTATGTCTATATTTTTTTTTTATTTGCTCCGTTGCAAGTGACGTTGAAGCGCGCCCGGCACGACCTGTTCACGTCACCCACAGATCACACCGGCGGCGGCGACGACGTTGGCAGTCGTATATACCGTACATAATATTATAAGAGAATGGTATACATATATTGTGTAGAGGACGACAGTCGAGGAAATTGCTTGTGGACGTCGTCCCCGGAAAATTGGAAAACGCGGATCGCCCGGCCGACGGCTGCAATGAGTGACAGTCTTGTCATGTGCGCGGCTTCTTTCTTCTATTCTTTTTCCTCGCCCTATATTCTTTATTTTCCTCGACACACACCCCGCCCGCTCTCACGCATCACTGTTTCTTTTTTCATAGTGGTGCGGTGAACGTAGAGAGAGAGCCAGCCAGCCGTCCGTCGCACCCGTTTTCCACGGCGCAAAGACCGCGTATACGCGGAGAAAAACGACAAAAGAACCGTGTTTCGCGGACGAAATTTGTTACGACGGCGAAAAATAAACCGATCGATATTAAAGACGATACAGAAATAGCTATCGTGGGCTTACTATCGGTACACACCGCGGATACGGTCGTCGATCCGCCGCGTTCAAAACTTGCGCATCCTTTTGCGGATCCTGACGCGTACGTACGGGCGACAAAAAGAACGTCGTAATAATTCTGGTAAAGTGCGTTGTTATGATCGAAAGAAGGCCCGGGTGGTTTACGATGTATATAAGAGTTGTGATGTACGGCCGGCAATATGAGCGGCTAACGGACAGACGGACCGACGAACGCGCGTTTATTTACCGCGATGCGCGGCCCTCGATCAACGTCCGCACACAGTCGTAATATGTTCGCGGCGGTCGGCCGAGACTTATGGCACCCCATCAAAACGTGGTGGCAGCTTTTCCTCCCCGATGTAACGTGTATATATATATATTAAGGGAAGAAATGGAGACTACGCGTACGAATATACGAGACAGACAGAGATAAAAAGGAAATGTTTTTTTTTTCCTATCCAGTTTTAACGAGCTCGAACGTTACTACTACTCCGTTAATCTCGCGTCGCCGTCACCTCGGCGGCGATCAGACCGACTTATTGTTTCGGGCCACCGCTATATTTTTTTACTCCGCACGCGCACTTTTCGTCTCTCTTTTTACTGTGAAACGCCGTCAGTCCGAGTGGCGGTGGCGGTGGACGACGACGACGTTATTGGGTTTTCGACGAGCGCGTGGCATTGAATATGCAACCCTCTGCAAGCCGGAATGACAACCGTCGGACAGCCTGACCTTCTCTCTCTGCCGCAGCGTTCCCGCGCGCGGCGTCCAATCGTGTCCGTGACGTTTTCGCCCGGCCGACCGCCGAATCGACAAGGATTTCCTCGCCAGTCGACTGCACAGCTTGTAAAACGTATTATTATTGTCACTGCCAAGACCAGCGTCGGGAACATTTCGCTCCTCCGAACCGACGGCGTAATATTCGTTATCTTCACAAATGTGATTTCGGATCGTCGAATCCCTAAAACACCACGCTGCTGATATTTTTTTACATCGATTGTCGTGTACGATCGTATTACGATGCACGTTTTTATTTTTAAAAAGCGAAAAACGCCACGGTCCCCGAAACGTAGGTAGGCGTTTCGGGCGTTTTATCGTTTTCCCGAAAAACGGGGAAGTTAATATCTTCTACCGCGGGGCGAACGACGCTCGCTAACTACTTGTTATGCATGAGCACCGCGGGCGGGTTCGCCGCATCAGCAGCAGCAAAGGGTCTTCTCTTTACGAGCCGCAACAAGCATTGCATTTAAACACCTCATTGTAAACGGAGCTCGGTGGACCGAAGTTACGACCTCGGTCGGATCGCACAACGTGTTGTTATTATCGTCATTTTCTTCTGCGGACGTTTACTACGGGGTCGTACAGTCACCGTCGTCAAACCCGCCTCTTATCGTCGATACATATATAATGGAAAATAATAATAAGAAAACTTCTCCGTGGTGTGTGTACGCACACAGTCGTTCCGTTTTGCATAACCGGGCAGTTTCGCGAAAATTGGATTTCTTTTCGTTTCGACGAAATGTATCTTTTCTTTTCGTTTTTTTTTTTTATTCATACGCCCGACCGGTGGCTTTCGGTCGGAAAAACAGTTTTCGTTAGAAACGGCCGAATAAAACAGCGCGTAACGTCGTGCGAACGATATTTATACAGTGTAAGGGGGGTAAAAACTCGGATAAAATTTCGTTTTTTTTCGTCACTCGCCACGAACAAAGCAGATTAGCAGAGCAGCGATTCGTCGGGGATTTTCTCGGGGACCGCAAACGAGCCGGGACGGCGCGATATGGACGTGCAAGTGACACAACACCACCAACGCCGCCGAGAGCGTTTTGACGTCCGCGGCAGATTAATTAAGATTCGGCTTTGTTTGTTTGTTGTGCGGTCGCCTGGTCACTACGACAGCCGTAGTATACAGGTACGTACTGGCGGCGGTGGTCAGAAATTACGACGATACGTCATACCTACTGACTGCAGTATGACGTGCGCGGCGATGACGCGGCCGACAGGAATGATTGACGGACTTCGCCGCCGTCATAACAACAATAGCACGGGAAATGAGGACGGAGGGTTCCCGCAGTTGATTGATATCCGTGTAGACATGAAACGCGCGGTACAGGGTTGACGACGACGACCGTGGTGCGGCGCAGGCGCTTGCAGCCGGGACGGGCAGCCCTTTTGATGTGTCAAACTCAGCAAACTTCCTTCCTTCGCTCTACGAAAGTCCCGAAATCGCCTCTAACGCGCGGCAGGTTTTCGATTATTTCCGTTTTACACGCATATCGCTGCGTAATATTTATACGAGCTGACGAACGAGCGTGGTATTTATTATAGCGCGATAAAGAGACGAATGGTGGCGAATCGATAGGTATTGTATGCGGACGGGAATGATTGTAATGCGATAGGAGTCTTTTTGCCGCGTTTTTTTGAGCGTAACAAACAAACAAAACGCACTGGATTTCGTCCTGCGAAAACAAAAAGATCTTTCCGAGCATGTGAAGTTCTTTGAACACGTCAAATGCCCCGCGGCGTTATTTTTTCGCCAACACACGGCAAACGAACCCGATATTATATTGTCTGGAGATTCGCACACGACGGTCTTCGTCGTCAACGTTGATTACGTTCACCGGTGATAAAACACTCCGACCGACGAATCACGGTTTCTGTGATTTCGCCGCGAACTGCAACCGATGATCGTGCGTCATCCGATTTCACCGTCATTGCCGCCAGTACCGTTTGCTGCACCACACACACTACTAACTGGCCACGTTGCTCCGGACGGCGCTCGTTGGAACGTCCGAATTCGATTGACGAATGTTTTGTTTGGGTAAACAATATGAGGGTTTCGTTCGAGTTTCAAACTGAAAATTAAGCGATTTCCAAAACGGTTGAAACCGGTTCGGATTTCACACGAAAATGCGTTTTATCTTCGTAAAATTTCCGAGATTTTTCCTTTTTTTTGGTTTCGGGATCAAAAAACCAACCAAATCTATAAAATCATTTGCCGTTTGTTTAAACGAACATCGTCGGTGCACATGCGTTGACACGATAACATTATCCGTTCAGCGCGGTTTCATACGTGGCGCGGGTACAGCGAGACGGGCAAAAAAATCTTTGGTTTTACTGCTCCCGTCACCTCGATTCACATCCCGACGCGATTTGTCGCCGCCCAAAGACCTACACGAAAATACAACTTGTGTGTATTTTTTTTTCTCAAGAACAATACGATCGTTATAATTATATCATATCGCGTAATAGTAGTGTACCGGACACAGCTGTTATGCCGCCAACGTTTTCCAGCTTTCTCCACGCGTGTCTTTCGTCGTTTCGATCTTGACGGATTTACGACCCGTTCTGTTACGGCTCATCACAATCAATATCGATCGCTGCACACGTCGCACGACTCGGCGGGTCTTGTACGCGAAATACATATCGACTCGGACGCGTGAAAGGCGCGCAACAAACACGTTGATGCGTTATCATTTGAGCGAAAAAATGTTCCGCACAGCGGCGACACGACACACGATAAACGTATTGTTACACATTTTTTTTTCTTCCTCCCCGTTTACTTTAACTGCGAAAAATCGTCGACCCTCGGAGGGTGGACCGCGGAAACCGCGAAAAAATTAGCCGAACCGCGCGTCAACAGGGGGAATCGGAAACGCAGCGCGTGATATTGTACCACGGGGAAATCTCGGCGGATTCCGGACGCGCGCTGGTCAGTCGATTCCCTCCGCAAGACAAAACGCGCTGGTCAATTTTACCGGCCTGCGAAAGGGATCGGGAAAAATAAAATAAAAAACGAGAGGGCATCGCCCGATCCCGCTGGTTGGAGCGAACTCGATTTCGAATTCGGGTGGGTCACAGTTTTGGTCGGGTCACTGCAGGTCGGCAAGTACCTGGCACGCGCCGTAGTCTGACGACGTAGCACACTAATTCCGGCGATCCGCGTACGAAAATTACGATTCCGCGCGAGCTCGCCTGAAAATTGTATTGCGTAAAAGTCATGAAATTTCGAACACTGCAGCACGCGATTCACACGCGAAGCCCACAAAATACTATGGAAACTTCAAACATTATACAGTTAGCTCAAAAGTCGTTGAAATCGTTACACTGTGACGTTAACACTTTATCTTCGATAAATTTCAAACGATTTCAAACGAGTTATGGCGGCCACATACAGTCAGCCATAACGTTGTTAGGTTGAGCGCGTTAAAGTTTCAAGACTCGGTACATAGTGAAACATTCTGCAAAAAAACTAGCGGTTTAACGAAATTCTGTGAAACGTTGCCGAAATGCGCTCCGTTTTTTTAGAGTTGCGTCAAAGTTCGGAGCAATAATTTTTCGACCGTAACAAAAAAAACCGAAAAACCTATTTTATGCATAGCGTTTCCCCCCCGTCAAGACCGGAGCGTTTCTACCGCTCTATATCGCGCGTCTAAACGAAAAATAACGACTGCGATAATAACAACGATGATCACTTACACGACGAGTTCGGAGGATCACCACTGTGCTGCTGCAGCGTGTATTTATTCATCGCGATACAATGTGAGAGAAGCGTTATACAGATCGACACGCACGGCGTATAACAACAATAATAATATATGGTAAATCTACACAAACTGGAACATCGGTATACACTTTATAAGCGTTATTAGCGCGGCACACCACACCCATCAGAGCACACATCTGCGCGTGTTTACCGAACGCTAAAAGCTCGACGTGTGTGCGTTGTTTTTTTTTTTTCATTTTTTGCTCAAGTCTGCTGAACACGCACACGCGCAAACGGGCGCTAATGAGAAGAACGCGTCTCGGCGGCCCCCCTCCCCGTTTATTGTTTCCGGCGGCGTCCGTCTGACCGGTGAAATCGCGGTCCGTCCACCGCTGCTTATACAGCCAGCAGCCCTAACAACGCTCGTCCGTTTCGACCTTATTGATATTCACCACGAGCACCCTCGAGACCACACACACGCGGGCGCGAGAAATTCCAGACTTCCCGGTATAATATATATTTACCGCTTTTATAGCCGACGAGTTGTATATTCGACGCACGTGACTGCGGAAAATCTGCCCGTCGGGTCCGAAAATGTGTGCGCGCACCGGTTTAAAATCTTCAGAGAACTTAAGGTAGGTACACACGTAGAGGAAATCCTCAAGGCTTGTACTGCGCAGTCCAAACCTTGAGGATTTCCTCTACGTGTATAGGGTCAGCCTGAGGCCCATGTCGGCCCGCACAGTCGAAAAATCTTTTTCGAAATTTCAAAAGGAAAAACTGCGCGGGCCGGACTGTACAGTTAAAAGTTATTCGATAACATCAAAACAAATAAAATCCTCAATTAATTCCCGCGCGTGTGGCTGCGAGGACTTTTCCTTGAGGAATGGCATTGAGGATTTGTACTTGAGGATTTCCTCTACGTGTGTACCTACCTTTACATGCGCGTCGTGAGGAAAAACGTACACGCACTATGGTCACTTATGTGTAACCCGCCGTTAACACCGGTGGTTAACTCGTCGTGTGGCAAAGCGTACACGGCGGTTTCGCGTCGATGTGCGCAGACAGATAGCGCCGCAGTCGATCGAACCGAAATTTTTTTTTCATCTTACGGGGTGTTTGTATGATTGATTACAACGGCGGAAGACGGACCTTTGGGTCGAAGCTCTGAGTTCCGTCGAAACGTAACCGAGAATTCGTCGTTTTCCGAACTTGGGTTTTTTAGTTTTTCGGCGGTTTTTCCGGGTCGCATGAAAATACCGAAAAACCTAACCCCTCCTCTGCAACACGGATATATCGATCCGCCAAAAGAAAAAAGATCGCGGCGCACGCTCTGTGGCGTAAAAATTTGCGCAAAAACGGTACAATAAACAAACGGTCGTCGTAAAACCGCGCTAGCTAGCTCCGTTCAGGATGTAAAAAAAAAATCAAACAAGAAAACGATCGTAGCTGTCGGTATAAAAAAAGTCAGTCCGCGGCGTTATAATAACACGCGTCGCGGATCACTGTCAGTCACGAGTGTCACGGAACTCTGGCCTGGAGCGAGGTGCTATTTGTCGGTACGGGAATAAAAAAAAAAAAACACGTAAACGAAATAAAAGGAATTCTAGATACGAAAAAATAAAATAAACCCCGCGAGTCGTCCGTCGTCGTCGACGCATTAAAAACACGAATGACGTTTGATACGCGTCAATGTCCGGTTTTTTAAACGCGTATATACGTTTTTTATAAAAATTCGTAAGGTCAATACGCGCGTGTCTGACACACTGAAGGTATAGAATGAAATGTTATTATTGCGTACACAACAGTTCGTGTAGGCGCGTTCAAAAACTAAAGTAGTCTAAAATATAACCAGCTATATTTAAAGTAAGCGCGACGTTTTTTTCAGTAAAATACAGAGTTACGCGAGAAACGGACATAGACCGCACAACAAGGCTTTTGACGGTTCTGCGTACGTCTAACGGCCGTTAAGATAATTATTCGTTTTCGAGGACGTTTGTAATTTTCCGAAATTTTAAAACTCAATTATTATTTTCCCCGCAACGCTCGTCGTACGGTTTTAACGCCGCGTTGTTTCATCGTCGTCGTACACACGCACAAGCGATAAAAAATAACAAACCGGCCGACGTCTTCGAGAGCCGTTAAGTGATTTATGTACGACAACCGGCGTATTGTCAGTCACGAGAATTATTGCGCTCAAATGTCTCGACGACACGAGTGCATATACGCGTGTATAATAGCTGTTTGCTGCGGACAAATTTTTAATTCGAGATGACTGCGCTCAATGCAAATAATAATATCGCGGAACCAGGAACACGACGAAAATGTGTGTCAGTAATATAACACAATATTTATAATGTGAAACGACGGATCCCGTAATTTTTTTGGCTAAACGGTTTTTGATCGACCATACGTGGTGTACGTATATATATTACGCGCTAGGAACATAAAAAGGAAAAATTCGCGTTCATTTTTTAGTCGGTTAATAACAAAAAAATATAGAGATTTCGCGTTCTCTCGTACCAGTTTGAATCGCGTAGTCCGCGACGCGATACCCACTGTTTGTTGGCCGATTGTTTGTTTTGATGATGAAAAAAATAAAAATGCACCTATAAGAAGTGTGATAATTTTCCAAAACCGAAATTAAATTTAATTTTTTGTGAACGGTACCAAGACGGCAATAATAACGTGTAGACGCGCTCTGGCGGAACAGGACGGTAACTACTCTCATTTACCGGGTGCACGAATCGATTTCGTCAAACGGCGAAAATCGTTGCGACGTCGTCGTCGTGCGTTGGTTGTTGTTGGGAAAAATCGCGGACGTTTCGCGCGTGTGTTCTCTACGAACCGACGAAACGATGATATCGCGGTGTGTGCGCGAAAAGTAAAAGCGATCTCGTTATACAATAACGGTTAAATGTTTTTTTTTTTTCAAGACGGGGTTGGGGGTTGGGGGGGTCGTAATTTACTGGCGAGCCAAACGAGCGCGGAGCCCTATATTCGCCGATCGTAAAAATTCCCGCCGCCGCCGCCGCCCTCTTATCGGTCGACTGATTTATGCCGGACGAGCTACACTACACGAGAAAGCGCGCAAGAAGAAGAAGGACCCCTGCGACGGACGGACGGACCGATATTCGCGGCGGACACGCGGGGGGATATTTATTTAATACATCTGTTCGTCTTGACATAATGTCCCTCTATATATATCGTTCACATTGTGAGCGAGCACTCGCCCTCCCCTACACCTTTTGCCGCCTCACGCACCCCCGTATCACCGGGTTTTATGTGCGCGATATACGCACGTCGGCGGCGGCTGCGGGGGACGTCCAAAACTTTTCGCCCATCGAAGGTGTGTGTGTGTGTATATGGAGAAGCTGCTGCTGCTCTCTAATGGTACCCGAGGCCATTCCGGGCCGAGATATACGACCGTTAGTCGTTGCGCGCAGTTTGGCCAGCCGTGAATGACAAACTCCGCCATAACTCTTTGGCCCGTGCGCACCGCCGCCCGCCCGCCCGAGCGACGCTCGCCCGGCCGCTCGCTCGCTCGCTTCAATTAAGCGCGCGCGACTCTTATCGACGGACGCCGCCGAAAATTTATTATTATTACTGCATCGACGACATTACTACACTCGACCATTCGCGGCTGTAATGATGTATACAAAAGAAGAAAGAAAAAAATCTTATGGTCGTTTTTGTCCGCACACACACGCGCACCGGTGGCGCCGCAGAACGACGCGAGCGAAAACGTAATCGATTTTCAGGCCGAATGTGTACGGTTATAATTCTAGAAAGTTTGACGGGTCGCGTGACGACGACATTTCATTGCGAGCGCCGCTGGTGTAGGAACAACGAGTGCTACTCTCGCGCGCGTAATAACAACATTACGGTGGCCAAGACGAAACGGGTGTAACATAATTAGGGGCCCCTTTTGTCAACGTCGTTCAATCCTCGGACGACGGTTTTGAATTAATTGCGTTTTATAACGTGACGCGTATACGAGGGCAGAACGTGTGACTAAATGCCGGCAGTGCAAAAGCCGCCGTAGCAACGGGCGGCGGCAGGGTGTACCGGAGAACCGCGGAATAACAAACGAGACCCCATCAATTAGCAAAACCGAAAGTTCGTCATTACCGAGCGCGGCGGGGGTGATGCGGTACACGCGCGCGCGCGAGAGTGACGGGATAAAGGGAGTAAAGCGCGGTAAAAGGTAAGAGACTGATGAATTGTTCTAATGACCGCCGCGCGGTGTCCCCGCAAAGTCCCCGACACTGGATGGCGGCGGCGATTTGTTTGCTATATTATACAGTACGTGCACCGAGTGTATTCTCTCGGCGAACAAAGTGACTTTTGACGGACCCGTATTATAATGAACGACCGACTTGGGGATGCAGCCGTTCGGCAACCGACGGGCTTTTTCACCGCGCCTTCGATTCTCGTGCGGTGAAAATAACGCCGCTGTCGTGTACACAACTCACCTGAAACACACGGAAAAAGAGAAACGTTAAAACGTCGTCGTATCGATTGCCGGCCGGCCAGCCAGCCGAACGGTATATGTGTATAATATGTGAATACAAAGGTTCGCGTCGTTGGCAGACGTCACGTTCGCCCGCCGTTATCTTTTAACGACGACAAAAGCTCGCGCGCGGGGGGTGACACGCGCGCGCTGTCTATCAAGATGTCACTTACGCGACGCGGGGTCAGACAGTTCGCGAATCGTCAACTCCCCGGCGGAACGACGCGTGACGCGCTCGCGTGTGCAAACAACTCCATGATATCGTGTGTGTACGTACCGAGAGAACCGTGTCGTAGTGATAAAAGTTCTCAAACCGATTCAAATATGTATTGTTCTTATCTGCAAGTCGAGATAACGTTTAATATTTCGGTCAAACGCCGCGTCGGACGACAACAACAACGCAATAACATAGGCCGGTGAAATAAAAAAATACGAGCGGTATGGACGCCGACAATGGGCCGAAGACGCGGCGGGGACTGCTACCGCCGGTGGCGGAGAGCGACGGCGAGGGACGCGTGACAAAGAGAGAACCGGGTGAATTATATGGCAGCGGCCCACCCTCGGGGACCATATCTCACCCGTTATAGCCGTCACAGGACAATCCCGGACGCCGCCGCCGCCGCCTACTCAAGGTCTTTTCGTGCTCGCGTATACGTATATATATATACGAATAATCCCGCCCCGGCCAAGACTTTTGACTGATTTATGTCAAACCGGGCCCGGGCGAGGAAGACGCGCGACAAGGGGACGCGGATCAGATTTATGGGCCGCGCGCGGATCTACTACTCTTCACCGCCGCCGCCCGTAGCTTTTCGATTATTGCCTCCCTCACCGCGCGCCGCCGCCGTAGTAACACCGACGTTCGTCGTCGTCGTTGTTGTTCGCCGCCACACGTTTTCCCCGAGCACTCACACACACACACACGACTTCGGTATATACACACGTATAAACCGAATGGTCGATTTGCCGGGGTTGAAACGGGAGTTGTTTTGTCGGCGCGAAGGGGGGTGCTGCGGATGGGGTGGAAACCTATAAAAACGCGAGAAGCGGCAGCACGCGACAGTTAAGAAAAAAGAGAGAGAAAACGAGAAAAATGTTAATCTGTTACGACTACTACTACTACTACAGCGACGATGCAATCGAAAAACCCGGATTTGGCTCGCGTTGTTATACGGCCGGCGACGTGAAGCCGAAATCTCGTATCCGTCGCACAAATAAAGAAGAGAAACAAAATGAAAACCGCGGCGTGCCTGCAAATGATGTACAGGGGTGGTGGTGGTTGTTGACGAGGCCACCACGGGGCATAATCGCCGAAAAACGAACGAAAAGCGTCTCAAATATCGAGCGCGTTCGTCAAAGAAATGAAAAAGTTTTTTTTTTTTCTCTCACTCCGCTTAAAAGCTCCGCGACGCCGCGTCAAAAGCGATCTCGCGCACAAAACACGTCGACTCTCTCGCCGCACACTTGTTTTATACGATACCGTACAGGTCTTTTGTACGCGTATTACAACATACACAGCACAGCGTGTTTCGCACGTGTACACAACGACAGACGGAAGTGCGCGTTTTCGCCCGTTTATAGCGGCTTGACGTCATTTGTCAGTTGTCAGTCAATTCCCGGGGAAAACTCTCGAGCCGCGATATAATCAATATCGGCGGCGCGACAAGCCGGTCTTTTAAACTCGCGAGTTACACACCACGGCGTGTCACGTGTGTACACACGAACACGACGGCGAGTGCTTTGCGGCCGTCCGCACAATAATATTATTTACGGTGTTTAATATTGTGCGGACGGTTATCCCGATGACAACGCCTTATTCGTTTATGAATCGTAAAACGTAAACAATACAATGTTTTTTAATCGATTTCGATTGTTATTTGACAAAAAACAAACATTTTTGTTATTCGGTTTAAACACCTTATTCATTTGCAGGCAGTGTTTCTCGATTCGGCGTTTTTTTTTCACAACGATAAGACTATCATCGCGTATACGTGGAAGCGTCCGCTGACACGTGGCGGCGGATTGTTGTTATTATAGGACTTGTTTTCGAGAAAGTCGCTATTTTCGCTATTGGAGCCGCCACCGACCGTTGCGCATAGAGACGCAGAGAGCACATCGTCGTACAAATGCCGCCGCTGCTCGGCGTCCGATTTACGCGTGTTAAAAACACACGACAACTACGGGAAAAGACTGTACACGAAACAATGGTTACGATAATGGTGTGTACAGTGACGGTAATGAAAGAACTGCGAAAGTTCGGCCAGGTACATTTATTTATATAATGCGCGGTGCGGCAATCTATGCCGTTTTCTCGCCGCGGACTACCACTCGTTTCGGGATATACAGGACACGCAGGGTAGGTTTTCCGAAGGGTAGGTGGCGATACCGGCGACGGATTATTAGTCGAACCAACCCCCCCGTTGCCCATCCCCTCGTCGTATCGGTGAAATTAACGCGCGCACTGGCCGTTCCATTACGTTTTATTGATATTGCCGCCCGGTTTTTACGACCGACCGCGGACTATACGTTATTAATGAAAACGGGCGACGACGAAGAACCCCGGATGGATAACGCGGTCTTTCGCGAAGACGTGTCGTCACACGAATCTCGTATATAAAATAGTGTACACGACGACAATAATGCACAACCCGGCTGCGTAATTTAAGCGGGTGCGAAAGCCAAGGCGCCGTTTAAAACGACTGCAGACCGATCCCCTCGTTTAGACGATTTCACGCGCACGTCCACCCGCCATCGCCGTCCTATGCGTCGATCAGCAGAATGCCGAAAATTCGCGTGCGATTTTATCGACTCTGGCGGGAAAGCGCCGCGGAACCGCCCCGAGACCGAGAAAAGCGAACTCCGTCACAGAGTGTATTATCCGCGATACGTGATCCTCGCACGCTTTCGCCGAACGTGCACAGTTCTCCTGTGTGTGTGTATAAGCGTTTCTCGAGAACCCAAACAATACACACACACACAGAACCGTGAACGCTCGAGATGAACGAAAATCAACGAAAATAAAGAGCCTGCAGTTTTACGCGGATAAGGTACCAACACTATTTTCATTTATAAAGATTGCGTCACAAAAAAAAAGGACGTACCTACACGGTTCGTATCTTTAACGCGCGTATCGAGAGAGATATGAACTT
>CM029362.1:9441031-9454124 GCA_017140985.1 Hormaphis cornu
TTTTTTTTCTCTTTTTTCTCTTCTCAACAATTACCGCGCTTTACATTCGGAATCGTTGGAAAATCTGCGCAGCCACTACTACTACTATACACAGTGTGGCTTTATAAAAAAAAATACACCTTGACCGAGCCGACGTGTGTGTTTTTTGTTTTGCCAGTTTTTTTGCGACCGTTTTTTTGCGACCGTGGCGCTCAATTTCGCACACGTTGTTACACAACCCCTGCTGCAGTAACCGAAATAACGATATCATCATAACCATGTGGTAAAAAATGCGCATTGTATATCGCGGTTCTCGCGACGACGAAACGAGACGTGGCAGCAACGTTATGCCGCCGCCGCCACCTGTGGGTGCAGTAATATTATTTATCGCAGAACACACCGTCGGAAATTTAAATAATAATAATAATAATAATATATTACACGAATATGCGAGAACGAGTTCTCGACGCGACGGCAATAAAAAAAAACCGCGGCTTACGCGTCGATATCCCCGAAATATTTGCTCAAGTGCAGTGTACGCGATGTCACGCTCGTCGGCTGACAACATACAAAGACGCGTGTTGGAAACACGGGGGAAAAAAAAAAAACATGTTTTGCGATTAAAACGACGACGACGACGACGTACACGTATACACGAAGAAGAAGTCGGACGAAAAACCTAAAAAACGATGTTCTCCATAACGGCGAAAAAGCAGTGTGTGTAATTGTATATTTTCGCGAGCTATATGTGATACAGGAACGAAACAGTTCGTTACGTACGTTTCGCGCGAGAATGAACGTCGTAATAATTATATATTACGTCGAACGTAACGAAACGCGTAGAATCAATCTGGGTCACAGTGGTTTTCGAGTGTTTGCATAGGAGTATGTCACGTTGAAATATCCGAAAGCTCACGAAAATAACGATTCTGGATGAGCTGACGGTGACTCGAACAGCGAAATAGAGAGAACAAGACGTGTACTGCGAGGAAATAAGTTCAGTTTATAACGAGTGAAAATTTCAAACCGTTCGGACCGTTATTTCAGGAGTTATTTACGTTTTTAGTGTCTACTGGGGATGGGGTTTGCATGTTACGTTTTCAAATCCAAAACAACGAATTCGTGTGTTACAAAATTTTTTTCCGTAAATATTCATGGGTACGACCAATTTTCGACAAATTTTTCAACTTTAAACAACTAGTTAACTAACGTAACCTAACCCAAATCTCGTATTACAATAAGTATATTATTGTTCTGAGTACACTTAGTTCAAAGATTTCCGAAATTTCTTGAAATATGTATCGTACCGATTTTAATAGTATATTTCAGCTTATTTCGATCATTATTGTCGTCGCCAAATATCTAAACCGATTATGTCAAAAACACGTAATTTTTAACGCTTTTTACTTAATATTCGCTTAGTTCTTTTGTGGTAAATTTTTAATTTTATATTGTTACGGTGATTACATAGCGGTAAGAATAGAAAGAAAAAAACGCATAACGTCGCGAAAACCAATACATTCTTCGTTTCACTCAGAATCTAAAATGTAGACCTAATACGACAGTCTAACCCATAAAATTATACAGCGCATATTAATTATAAGCCGCGTCCAGACCCGAGAAATTTTGTCGCCGACGATTTTTATAATATTAATGTCGGCGACAAAATGTTTACGAAAATGTCGCCGACAAAAATTAATAGCGACATTCGTGTCCAGACCGAAGAAATAGATTATGAAACAATAAACGTTTAGTAAAAAATTTCAATATTGTTACGATACTGTTACATTTATGATATACATAATAAAATAACAAGTTCTCTAGCGTTTTTAACCGGTACTCAGTCAACACGACCTACAGCGAAACGTTTCTTTTTTATACATTTAAAATGCACCACATGTATACAGTGTGATCACGAAAAACGGACGGATTCGTTTAGTATTTGAATTTGGTTATTCCACGTTCTGCACAACTTTTTAGATCCTGAGCGCAGCGAGAAATGTATATTGTTTTTACGATGATGTTTTGCTTTTTCTGAAAACGCTTTTTGGTGTATCAAAGCTTCAATCATAACGAGTAATAACAAAAAAATTGAACGATTTTCAAAACATCTCTGAACGAATCAAAATGTTTACACGACACCGAGAAGCGTATCAAGCGCATTATTGGGTGAAATTTGAACGGATCTCAAAAGTTTTCGACGATTTAAAGGGTTTTGTGACTTGGAAATGTGTAGATTTTCATTTTAACTATAATAATTTTTTTGTGAAACTTTAAATAAAGCGGTTGAACATTTTCGAAATTAAGTTCACGCGAGATTACGGTTTTTAGACGGTTTTTGCACGGTTATTTTAGCTTTTTTGTCCTCATACAACTCCTCCAAAATGGGTTTAGACTGTTTTTTTTACCAGACATTTTAAAACCATAATGAACGTTCTTAACATTTCAAACGTTAAATTAGTTATTTGAAAAGTATTTACGGTTATAGAGAAAAGTTTTGGTCGGTTTACGCCTTTATTCAAAAACTATCCAAATCGTCGTAATTTTCACTAACCGTTGGATAAATTTTAAACGACACGAAATAGTGACGAAATAATTTATGCAAATATAAATTGTACCGTGTAAGTCCTTATAAGAAATGAAAATATCTCTTTTTTATATCATATGTGTTTTACACGTATATTATGTTGAAATAAACGTATGAGAAACGATATTATGAGAACGTACCGTCGACCATTATGGTTGTAGAGATAATTAATAAAAAAAAAAAACGTTTACAAAAAAACCGATGATCCGATGAATGGGTCCCCCGCCCGTTAGCGACTAAATGCAGTTCTTACAATCGAGAGTTTTTTCAAAAATGCAAGTTTGTAGAACGGAAACTTATTTTTCGTACACATCGAATCGGTCGTATTTTTTTTTTCCCCATTTCGTTTCTCATATAAACCGGCTATATCGCGAACTTATATACTGCCGCTGCTGCAGAAAGGTCGATGTATTATATATATATTATTTGAAACATAAATGAAAAACCGAGCCAATAACGCGATACGCACATAAAATATAGTGTACGGTGTTTCCCGGGGAACGCACGTTTTACGGCCATAAGTCAAAGGGCTCGCGGACGACGGGGCGGTGTGCCGGACAGGACAGGGACGAAGGGGACGCGCATCAGTCAATCGTCTCTCGCTCTTCTTCCCGCGTGCAGCTGCAGCAGTCGATCTATACAGTAATCGGTGTAAGTTTGTTATACACACTTCTCGCAGTGTGTGTGCGCCCTGCGATTCCAGAGAAATAATAATAATATCCCTACACGGCAGCAGGGACTGTTTATATATATAAGAGTTTTTCATCGCTGTCGGGCGTCATATCTCTCTCTCTAGGATATAACAACCAGCGTTTAGATTTATGGCGTTAATATTTATTTTGGACGGCGCGTTGTTTATTGTACTGTACGCGGCCCGCTCGGACGCCGCGGAGGGAAGGGTGAGCAAATTTGGCGTGTTGGCAGCGAAACAAGTTATCAAAACGTTCCCGCGGCAGCGAAACACGCGGCCCGAATGTGTTATACGCGGACACGCGCGTTATCCATCAAAAGTTCGCGCCGGATTCGATTCGCCGAGATTACCGTAACTCTCCCCCGCGCCCCCACGGAGGGGAGTTATCCGCGAAGGGGTGTACGGGAGTCTCGAGGAGATCCCAGGAAAGCCTGCCCGGTGTGCAACGACGCAGACTACCCGCGTGCTGTACGGTCCCGAAAAACTGCGTGATGGATACGTAGATCGGTTGACCGGCAGAATTCATTTTTTAGGGATTTCGGGCAACGTTTTACGCGATGATCCCACCGGTCGCGCGCGGTTAGGTATGATCCAAACAACAGCGAGAAAGAGTGTTGAATTTTTTTCCAATTTTCCAACTTCAGCGCACCACCGGCGCTGCGGACGCGACACCACGTTGCCTCGCTCCGTCACGAATCGATTGCACCGCAACGGTTCGTACGCGCGCATCGTGAAAACGTTTTGACCGTTCGCGCGTGTTGACGGAGATTTGGGGAAAAAATCATCCCCCGAACGGCCCGCCGACACGTACGCACGACGTTTCTGATCTCTTCGAACTGCCGGCGGCGGACTCGCTAATTTTCGTATTAAAATACGCGCGGAAGTCGTAAATCTGGCAACGCCGTCCGTCAATCGCCGGGGAAAGAGCGGAGAGAGCATGCAAATATACGGCGGTGCAGCGAGCCAGCGAGGACGACGGTCGTTTGTACGTATATACGTATAAAACGGTCCACGGCCGAGTGATATATTGTTGACGTGTGTCAACCGGTGATGTATTGGTGGGCCGCCCGTCACACACGAGCGCGGCGCGGGGTCGACGCATCGTGTACGCGCGGGTTGAACGACGGTGCGGGGGAGGAGAGCCGGACGGACGAACGGTGGACGAGCGGACCTGGCCCCGCAGCGATCCCTTCGCCGCCACCCAACGTAAACCCCGTGCGCACTAACGCGCAAAACTTTGGCGCGTATCACACCGCGGCGAATCCCCGCAGGGCCACGCGGAACCCTGCGCGAAACCGGCAAGAGTGCGCGGCGAAAACGTACGTATAGGCGAAAAAAACAAAAGAGCACATCGAGAGACTCGGTTACACGGGAATCGCGTCCGAGATCTACTTTGCGTAGATCCCATATCTTTTTTTTGATTCTGACCGCAGCGTGTATATTTTTTTTTTACAACGATACAAACGTTTTCCTGTCACGCGGAGAGAATGCTCGGATCGTCAAAGGACTCCGGCGGGCGATTCGGTTGAGAAGCTCCGATTTGAAATTTTCCTTAAAGGTTTTAAAAGCAAGAGAAAATCGAGAATTTCACCGGAGAAGAGTTCGAAATTCGTAACTTCGGCCAGAACGGGTGTTCCGATCGGTAAACGTCGTAAAAGTGTCATACGCGTTATTTCGCTTCGAGCATTTTTCGACGATTGTTTTCACGTGCCGGAAACGACGAGAACGGCGAGATCGCCGAATCGTCGATTTTTCGATTTTTCACCGTAAAATCCAGAACAATGATCGGAACAAGCCGAAACTCTTACACGATATTCGAATGGTCAAGATACGGTTAGATCGAGGGATTTCGAGCTAAGTTTTTAAGCTAAGTATTAACAGATACGGCTGCGGAGCTCGCTCAGAATCGTTTTCTTCGGACGCGACTATTTATAACTGCTTTCGTATTACATTAAATAACGCGTTTGAACCACGACTTCCCAAAGCGTAGTCGCCGATCCGACAAACTACCCGCGCCAACGGTGATCGCAGCTTTTTCTTTCTTTTCTTTTTCGCTTCGCAATATCCGCGTCACGTCGCTGGACCGGCCAAAAAAAAGGCGTATTATGCTGTGTGATGGATACAATCGAAGAGCCTCGCGCGTGCCCCAAGCCGACGGACGCGTGTCGTAAAATCTTTGTGCAACATCGGCAGCATCTTTAGGATGAACACGCGTACAACTCGTCTATGAATCGTTTAGCGTGTTGCACTGCAAGTTAATCCGACTGGTTTGCGTGGTGGTGGTGCCACATGATAATGATGATAACTAATTTTTTTCTTCACAAGTTGACAGTTTCCGTCTTGGAAAACGACAGACGAGTAGAAATTACAAAAAAAAAAAAAAATCACACGACGGATCAATCACCGTATTACTATATCGTGTTTCAAAACCGGACTACGGAGGTGTAACCGGTTACGGGCGGAGAGTGCCGTGTGACGCGGACAAGACGTTTTACCTACCGAGTATATATTTACGTGGCGTGCAAACTTATAAATTTTAAGTGTGTCACACGATTTTAAAACGTACGTATATAAATATGCCGAGACGGATGCGCGTCAAACGCTGTGCGACATGTTTAGTAAAACGTATAAACGAAAAAAAACACGTGATAATACACTACATAAACATACGTCTTCAAAATATCACGATATCTTATAGTATCGTGTGTTATTTTTGTTGAACTCTCACAGTGTCCCGCAGTTTTACCCAGTTTTTTAGCGGACCGTAAAAAAGCGTGCACAATTACGACTGGCAGCATTGAGTTTCGTCGCACTTTGACGTTCTCGCGTATTTTATCCGTACGTATAGTACCGTGCACATTACCGATAGCGAAAACGTGGTCGTTGTATCCCGTTGCTGCACGCGAGGACAGGATTAGGTCGAGGTGTACACGCCATCACGGCTTTTTTGTGTTTACGTTCGCGGACGTTAATTATACATATACGTACGTACAACTGGAACAATGATAAATAATCGTGGGCATCAGCGAACGACCTCGCTGTGCGGCGGCAGAGCGAGCCCGCCACAGCGCCGCAGCAACAAAAGGGACTCGCGCGGGGATCAGCAGTCGTGTCCGACACACGACGACGTCTGGAACGTGTCGGCTGATAATGGCACCCATCGATCACCGTCTCCCCGGCACCCCTTTTCTCGCGGGGCTACCGTGCATACCGCGACCGTATTTCAATCACCCAGTGACTGGGGCTCATCAATGTCCCTTGCCGTGCCCTCCTCCTTCCCCCATGCTCTTCGACCACTGAAATATATACGTACCACTGCAACGCGGTAATCGATTCCGGTCGGCCTGCACTCGGTGGTAAACACACGCCAAACACCAAGCACTATGTGTGTGTGTGTGTGTGTGCAACGATATAATATAGTATACACACACGTGGGGCCATTAATAACTTTTCAAGCACATACACACACCACCTTCGCGCATGATCCTCTTGCCGGACACGCCATTTATTTCCGCACAGTCGTTCGCGTTAATTCGGACCTTAACCAAAACCGCCGAAACGGTCCATCAATCTTTGGGGGGGTACTTTGGTTTTTTTAAAACTCGAAGGTTCGACGCGGACAACGTACACGAGTCGAACGTGTGACTACGTATATATATATCACAAGTGAAAAACGAAAAAGGCCAAAATGTCACGAGGGAGTCCTGTGGATTACGGATAAAATTATCGTAGGAATATACGAGATTTGTTGATGGTAGAATTCTTCGAGTGTAACCGTATGAGCGAAAAGAGGAAGAAGAACAATTTATCGCCGAGTCGTGCCTTTTTTTCTTTGAGAGACCTCGCGAGAAACGAAGGATGACGAGTTTCTTCGCCCTCGCGTGTTACCACTGCAGTAAGAAAAAACGCACAACCCGCACAGCAGCTGTTATGATGACCCGATTCAACGCATTAGCGCGAAGACAGTTAGTCGTACGGCCGAGGCGAAGTACGCGATGGTAATATTGTTTTACGGTTGTTGTGTGCAGATTTCGGGGCTTAAAACGTGAAGTGGGCTCCTACTACATTTCCTAGGGCACAGCTAAACCTGCAGACCGCGTCCCGCAATACGAGACCGATAACTAGAGACAGAGAAATACGCGAGGAGATCAGTGAGACAAAAACCTGAAAACGATTAGCGTCCGTCAGCAGTGGGCCAGGAAGTCAGCTCATCGTTGGTGCACGCGCGTGTGGCCGGACAAGAATGAAATCTGAGTGTCATGCCGTGTCTAGCGAAAAACCCAAAAGTTTTACAGAACTATACGTGTAAAAATCAAAACCGATGGTATACTTCAATATACATATACATCATATTATCGTCACAAATCATATGGAAATAAACCACATCGACACCCACAAACCCTATTGTAATAAACGCCGTTGTAAATAATATATATATATAATTTTACCGAAATATAACGTTTGTGAATACACGCGTATTTAAAGTCTACATTTTATTTAACGTAAAAGACTGCACACGCTCGACGTCGACTTCATCAAACTTTTGTTTACCGAAAATAATAAAATCGCGCGACATAAAAGAGAATACTCTCTGATGGTGGCGGTGAATTATCGGCCTCGCGGGCTCGTTCCTCCCGTACGCTGCAGGGCTGCTGCGGTGCGTGCTCCCTTTACCGCGTAATCACTACAAAGACTTCAAATCAATTACCCGGGCCCGTAACGAGATCAAGTATACGTAACGATGTTTTCGACCCGAAGCGGAGTGTATTCTTGATCAAAGAATACGCTTGCAGGCCTATCGAGCAACACCGCCGCGGCATAAACAAACAGAATGCCCTCGACGTTTTACGATCTGTACGGTGTACTACGCACGACGACGACGACGACACGACCACGTCGACGAAAACAGCGAGGATCAAAAAAAAAAACGCACAAAACGTCGGTGTATACGTTATGCGTACACGGTAAAATCGCCATGGGGTTATTTAGTTATTCTAGTGTGTTTTGCAAATTAACAATATGTTTGGAAACGTCAGAAAGAGCACGGTTCGCGTCGGTTTTCGGATTTCTGCCAAATTAATGCGCGACGATGTTAGCAGAAGAACATACAGTACTAAAAATATATTACGCGCAACGGCGTGTTTTTCTTTATTCCCGATCGCGAGGAAAAATCTGTTTTAAGGTAAACATTTTGTCGAACGATCGTATTTTTCTTCCGACTCGTGTAAAAAATTTTTATAAAATTCGGCGCGAAACCCTTCTGCAGGCTCTTGACGAGGAGGAGGAGGACGCGGTAGTTTCATCAACCTCTGGACGCCCTCGAATTCATCGTGATGGACTGCGGCGCGCTCCGAACCGACGTAATGAGAGATATTAATTTTTCACGTCGACAAATGCGACGCGCAAACCGCGATAATTATTACGAGTTTTAAGTCCGATGCAGTCTTAATTTATAGCGCGACTTTGTGTATAGTACGTGTTCGACACACGCCGGACTCGGGGCCAGTAACAAAAATAAACATTCCGATCGTGCATAACTCGCATTTGTAGGTAGATAACTGCGCGCGAACCGTAAAATCCGACGAAACGACTTTAAAAAAACGTGATGTTTTTTTCCCGACACGATGATTGATTAATGGTGGTCACGCGGCATTTTATACATCGTACACGCGCTTTGTTTTGGCGATTTTTACTGTTCACGTGCAGCTATGGGCCATAGGTGGAATATTATTATGTTACGCGAATCGAAAAACCGGTGACGCGCTGACTTTGATGTACGGCCAAAAATTTAATTTTAATCTCGTCCCCGGCGGTTCGCCGCGGTTTCGGGAAAAATAACAACGCGCCGCGTGAAGTACCTCGTAGAGGTTCATTATTACGTTGTTTTATTATCTCGTCAAGCAAGAGTCGTCGTAATAAAACTCCGAAAATAAAATCGAAAACGCGCGCGCCACTCTTCTTCTCGTACGCGCGATATTATATTTAATTTAAATCTAGGGACACGGAGAAACTGCAGCGGCGATGATTTATCGCGTTGAAACGGGATTAATGTCTCGCACGTCGTCTTCTTCTCTCCTCCGATGATAATATTGTAGCGGCCGTGTTCGCGCGGCGTTTTACTGCATCATAACAGCTGCGTCGCTACGATCTTGCGTACGGCAAAAGGAACAAACGCGATAATATCACAAAGCAAAATCGTTCACACAAAGCTAGCTCGTCATTTTTATAACGTGATAATGCCACGATCGCTGTATGTTACGAAACGATCGGGAGGCGGGTAAACACACGTAACAGGTACGCGAGTTTTGCAAAAACGTCATTAGAATATCGCGTTGTACACCACTCGGCGGGTAGGTGTGGATGAAAGAAAAAGATCGATTATATATATACATACATTAATTGTACGATTTTTGCCGACGGCAAGAAGGAAGAGGCTGCTGAGAGGGCGAAACGGCCATTCGAATTTCATCAGGCGGAAAATTAGCCGTGTGTAGGACCCACTTCGTGTACGTTATACGATTATTATTATTATGTAAGTGTGTACTGCAGCGCAATAAGATAAAGAGAAAAAAATGAAGGGATAAAAAAAACCGCTGCTTGCACACACAATGGTTGACGATCTGTCAACCGTTTTTCTACCGATATACACTACGTTATAATAATATTTGAATATTTACAAAGCGTAATGTGTTACGATGAACGCGGCTAATACCTGCTCTGTCAAACTCGCGTCAAAAAGCAGTTTACGAGTATATATATTTAACGCGCAACTGGTTTGCTCTAGCTGCACGATTATTACAACTCGTTCCCGGGTGACAAACAGCCCTAAACAGAGATTTATGAACCGTGAAAACGATCGGGGCTATTTCAAAACAACTCCTCGAGGGGATAACATTTTTTTTTCTACGTCTTTTCTTTATTCTGTATAGAGGTTATTGTACCAATATTATAATATTATTATACACATGACGTAGGCGCGTTTATTCATTATTTGTGACGAAACGCTTTTGCAGCTCGTCGCCGGCTACAACGTGTCGGCGACGCAATTAGGACACATAATATATATTATAATAAAATGTGATAATTCGTTAAAAATAATTGGTAAAAAAATTTCACATTTTACACGAAAACAACATGGCCATACTTAGGATAACGTCGTAGGTCGTTTAGGTATAACACTTTTCATGCGCGCAATGTTCAATATTAAACACGGAAAATATTTGTGAACAATAACCAATAGGCCGGCAGTAGGAATAACAAAAGTGCTGCATTTAAGTCTAAATGTTCACTAAAAAAATTAATTTGATGATATCTATATACTATGTCACTGAATTTTGGAGCTAAACGCGGTATTGCCATAGAAACGATAGTAATAACAAACTGCTTTACTCGACCCGGGAAAAAAAAAAAGAAAAATTTAGATAAGTTTCAAACTTACCCCACATTATCTCGGGCCAATCGCCTATATTTTTCCGGTCGAACTTGCCGATCGGATTTTTCGCTACCTACCTATATTACGTATTATAAATAGACGTGAAATAAATAGAATTTTTTTTTTTTCCGGAGGGTTTTTAGATTGTTTTTACGTACGATGATTTTTTTTTTTCTGTGAACAACTTTAAGGGCGATGCTCCGATTTTTAAAATAAGTACCTCCAACGAAAGGTATCTGATAGCACTTTGAGGAGTCTCAAGTTTGAAAAAGTAACAATCACGAGACTAAGGGGAAACACTGATTACGGCAAACGCGTTTCTGACGGACCGATTTAGTTTTTGGCCATAACATGTTATACGCAAAACAATGGAAACTTTTACATGACATTCGCGAACAGGCACGGTGTTCGTCATAGGCGGAACTACGGCCTGGGCCAACTGGGCCATGGCCCAGGCTAATTGGTTCCGTGTTAATGTATACATTTGCTAAGAATCTATTGTTTTAAATGTAATAAAAAAATTGACTCTCATGAGTGGCCCAGTCTAATTAAAATGTCTAGTTCCGCCACTGGTGTTCGTTAAAAGAGTTTCGAAAACGATTGAGCTGTGTATAGAACTTTGAAATTCTCGATGAACCGAGGACGGATACAGTCAACTGCGGAGCTCGCTCAGAATCGTGTCTTCGATTTATCGTCGCTTTCACAGATAACGCGTATGAACCCGCCCAAACATCCGGTCCCGGCTTTTTTTTTTAATTATAAAACAAATTTAGGTATAGGAAAATCGGCGTACGGGTCGAAATCATTTTTGGGCTCGAGAGTCTCCCCGTACGGGAGGGTTCGGGAGACCGCGCGGTGCACCACCATGATACACAATATTTTGACAGCCCGACGTTATTTATTCGTACGTACATCGAAATTTGTTGTCATAATAACATTATATTGTTGCGGTCGTGGAATTATAATAACAAATAATAATACGATATTCGTAACACGTCTGGTGCGTGTATACAATATATATATATATTGTATATACACGCGTCTTCTCCGCTCGCTTTTATAACACAGCATGTGAATCAGTCAGTACGACGTGTCGTACAGCGCTGTGCAGAGAGCCGCTGCGTGCGTGTGTGTGTTTATTGTATAAAAAAAGACGCCGGACCAATAAATCCATCAGTCGCCCAACAGATAAACTCTTCAGCGTCGTCGTCGTCGTCGACGTCGTCCTTCCTTCACGAGCGGCGGCGGCGGCGGCGGCGCCATGCATCAGTGTCATTATACACGTCCCCCGCGTCCCCGTCCACGTCCCCTCGATGCCGGAGCTCAATCCGCTGCTGCTGCTGCTGCGGTATTTTTTTTTCAAACAATAATATTATCGCGTCTACACACGCGCGGTCGTGTACTATAATTAAAATTATACATTTTATTACGGCGCTCGTCCCAGATTCCGTTATTTTAATATCATCGGCTATATAAAACGCCGCGCGTATACAGCACGACCACTGGACAAGCGCCTTTGCGTAAGTTACCATACAGCGTATTTCGCGTGCAACTCGGAAATGGAGCGAACCTGAATCGTTCGGCGTGGATCGCCTCTTTGGGTAGGCCGACGTTAATCACAATAATGTCTGCGAAAGCAACGCGAATTCTGACGGAGCTGCGATCGGTTTCGTCTTGTGTAAAAACAAAATTTAACAAAAAAAAAACTACACTAAACGTGATCTGAAACAACAACTTCTGAACTCCACCTTCTTTTACATTTACTCCAATCGAAATTTTTTTCTACGCAATACCATGTATAAGGTATTGCGGTACTACCTTAGGTACTATCTTAGGACTCGCCTCTCTATTATTCGTCTAAACCTGCGAGTTTTCGGTTCAAAACTCGCTAAATAACACGTACAATTTTAAAAACTGTTCCGAATAAAATTCCTCGACTTTTTCGTCGTATAAAGCACGCTGATCGGACATTAGCTGATCCTTCCGCTCGGAAAACACAAAAAATTTAACACGCGTATCGCAAAATATCGAAAAATGTTTTAAAATGTGCTGCGGGTATTCAGTCGGAATTATTGAGTTTTGTTCAAGGTTACGGCGCAAGCCTGGCAATCGATGTCACACGATAGATTACTCCTCTCTACCTACAGCACGTTAAACAGCCCAAAACGGCCTTTGTCCGTCATATACAATCATAATATAAGAGATCTCTCGTTGTTCCGATATTGTTTATACGAAAACGATAATTTATAAAACGTACTAATTCGACTATTTTGTTTTCCATGACGGAAACCGTTTAGTGTGTGTTCGGGGGGATATACATAGAAGTCGTATCGGTGGCAATCGATACACGGTCGATTCGATGAACACGTTATCTGTGGTAAAACAAATTTTAGACCGTCCCCGC
>CM029362.1:9513784-9525334 GCA_017140985.1 Hormaphis cornu
TTTTTTTTATTATCAATATCGTCGCGTCCACAGCGAATCGCACTGTACTTAGGTATCGTTTAAGGCACCGCAAGTAGGCACGCTGTTTTAATACGGTACAAGTACGGTTTGTATAGTTTTTTTTTCAAAATTTCACGCTTAAGGAGTGAACACAAACTTTTTTTCGACAGCCAGTATGATATAAATATGCGTGCGATCCGCAGCAGTAAAAAATAATGGCCGTTGTATACACCTATGTATCGTTTACAACACATTACGTTATAATTTTGCACTTGCGAATCTGTCCATTTATTTTGTTCTAGTTACACTGCGGTTTACCTACTCTAACTTTAGTATGAGAATTTCGACGGTTTTGGAACCAACCACCAGGGCCGTAGCGAGCATGGGGCAGGCGGGGCGGTGCCCCGGGGCCCCCGACGAGAAGAGGCCTCTTCTCGTCGACCACTTTTTTGGTCCTGAAAGAAACTTACCCCGGTAGAGACTTTGGGGTCCGTTAGGAGGCCCCAAATTTACTTGTTGCCCCAGGGCCCCATGGCTCTAGCTACGGCCCTGCCAACCACCTGCAGCAGATACTATATCCTACGATCGCCGTCACCGCACCGCGTTAATAGGGCCGTAGAGAAAGTAGGACCAGCAAGTCCCGATTCAAAAATACAATTTTTGATGTTGAAATGCGCAAACGGTCACGGTCACGGCTGTAACAGCCCGTATTATAAGTAGGAACATATCGCTGTTTGTTTTGTTTGAAACACACCCAGCAGCAGCAGCAGCGCAGAAACATTTTACCTGCGGGTGTAAGAAAACGGACGAGAGTAAAACAAGAGACGCGGATTTCCGAAATTCCATTTTTTCGGCGCGAATCCTTCCCGCTCGACGGGCCTTTTAATACATAGATGGATAGAAAAAAAATGTTGTTACACGGAAAACAATAGCATTGTACTGTGGTAACCGTATATTATTATATCCCGAGATAAACGCTCGTGTAAACTGCAGCAAAATAACAATAACAATATGCGTACGTCGTCGGCCGAGGAGACGTAAATTGTGCAGCGGTGTTTACAAAGTGAGTGGTGCACTAACCGCAGCGGTAATGGCCGCGACCGGTCCGCATGGCCAGCTGCGTCGCGTCCGTGGCGCCAACCGAACGACGGTGGTAATGTAGGTGGTGTACACACGAGATGATACACAATATTGGGTACACACTGTACTTAAACGACGCTTTATAAAACGCGCTTCGATGTAACTTGTGTTACAATATTACACGGGGGCATTTGTTATCGGTTTATTTATCGTGCTCAAATATAATTATTTCTGGAAATCGCGACATTACTATAGTACGTGGGGGAAAAAATCAGCGGACGGGGGTAGCAGTGGCGTGTTTAAGGGAGGGACACGAGAGTAGCGTCCCCTAAACGTGACGTCCATCGACACCCAATCGATCTTTTTCGTTTTTCTCAGTCGCACTTCAATCCGTCGTTCGTGTAAAACTTGTGAAATCTTTTTAAAACGATGGGTAGGTAGGTATATGCGTTGTACAATTTTAAAAAAAAAAACGCTCCGAATCTGCACTGACGTTACGAACGAAATCGGGACCATTTTCTTCAGTTAGCACTCAATCGCACAAATCACTTCAGAATCGAATACAACGGTTTATCGTTGTTTCCATTATTTTTTGTATATATATATCACGTCATCCGAAATAATTACGTACCCACTCAGTGCGGTGACTCCTGCACCCCGAAAATCACCGATACTCGTTTTGTGTCCCGCCCATTAGACGTTTCTAAATACGCCAGCGGATGGGTAGAAGAATAGGTATAGGGCAGAAAGCAACGACAACTGCCCGGAACCCAGCTACATCTTAGGGAACTATTCCCGAACTTGATGCGCAACGTGGATAATAGCCCGCGTGTTAAATTGAATTCTATAATTCGTACTTTCGTGATACCGTATGAATAAAAAAACGTGTTTCTAAGTTTTTAGTGCGAATCGATCTTCGATAGTCGGTTAGGAACAACATTATAGGTACGTACCAAAACGGCGTTAAAAAAAGAGCAAATTTTTATTATTTTGCAAACGCGTACTGTTCAATATCACACACCTAAATTACAATAACGTTCTGAATCTCCGATTCCAAGAAACGCAGTAAAAGTTCTCGTCTTTCAAACAACGTGTGCCGATTTGCATCGTTGCGGTATACGGCCTTCAAACTACAAACGTATTTAAACTATACCGTATTTGAAGTACGAGAGTACTATATTTTAACGAAACTCTCGTGGGTATAATAACTATTAACATTCAAGTTCAAATTAATATTACGCCTATTATTCTTTGATTATGAATTTTAAAACAAAAGTCTCCAGTTACGAGAGTTAGTTAACCGATCGTTATACACTGCTATAATATTATAATATGCGTGTTCTATCGACATATAGGTAATCATTAATAAGTACGTCGAATCCATACGGTGTGCGCAATAAAATATTGTTGTCCAATAGACCATATAGATCTTTAAAAACTGACGATATCGCACAAGCCCGTTCTATCGTTCGAATATGTAAGAATTCAGTAAGACTGCGTGTAATGTTGTATTCGCGACGTAAAAAATGCGTTTGATTTCGTTTACCTGTACAGTCGATGCTGCTGCAGGGTTTCAGATCTTTAGGAAATAAACAACTCGATACTGTCCCGAGTCCATTAAATTCGGTTTCAAGGCATGTCGGCGCATAAGTAATGATCCAATAAAAAAAATACGCAACTATACACGTACATCACGTTAAAATACGATGATGTTATATTATTGAGTTTCACAAACCAAATGATATATATATATATTTATCCGCAATTATAATAATATTTTAGCGTAAGACGTCTCCCGTGTTCATCGCCATATGCGGATAGATTATGTTGGTGTTTTACCTATATGTATACGTGGTAAAACGAGCGAACCTGTCATCCGCAAAATCACATACATTCGCAGATTTGAATGTCTGATGCCGCGATTACTGCGCCCCCGTGTATTCGTTGTTGTTTGGGTTTTTTTTTTTCCTTTTTGTATTTTTTACTTAAAAATTGTTCCGTGCACTGCACATCGAGTATTATGTTTGTGTATACGGGGCCGCGAGACGCGTTCGAAACCGTACGACAAATTAAGTTCTAACACGCGGCTCGATTGAAAAAAAAAAAAAACTCTTCACAAATCTCTTATCGTTTTTAACGTCATGTACGTTGAACGTAATGTTTTAGTTAGAATAAATTTTATTCGAAAAAAACGATTCAAACGAAGACTTTTGAAACGGTTGGGGAATGAACAAACGATTTCATATCACGTAGTAGAGCAAAAAATCTATCGTTTTGGTAATGCGTATGCGCGTTACTAACTCGCGCGTCTAGAAATAAGTACTGCAATTATTCAAATAAATAAAAAAAATAATAGCACGGCGTGTTACTACTATAGAATTCCTAAACATCGTACGCACTCGATACAAGTGTAATACTGTAGATCAGTTAAATGTGCGCGTCTAATATGAAACATAGATAGATAGTACCACCCAAATGTTTTATGGGTGACGTTAAATTCGAAGAAGAAAGAATACGAGTGTAGTATGACTGAGAAAAACGGACGGAAACCCAGTACCCAGTACGTTACCGAATTTTCATTGTAACAGTGCACGAGAGACCTTTTCCAGCGGACTGAGACGTCGCGTTTACACCGACAACGCCGTGTGACGACGGTGAAAAACACGCGTCTTCCGATTGCCATTTTGGCGTGGATTTCGCGTGCCTGCAGTGCGTGCACGCGATACTATTAGCTATTGAACAACCGCATCACAAGAGGGAAATTCGTTCGTCCAGAAAAATGCGAAGAAAAATACGAGTTCTTTTCAATCCTTTCCGGCCGCGAATAAAACGGGTCGTCGATTCTTAATGTTGATATTACAAAAGATCGTTAGGTGTCGTACAAGTAGTCGGCCGCCGTCACGGGTTCACCTATATATTCAGGGGCGCACGCAGAAAATATTTTCACGTAAATATTCATAATTTATTTACGCGTTTTTCACGGTCTTTTCATTTTTATCCAGAAAGTGTTCGGTAAGAGTGTTTGGAAGGTCCGAAGTTGGCGCATTTTTTGTCAGAAAAAATTATGTCATTTTCGCATTAGACATTTTTTCGGACGTGTACGATGTAACAAACATCATCATTTTTCAGGTTATCAGTAGTTTACTCCGTTTTTGTCAGCGGCGCTCTCGCGGGATCCGCCAAAACCATGGCGGTATTTTCGAAATGATATTTTCCATTTAATTTTTTCATAAAACATTTCGGGGGGGTTTGAACACCCCCCCTGCGTGCGCCCCTGCCTATATTATACGACGATGATACGACCATGTACGTACGTGGAGTACGTCTGTTATAAAGATAAAAAATACATCTGTGCCAAAAAATACGTCGCTTCTGATAACACGTTTTTCCTTTCTCTTTCAGACAGTGTGTAATAATTACGATTATATTTGGCACTCGGACACGATGTTTATTATTATAGTAGCTAATATTCCGCGAGGATCGAGAAAACTGTTCCGGAAGGGCGGGAGGAAAAAAGAAACGGCGGCAAGTCGAAACCGAGCGGTCCCGAGTTCAGCCCAGTGGCGTAAAATATACATTTTACAAGTGCGATTTTCGATCCGGTATTCGTTAAAACAAAATATTACCCCTGCAGTGTTGGCACGGAAAAAATGATTGATTGAATCGATATTTCCTTTTTTGTGTGTGTTGTGATTTTTTTAAATAATTGCGCCCCACCATGCACGATGTTTGCACGCTTTAAAAGTTTTGTCCTCCAATCTTTTGAGAATTTCAAAGTCCCTGCTGAGCACCGTCTTTACAGTGTGATGGCCGCCACTGGAGTGCACCCCGATGCATTTGCAAAATGAGCTCACCCCGGTGGAACTGCCGCCGCCGCCGCCTTCGAATCGATGCGTTTGCGCCACACGGATCGCAGCCGAGAGCCCATTACGCACCTTAATAGCCGACGACCCTGCGCGTGCAGCGTACGAAAGGGATCGAAATCCGCCGCCGCCGCCGAGCGTATCCGCGTCTAGTTCGCGCGTAGCGTCGGCAGAAACGGGCTGCGGACGCGCGACAGCTAGCTGCGATGTGACGGTACCTGCGGATGTATTTTAAAAAAAAAAAAATCCGGAATCACTCTAAGTTCTTTATTTTGGATGTTACGATAACAAAAATCTAAATCGGCGTGTAAAAAAACACGTGATTATTTGTTCCCCCCACAAGCAATACACGGCAATGACGAGTTTAACGTCGAAATAACAACGTGAAATCGGCTACAAAACCAAAACTGTGTGAACCATATTTCTACGTTTTTTAACCACGTGTGTAAGACCATCTCGTTTAGATTGTAAAGTGAAGTCTTAATCGTGAAAACTAGAGGTTTTATGGAATAATAACTGCGTGAAAATTTCACAACTCCCTTAAAAACGATCAAAATCGATTGAGCAGTAAACTCATTAAACTTTTTTTAATGACGTAAATAAATTTCAAGTCAAACGGAGCAAATTTTTTACGTTTTTGGCTCATAACTCCATTTCAAAAAATGCTTCAATTTAAGTACCATACCGGATCAATTACCTATCTTTTGAGGTATCATACGTCAAAATCGGAGCATTTTCTCTACTAAAAAGAAGTGATCACAGAAAAACCAAAAAAAAAACATCATTGTAAAAAAAAAAACATTCTTCGCTAACGCTCAGAAACGCTAAAAAAAGCCGAAATCACTATCTAAGTCGCGTGGATGGTTTGATGCTGTGGGTCACTGTGAAAACCAGTACATTCTTCGTTATACTCAGAAGTTAAAAAATAAACAATGAAATCATAATCTTATCAGATATTATTCAAACTATGTACGAGCACCATCAGTGAGTAGTCTTAGTCCATAATCATTTGACATACATCATATAGTCTGTCGAAACTATTTAGTCTTTAGTCCTTAACTAAAATTACTATCCATTATTACACATCGAGCGATTTATATTTGTTTTGCGGTTAGGTGTTTTGGCGTTTTAACGAAATATTTCCTAAACCGATCGGACGCATTGTGTAATCGTATAGTTTAAAAAAAATTATCGCGAGGTGACCGCGTCCTATATATATTATGTAGAACTTCTTAGTTAAAAATCTCTAAGACCTCGAGCGTTTACAATAAATGTTTAGTTCACAATTTTTAAATTTTTTTTTTTTTTATCTAAACTATTGTCGCCGCAACCATTCTTCTCTTTGATCTGCTAATATTTTCGCTCTCCATTTCTATAGAAGTAACTACTATAGCTTCTTCGCAACTTCCCCTGCAGATTCGTTTCTCTCGCGGCCGCCGTCCTCTTCCTCATTTTTCCCATTCATCTTCCGCTCCGTATAATATTTTATAACAAACGTGTCGCCGCAATATCAAACTATACCAATGTGTTATCGAGCCAAAAAATATCGAAAAAGTATAATTTTAAGATATAACGTTGTATTTTGTCGAAAACCCGAGACGTATGTGATCTGTAAATAGGAACGGCGTACAGAAAAAACTGCTATATTATATAAACTCGCGCGTAGGGTGCGCAATGCGGTTCGTGATTCTGCGAACGCTAATTTGGAAGTTGGTATGACTGCATTACGGCAAAAAGCTCTGGAATTTAATACCAAATCTATATTTCACAGACTCACACGTAGGCGTGCGCGCGGGGCGTGCAGCAGCTGCACCGCGCCCTACAAAAAAACACTAAGTTTTTCCTCATTTTAAGTTTTTTTTCACCTGTAAGGCTATGTATCGTTTATGCCTTTGAATAATAGCCACTGCTTTGCAGTAAGTATATAAAAATGCAAACGTTTACACACGTTGGTGAGTTCAGATTTTTTTATTCGTCTGGAGAGGGGTGACACGTAAGTATGATTTTCTGGGCTCCACCAGATAAATATAACGCTTTTTAAATACAACTATGCAATATCGCTTGTTCCGATTTAAATTTACAGTGATAAGAAAAAAGTGCTGCGAAGTAGTTGCAGGTCAAACCCATGGGTGGGTGGTAACTACTTTGAATGCGTTTAATTGAACTCGATCAATGTATGATGATTGAAAATTTTGCAGCCGTAACAATTACCTACCACTATTGCTCATATAAACAGTCGGAAAATTTTTATTTTTTTTTTTTATCTCACACTTGATGACTTTACACGGGTATTTTCTCCCATTTCTCTAATCCTACTGCTATATATAATAAAATTTCGGTGTCTTATAATCATTTTTCCGTCATCAGTACAAATAATACTGTTTTGATATTTACGCGATTTTGTTCGACGAAAACTAATTTCGTTTTACATTTGTATCCTGATACAACTCCTTTTTCACGCTAATATTCTTTATCGACTTTCCGTCGTTTTTATTGAATGCGCTGCAGCCAGCAGTCGATGATACAATAACACGAACTCTTATTGAAACATTATCGATTTTCCGAATTTTCCGCCCTCGACACCTGGCGTGCTTGCGTTAAATTACCAAAATACTAGGTACTATACACAATGTAGGTACCTAATATGGAATCGATCGGTTTTTGTTTGTTTAAATTCGGTATATGACATTACGGGTGTACATTGTACTCTGTAAACGAATTTACGATATCGTATATTATTTTCGTGCTCGTATTATTACAAAGATTGTTTTTACCATATTCGCGTACCGATCGTAAAAAGTATTGAAAAATGAATTTTGAAGTTTTCACAAACAAATGCTACGATGAAATATTCAAACGGCTCGTTAATTTAACATATTTCCGGACTACAGCACAATGTCCTCTAATCGCACATACCGTTTGAAAATCATTCGGACTTTTTCGAATGATCGTACTGTCGTCAAACCGCGATCTATCAGATATTGATTCCCCAAATTTGTTCAAACCCGTAGTTTAGAATGCGATGTTTTACCAATGTACTAAAACCGAGTATATTGTAGTATACAGGTATACTATTATTGTACTTGTATACAAACATCTTACACTGTCGGTCCTATAAACGAAAACTCTACTATGCGATAAACTCTGTAAAATGAAATTTTATTTTTTTTCCAAACAAATCATACGAAACTAAAGATCGAACTTATTCACAAACAACTTTAAATTATTCACGTGTTGTACATACCGCGCAATAGTAAAGCGTAAAGTATCTGCACATGTATTTATATGCAGTTATCGATAAACAACTGTAGGGCGGATGAATTTCGATTTTAGTACAAGAATGTTGTGCGTTATATACAATAACACGGTATGGTTTAACGGTGAATTATTCGCTATAAATAATAGAATAAAACGTTATAAATTCAGCGGTCGAATCGAAAACGTTCCGATTTCCGAGGCCATATTATAAGTGGCACGCTAAAATGATACATATTTTATAAAAATGAAGGGGGTACTCACTCCGTGATCCCCGTTCGGTTCGAAAGCGTTTTCTGCTCTCTGATATATATGTATTTCCATAACGGGGTTTCGAATTGAAATCGTTTCTCAAGATCACACGCGGGCGAGTATTACGTGCAGTATTACAATGTAAAAAGTAAATTATAATATATATGTATTAAATTATTATTATTATTATTATGTACTAACTCACCACCGTGAATATACGTTTAATGACTCCTGTGAAACCACGTTTCCAAGTGGTGTTGCTGCAGCAGGCTGGTGGATGATTAATGATCGTGTGGATTCCGATTCTTTTACCAAATAGTAGCAGCGTACGTCTAGGTGTACTTCACACCGTGTACACACACACACGAGCAGTACTACCTATATTATTATTATTATGTATCCAAATTTCAAAGACGAGACGACTATGTGTAATACAATACGACGCGTGTAACCTACATTATAATATATCGTTATACCACGGCGGTTTCGACGTGGTTTGGCCCTTTAAACAGACAATAAAGGCGAGGACTCCGCGACCTAGGTAGCGCGCGGTGGGCAGCTGACTCCTGTTGGCGAGTTACGGGGATCGCTCTTGCATATTTTGCGATCGCGGTGTTACATATAAACTTATTACCGGTCACCCGCAGCTGCTTGACTTGGCAGCGTTTTCGAACGCTTTTGAACCGTTAAAATTATGTGTGTTTTTTTTCACGTTTAATCGTGCGACGATTTTCAAAGACAAAGCTGCCAGACGTATTACAGTCGTTCAATTTAAAAAAACTTTACCAAACATTTTTTATCCATCTCTCTGACAGAATAAATGATCGTCCGTCCGGATGCGCGACAAGATATAGTTGTCGTTACACTAGTACAGTGTTGTTGTTCGATTAGACGTGCGTACATAATATTGTTATGTTACAACGTTTCCCCGTGTAGGAGATAAACGCGACAAAATAGAAAAAATCTTTAAAAAAAATTAATAGTTTCCTCGCCGCGCACTGAAAATCGAAATTTTACCAAACAGAACGCCGTAAGACCGACTATGTGTGTATAAAAAGTGTGTAAAAAATGAACACGCGTCGTATTGTTTTATAACAAGAAGTAATGGAACGTCGTACGATCGAGAAACGACTATATAAAGAGTTTTACGACGACTACCATTTGTTCGCACGCATGTAGCGATGAAAATGAATTATTTATGTTACACCCGCGTTGTTTAGGTCCTGTTACGTACCTAACTTGTGGAGTATTCGAACACGTAATGACACTGTACAAAGGTGTACTACAGATCGTTTGTTTTTCGACGGTTTAATACGCGTGTACATACTGAACAACATTTCCTTAGGTGTGTGTGTGTGAATAAAATTTAAAGAGACATCACTGCGATATAGTGACGATGTCAATTTATTAGAACAACGAAAAATTTGAAACGCTTTTAAAACGCTTCACGAAACAGCGCGCGTTGTAAATTGTAATGCGATATATTAAAATAGCAATGCATTTTACATGTACTTACTGTCGCGAACGTATTGTTTTCTCGATTTCGTCAAAGTGCACAACTCGGTCGAAATACAAGTTAACGACATTCGTAAAGATTTCGTTTCTTAAATCGGATCCACGAAAAAATATCGTTTTCTTTAAAAAAACTAATAAAAATCCACCACTAGGCATATCTGTATAATTCGTAAACTATTATACCGTTGATTATTGTTATTGTTTTTATTACGTCGACCGTTGAAAGAGTATTATCATAATAATAATACGTGTAATGTACTCAGATATTAAATGTAATGTAGAGCATATACCGGCGTTCGTTCGAGTATGTGCATAAGACGAATGAATAAACGGGCCTGCGCGTGACCTACAGTTTTTCCCTGGAGTACAACCCTTACTGGAAAAATTCTCACGCCCAGTGAAATGGTTCGACTCCGGTAATTGTTTTTTTTTTTTGTCAGAAATTTTATAAAAGCCTCTTAGGTGACGCGTTGGACCCCGATTTTTTAAACTCCGTTTTATAATACTGGTTCGTTCTCAATATGTTTATACATTTTTAACTCATCGTTTTAGGTGATCTCTTAGCGAACTCTTACATAGTGGAGTGAGCTCTCTCGAGTCTCCCCGTACTCTTGTATGTAATTTCGCCGTTCAAATTTTTTATAATAATAACAATACTAGAATGTACATCGTTTACGCGCGCTCCTTTCGCAATTTTCAGGTTTACGCGTGTACAACATAATATGTTATTTTCGATTTCGCAAAAACCTTATTGAAAGCCGAAACCGCTAAACAGTGTTTAGACCGGGCTGCTGCTGACGACGACGACGTGGTGTCCGAGACGCGTTGACATAAAAACGTCAAGTTTGAGTTATTCTGCAATACAACTAATAGAAATCGGCACATCGGCCATAATCTCCCTTCGATTGCAGCACTCTCTCTCTCTATATATATATCGATCGGTCGGTTTACTGCCGCGGTACGATAAACATTCTTCTCTTCTAACAGCTTATCATATATATATTATTTAATGGATTAAGTTGAGAGATGAATGACGTTTGTTTCCCCTTTGTATAGTAATAAAAACCGGTGAATGATTAGCCGTATAATTCGTGTAAAGGCCGATCAATCGTGTTGCGGGAAGAAAAATAATATTTCATCGAAATGGCTGCCGTCCACCCGTCCACCCCGCCGCCAGAAAATCACCGCGGCGCAGCGTCCAGCGCGCTCGTCTATTATTATACACGTGCCCGACAGTGTTGTACGATATCCGACAGGGTGAGCCGTAAAAAAGAACGCCGCCGTGTTCTGTTTATCGACCGAACCGTAAAATCATAATAAAAACGCGATAAAGAACGTAACGTTACAGCCGTTGTGCTCCGCCTTTTACTTTTCTGCGATTTAGAGGAACCGAGTCCTCGACGTCGCGGCTCTTCCGCTGTATGATGATAAAAAAAAATACGACGACCACCAAAAACAATACAGCCGACGGCCGGGCGATGTTTCTCGGCCAATACGGATATAAAAACTTCCCGGTGGAAAAAAGAAAACAGAACAGCCGGAAATTTCGCCGGTTTTGACTCACCCCCTACATCGTGATAGTGTG
>CM029362.1:9531859-9547829 GCA_017140985.1 Hormaphis cornu
GGCGCTCTCGCGGGATCCGCCAAAACCATGGCGGTATTTTCGAAATGATATTTTCCATTTAATTTTTTCATAAAACATTTCGGGGGGAGGTTTGAACACCCCCCCTGCGTGCGCCCCTGCCTATATTATACGACGATGATACGACCATGTACGTACGTGGAGTACGTCTGTTATAAAGATAAAAAATACATCTGTGCCAAAAAATTACGTCGCTTCTGATAACACGTTTTTCCTTTCTCTTTCAGACAGTGTGTAATAATTACGATTATATTTGGCACTCGGACACGATGTTTATTATTATAGTAGCTAATATTCTGCGAGGATCGAGAAAATTGTTCCGGAAGGGCGGGAGGAAAAAAGAAACGGCGGCAAGTCGAAACCGAGAGGTCCCGAGTTCAGCCCAGTGGCGTAAAATATACATTTTACAAGTGCGATTTTCGATCCGGTATTCGTTAAAATAAAATATTACCCCTGCAGTGTTGGCACGTAAAAAATGATTGATTGAATCGATATTTCCTTTTTTTTGTGTGTTGTGATATTTTTTTTAATAACCGCGCCCCACCATGCACACGATGTTGCACGCTTTAAAAGTTTTGTCATCCGATCTTTTGAGAATTTCGAGGTCCCTGCTAAGCACCGTCTTTACAGTGTGATGGCCGCCACTGGAGTGCACCCCGATGCATTTGCAAAATGAGCTGCCCCCGGTGGAACTGCCGCCGCCGCCGCCGCCGCCTTCGAATCGATGCGTTTGCGCCACACGGATCGCAGCCGAGAGCCCATTACGCACCTTAATAGCCGACGACCCTGCGCGTGCAGCAAACGAAAGGGATCGAAATCCGCCGCCGCCGCCGCCGCCGAGCGTATCGCGTCTAGTTCGCGCGCAGCGTCGGCAGAAACGGGCTGCGGACGCGCGACAGCTAGCTGCGATGTACCTGCGGATGTATTTTTAAAAAAAAAAAAGCCGGAACCACTCTAGGTTCTTTATTTTGGATGTTACGACAGCAAAAATCGGCGTGTAAAAAAACACGTAATTATTTGTTCCCCCCACAAGCAATACACGGCCGCCCGCAATGACGAGTTTAACGTCGAAATAACAACGTGAAATCGGCTACAAAACCAGAACTGTGTGAACCTACGTTTTTTAACCACGTGTGTAAGACCATCTTGTTTGGATTGTAAAGTGAAGTTTCGAGACTTAATCGTGAAAACTAGAGGTTTTATGGAATAATAACTGCGTGAAAATTTCACAGCTCCCTTAAAAACGATCAAAATCGATTGAGCAGTAAACTCATTAAACTTTTTTTAATGACGTAAATAAATTTCAAGTCAAACGGAGTAAATTTTTTATGTTTTTGGCTCATAACTCCATTTCAAAAAATGCTTCTAGTTAATTGCCATACCGGATCAATTACCTATCTTTTGGGGTATCATACGTCAAAATCGGAGCATTCTCTCTACTAAAAAAAGTGATCACAGAAAAACCAAAAAAAAAACATCATTGTAAAAAAAATACATTCTTCGCTAACGCTCAGAAACGCTAAAAAAAGCCGAAATCACTATCTAAGTCGCGTGGTTGGTTTGATGCTGTGGGTCACTGTGAAAACCAGTACATTCTTCGTTATACTCAGAATTTAAAAAATAAACAATGAAATCATAATCTTATCAGATATTATTCAAACTATGTACGAGCACCATCAGTGAGTAGACTTGGTCCATAATTATATGACATACAGCATATAGTCTGTCGAAACTATTTAGTCTTTAGACCTTAACTAAAATTACTATCCATTATTACACGTCGAGCGATTTATATTTGTTTTACGGTTAGGTGTTTTGGCGTTTTAACGAAATATTTCCTAAACCGATCGGACGCATTGTGTAATCGTATAGTTTAAAAAAATTATCGCGAGGTGACCGCGTCCTATATATATTATGTAGAACTTCTTAGTTAAAAATCTCTAAGACCTCGAGCGTTTACAATAAATGTTTAGCTCACAATTTTTAAAATTTTTTTTTTTTATCTAAACTATTGTCGCCGCAACCATTCTTCTCTTTGATCTGCTAATATTTTCGCTCTCCATTTCTATAGAAGTAACTACTATAGCTTCTTCGCAACTTCCCCTGCAGATTTGTTTCTCTCGCGGCCGCCGTCCTCTTCCTAATTTTTCCCATTCATCTTCCGCTCCGTATAATATTTTATAACAAACGTGTCGCCGCAATATCAAACTATACTACCTATGTGTTATCGAGCCAAAAAATATCGAAAAAGTATAATTTTAAGATATAACGTTGTATTTTGTCGAAAACCCGAGACGTATGTGATCTGTAAATAGGAACGGCGTACAGAAAAAACTGCTATATTATATAAACTCGCGCGTAGGGTGCGCAATGCGGTTCGTGATTCCTCGAACGCTAATTTGGAAGTTGGTATGACTGCATTACGGCAAAAAGCTCTGGAATTTAATACCAAATCTATATTTCACAGACTCACACGTAGGCGTGCGCGCGGGGCGTGCAGCAGCTGCACCGCGCCCTACAAAAAAACGCTAAGTTTTTCCTCATTTTAAGTTTTTTTCACCTGTAAGGCTATGTATCGTTTATGCCTTTGAATAATAGCCACTGCTTTGCAGTAAGTATATAAAAATGCAAACGTTTACACACGTTGGTGAGTTCAGATTTTTTTATTCGTCTGGAGAGGGGTGACACGTAAGTATGATTTTCTGGCCTCCACCAGATAAATATATCGCTTTTTAAATACAACTATGCAATATCGCTTGTTCCGATTTAAATTTACAGTGATAAGAAAAAAGTGCTGCGAAGTAGTTGCAGGTCAAACCCATGGGCAAGTGGTAACTACTTTGAATGCGTTTAATTGAACTCGATCAATGTATGATGATTGAAAATTTTGCAGCCGTAACCTACCACTATTGCTCATATAAACAGTCGGAAAATTTTTATTTTTTTTTTTTATCTCACACTTGATGACTTTACACGGGTATTTTCTCCCATTTCTCTAATCCTACTGTTATAAATAATAAAATTTCGGTGTCTTATAAACATTTTTCCGTCATCAGTACAAATAATACTGTTTTGATATTTACGCGATTTTGTTCGACGAAAACTAATTTCGTTTTACATTTATATCCTGATACACCCCTAACTCCTTTTTCACGCTAATATTCTTTATCGACTTTCCGTCGTTTTTATTGAATGCGCTGCAGCCAGCAGTCGATGATACAATAACACGAACTCTTATTGAAATATTATCGATTTTCCGAATTTTCCGCCCTCGACACCTGGCGTGCTTGCGTTAAATTACCAAAATACTAGGTACTATACACAATGTAGGTACCTAATATGGAATCGATCGGTTTTTGTTTGTTTAAATTCGGTATATGACATTACGGGTATACATTGTACTCTGTAAACGAATTTACGATATCATATATTATTTTCGTGCTCGTATTATTACAAAGATTGTTTTTACCATATTCGCGTACCGATCGTAAAAAGTATTGAAAAATGAATTTTGAAGTTTTCACAAACAAATGCTACGTTGAAATATTCAAACGGCTAACGTTAATTTAACATATTTCCGGACTACAGCACAATGTCCTCTAATCGCACATACCGTTTAAAAATCATTCGGACTTTTTCGAATGATCGTACTGTCGTCAAACCGCGATCTATCAGATATTGATTCTCTAAATTTGTACAAACCCGTAGTTTAGAATGCGATGTTTTACCAATGTACTAAAACCGAGTATATTGTAGTATACAGGTATACTATTATCGTACTTGTATACAAACATCTTACACTGTCGGTCCTATAAACGAAAACTCTACTACGCGATAAACTCTGTAAAATGAAATTTTATTTTTTTTCCAAACAAAACATACGAAACTAAAGATCGAACTTATTCACAAACAACTTCAAATTATTCACGTGTTGTACATACCGCGCAATAGTAAAGCGTAAAGTATCTGCACGTGTATTTATATGCAGTTATCGATAAACAACTGTAGGGCGGATGAATTTCGATTTTAGTACAAGAATGTTGTGCGTTATATACAATAACACGGTATGGTTTAACGGTGAATTATTCGCTATAAATAATAGAATAAAATGTTATAAATTCAGCGGTCGAATCGAAAACGTTCCGATTTCCGAGGCCATATAAAATGATAACGCTAAAACGATACATATTTTTTAAAAATGAAGGGGGTACTCACTCCGTGATCCCCGTTCGGTTCGAAAGCGTTTTCTGCTCTCTGATGTATATTTCCATAACGGGGTTTCGAATTGAAATCGTTTCTCAAGATCACACGCGGGCGAGTATTACGTGCAGTATTACAATGTAAAAAGTAAATTATAATATATATGTATTAAATTATTATTATTATGTACTAACTCACCACCGTGAATATACGTTTAATGACTCCTGTGAAACCACGTTTCCAAGTGGTGTTGCTGCAGCAGGCTGGCGGATGATTAATGATCGTGTGGATTCCGATTCTTTTACCAAATAGTAGCAGCGTACGTCTAGGTGTACTTCACACCGTGTACACACACACACGAGCAGTACTACCTATATTATTATTATTATGTATCCAAATTTCAAAGACGAGACGACTATACGCCGTGTAATACAATACGACGCGTGTAACCTACATTATAATATATCGTTATACCACGGCGGGTTTCGACGTGGTTTGGCCCTTTAAACAGACAATAAAGGCTCCGCGACCTAGGTAGCGCGCGGTGGGCAGCTGACTCCTGTTGGCGAGTTACGGGGATCGCTCTTGCATATTTTGCGATCGCGGTGTTACATATAAACTTATTACCGGTCACCCGCAGCTGCTTGACTTGGCAGCGTTTTCGAACGCTTTTGAACCGTTAAAATTATGTGTGTTTTTTTTCACGTTTAATCGTGCGACGATTTTCAAACACAAAGCTGCCAGACGTATTACAGTCGTTGAATTTAAAAAAAAAAACTTTACCAAACATTTTTTATCCATTACTCTGACAGAATAAATGATCGTCCGTCCGGATGCGCGACAAGATATAGTTGTCGTTACACTAGTACAGTGTTGTTGTTCGATTAGACGTGCGTACATAATATTGTTATGTTACAACGTTTCCCCGTGTAGGAGATAAACGCGACAAAATAGAAAAAATCTTTAAAAAAAATTAATAGTTTCCTCGCCGCGCACTGAAAATCGAAATTTTACCAAACAGAACGCCGTAAGACCGACTATGTGTGTATAAAAAGTGTGTAAAAAATAAATAGGTACACGCGTCATATTGTTTTATAACACGGAGTAATGTACGATCGAGAAACGACTATATAAAGAGTTTTACGACGACTACCATTTGTTCGCACGCATGTACCGATGAAAATGAATTATTTATGTTATACCCGCGTTATTTAGGTCCTGTTACGTACCTAACTTGTAGAGTACTCGAACTCGTAATGACACTGTACAAAGGTGTACCGTTTGTTTTTCGACGGTTTAATACGCGTGTAAATACTGAACAACATTTCCTTAGGTGTGCGTGTGTGTGTGAATAAAATTTAAAGAGACATCACTGCGATAGTGACGATGTCAATTTATTAGAACAACGAAAAATTTGAAACGCTTTTAAAACGCTTCACGAAACAGCGCGCGTTGTAAACTGTAATGCGATGGAGCAAAATAGCAACGCATTTTACACGTACCTACTGTCGCGAACGTTTTGTTTTCTCGATTTCGTCAAAGTGCACAACTCGGTCGAAATACAAGTTAACGACATTCGTAAAGATTTCGTTTCTTAGATCGGATCCACAAAAAAATATCGTTTTCTTTAAAAAAATTAATAAAAATCCACCACTAGGCATATCTGTATAATTCGTAAACTATTATACCGTTGTTATTGTTTTTATTACGTCGACCGTTGAAAGAGTATTATCATAATAATAATACGTGTAACGTGCTATACTCGGATATTAAATGTAGAGCATATACCGGCGTTCGTTCGAGTATGTGCGTAAGACGAATGAATAAACGGGCCTGCGCGTGACCTACAATTTTTCCCTGGAGTACAACCCTTACTGGAAAAATTCTCACGCCCAGTGAAATGGTTCGACTCCGGTGATTGTTTTTTTTTTTTGTCAGAAATTTTATAAAAGCCTCTTACGTGACGCGTTGGACCCCGATTTTTTAAACTCCGTATTATAATACTGGTTCGTTCTCAATATGTTTATACATTTTTAACTCATCGTTTTAGGTGATCTCTTAGCGACAGAATCTAGTTCCACCTGTGCGTAAGAAGTTTTCTTTTTATTCGGAGAAAGCAAAAAAAAATAATCAACTACGTCGATTGTGCGAGACTGGCCAGGAGAACTTCTCCCGCGTACATATTCAACGTTGTCCGTCAAAACAACGTTTAACGTTGAAAGTGAATCGCCTAAGTTTCGCCCCTTTGAAAAAATAGGCAAGTCGAGCAAACTTTTTGACCAAATTTCGAGTCCGCTCGCGGTCTTATACAGTGGGGTGAGCTTTCTCGAGTCTCCCCGTACTCTTGTATGTAATTTCGCCGTTCAAATTTTTTATAATAATAATAATACTAGAATGTACATCGTTTACGCGCGCTCCTTTCGCAATTTTCAGGTTTACGCGTGTATAACATAATATGTTATTTTCGATTTCGCAAAAACCTAATTGAAAGCCGAAACCGCTAAACAGTGTTTAGACCCGGGCTGCTGACGACGACGTGGCGTCCGAGACGCGTTGACATAAAAACGTCAAGTTTGAGTTATTCTGCAAATATAATACAACTAATAGAAATCGGCACATCGGCCATAATCTCCCTTCGATTGCAGCACTCTCTATATATATATCGATCGGTCGGTTTACTGCCGCGGTACGATAAACATTCTTCTCTTCTAACAGCTTATCATATATATATATACGTATTATTTAATGGATTAAGTTGAGAGATGAATGACGTTTGTTTCCCCTTTGTAATAAAAACCGGTGAATGATTAGCCGTATAATTCGTGTAAAGGCCGATCAATCGTGTTGCGGGAAGAAAAATAATATTTCATCGAAATGGCTGCCCACCCCCGTCCACCCCGCCGCCAGAAAATCACCGCGGCGCAGCATCCAGCGCGCTCGTCTATTATTATACACGTGCCCGACAGTGTTGTGCGATATCCGACAGGGTGAGCCGTAAAAAAAGAACGCCGTTCTTTCTGTTTATCGACCGAACCGTAAAATCATAAAAACGCGATAAAGAACGTAACGTTACAGCCGTTGTGCTCCGCCTTTTACTTTCCTGCGATTCAGAGGAACCTAACCGAGTCCTCGACGTCGCGGCTCTTCCGCTGTATGATGATAAAAAAAAATACGACGACCACCAAGAACAATACAGCCGGTCGATGTTTCTCGGCCAATACGGATATAAAAACTTCCCGATGGAAAAAAGAAACAGAACAGCGGAAATTTCGCCGGTTTTGACTCACCCCCTACATCGTGATAGTGTGAGAATGTTGTTGCGCCCGTCACCGCCCCGCGGCCGATCGGGTTTAATGCCGCGGCAGCGCGAGTTTCGGTAACCATATACGTGTTATGACGGACGCGAACAAATCTATATATACGTTGTGCCGTCTATCTGTCATACGCGCCGTTGTTTTGTCAGTTCCGCCGTTGTTCGTTAATTACCGAAAATCCGGAACACTTGTGCTCGATCACGCGGCCGATAATCCAATAATTCTTCGCGGTACAAAACTATACATATATCTAACATAATCTTCACATCCGCCGCAAGCGCGCGCGATGAATGAGCGCGGAAAGTTCGCGCGCCAGTTCTCGCGCGGACAGAAATAAAAATCGGCCGGTCAATAATAATTATGGCGGAAAACGCATTTTAACGAATTCGACCTTGTCGTAATCCCTTTTCAACTTTGAGACCGCTCGCGAAGCCTTTCGTCGGAGGTGTCGACGTTAAAAAACCGGAGCGTACCCTTAAAGTAGCGAGAAAACAACACAAATAAAGCCGGGATCACTCTAGGTCTCGCGCGGGCAGTCTGACGGAGTAGCGGCTGTAGTCGTGGTTCAAACGCGTCGTTTCATACCCGTCTGAAGAAAACAACCGTAAATCATTGCCGTTGAAAACACGATTCCGAGCGAGCTCAGTTGTCCAGTCCCGGTAAAAACCAACGATAAAAATGTGCCGAAAATCCACGTATAAAGAACATATACACGTATAAACAACGTGTAAAAACGTCGAACCGTATTCGTACTGTTATTCGAGGAGTGCGTATTTAACGGTATGCGTGATTTCGTTGTTATAACCGAATCACGCAGTGTTTCAACACTTTTTTTGTGCGCGTTCGGGAATCTACGGGACGGATTTTTCGGATCTCTTTTTTTTAGAGAGCAAATTTTGTTTTACATAACGTATATTTGTTTTAAACAACAAATTGGTGAGGGTTACGAAATTTCTTTTCTAAAATGGTACGACCAATTTTCGACCATTTTCCAACTCTAAACGACTAAAAAAAAAAATTCGTATAGATTTTCAAAAATTTTTAGTAGCGTATGTATACACGTGTTGTTAACCTCGTGATAAAGTTTCAAAACTTTTTGTTGTTCGAAAGTTAAATTTTTATCGAACAAAAACCACAAAAAAAAAATGGAAAATATCGAAAATTTTAAAGTTAGCTATACTTGGCTCAAAAATTTTCTTGAAAATCACTCGAAACTCGGACCAAAACTGTATTTTAACTATTTCAATATCGCGTGAAAGTTTCAGCTAGTTTCGTCTATTATTTTGGAAGTTATGGCCAAACAACTTTATTTGAGGTACCGACATTAAAATCGGAGCATTCCTCATCATCCTCAATCGCCCTTAAAGACATACCCTTAAATTCGTTCACAGAAAAAAAAAAAAACATCATTGTAAAATAATATACGGTTACCGCGGTTGTGGTAATAACAATAATTTAGGGCAGGTACTGGTGTATGTAAACTATATTTTATACGTTTTCGTTGGTACCCGGCCCGATACTTTTGTGTCCTTATGAGCCCACGGGTCGTATAAAAGTGTAATGTTTTTTGTTTAAAAAATTTTTCCGCTTAATAATTTGGGCCTTTCCTAAAATACATTTGAAAACCGTCGGCAGAACTAGACAGTAAAACATTTTGGCGACCTAAGCCAAAACATGTTATGATTAAAGATTTCTTCGGGTATTTTTTTTTTTTTTAATTTTTTTTTTTTTTTCGTAAACGATACTGACAAAATCCATGAAAATAATACACCACTTTAATATACAGTTTTGTGTTTTCATATAGAACTATACGAATGACTTTGCTTAGTTTATAATTGTTGTACGTAAATCGTAAATGTATACGCATTGTTTAACAAGTTTTTGACAAAAACTTACATAATTTAATTAATGAAAAATATAACCGTTTGAATGCGCTCATGTTTCTTGCCGGTTACTGAAAAGTTTCCTCCCCGGCACATCATGCAAGCGTTTAACCCCGTCGTAACGTTTTCGAGTTTGTACAATTTGTCTCCTTTCCACCGCAATCATCACTCCCGTTTTCCGCCCCCTTTGCCGGATGACGTGTTTAATAAACTTGTTAAGTTTAAGGTTCTAATCTAAATTCTGAGTGTTTTTGTTATTAAAAGAGTTACATTAAATAAGCATAGTAATATTTTACACAGCGTGTCATCGTAAATCAGCTAAATGTTTCCGTTTACACTGTATACTAGGATTTAAATAAAAAATGAAGAAACTGCAATAAATCTAACGGATTTATGGCAATACAACACACTAAAACGTGTTCATTGCAAAAAACTTTTATGTCTTATATTATCTAAAAGAGGTAAACATCGAAAAAAAAAGTACAACAAATTAAATTATTAACGATTACTGTAACATTCTCTGTTGCTAATCTATTATTAGTCAAAAGTCATACAAGTGATATTCGCAGAACTTGTGTGAAAAAAAAATCAACTCTAGGGTATGAAAATATCATCTGCCTTCTCGGTTCAGTGTCGGGAACAGATAACCGAGAAATTGTGAAGATAACATTAAGACAACGTAGTCGCAAATTATATTTGAATTTTCACTATATCCCAGATATTAATAAGAGTATAGAACTTTTGTCAAGACAAAATTTACGTAGATAAAATTTAAAGAAATTCTTGTTTTGTTGTAATTGTACTTTATACTTTGTGTCTCAGTATAGAATTTCTTCCATAGGTAGCTTTTATCAAAACTTGACAGTATTAACATTGTATTATATTGAATTGCAGCTGAATTGAAGATATCCATCTAGATAAACGAAAACAGTATTTATCCATATGAATTTGACTATACCAACATTTCCCAAAACTGCTTATCAATGAACGCAGTGATTTTTTTTTTAAATTACGAATTTGTTACAATACGTTTTTGTTTATTTTCGAAAAATAAATACCGCGTATGTTTAATGAACGTACTATAGGTATATTAAATATTATTCATTTCTGCTTATTACACACCGCAATTTTATCTTTCAATTTATCTATACGATGTATAATATTGTAACAACTGCAGTCGGTATACCTAAAAAACAGCTAATAAACCGCAGTATCTAACGTTCATTTATTTTTTAAATCTTTTAAATAGGTACTTCATACACGAGTTCCCAGTTTTATGGCTAATACACGCAGTGAACATGAGAAGAGAAGACCGAAAACGTTTTATTACCTAAAGTATGCGGAGTTCGGCCGATAGCTAATTGTGTAATGAATTATTCGTATGTTTGTCTTACAACGACCGTTACGTTTAAGATAAACGTGCACGCAATAAAAACGATGTAACGAAAATAAATTATAAGAAGACGAACCACCGTCCGGGAACAAAATATATAGGTACGTCATAAAGTCGTATTTTTAAAGACGCTGCAAATTGTTTTCGGTGCGGTGACTTATAGTCTAGTAGCACGCCAAACTGTGCGAATTTCATTTTCGTTAACTCTCTTTTCACAAAATAACCTCTCCAACAGTCACTATACGTAATTACGCTACGATCCACTGTATTATAATAAGATTTTTTTGTTGGCGTCGTCCTATGATAAACGCGATAGTTTTGAAAATGTTCGCCCCTCGCTGGTGGCTATCTAAAAATATTTTTTTTAAACTGTCCACCACCGCCGGCCGTCGTCGCGGCGACACTAAGGCGGACCGAATATAACGTTTTCGCCGATCTTTTCGAAATTTAGGCGGTGCTCGTGCACCATCTCGACATTGGGATAGCCTCTACAGCAGCCTAAACGCGTGTGGTAACAGTTCAAAACCTGCAGGATCCCTACAAAAGTCTGTGATTTAACAATACATGAAAAAAAAAAAACGTTTAGGATTATTGAACATCGCAGGGATTCGACGCACATTTGTCGTCTGTTTGTTCGGCGGTTCCGTACAGTATTGTCCATTGATCGACGTGCAGACAAAACGTTAACGACGACCTAAAACACACACGTTACTCGAACAAGAATAATAGCGTTTCTGCACACAATATTGTCACTGCGCGGACAGAAAATAGGGTCCCCGATTGTTTGATCGAAATTGCGACGAGAGAGGAAAAAAAATTGCGTCTGCGCGTGTACGTGCATATTGTACATCGTATTATGCGTATATGTATAACAACACTGCAGACATAGTACATACGGTGCGTATATAAACACGACGACGACGACGACGACAAACATTGATTAATTCGCCACCGTTTTGCCATTATACACACACACACACATCTATGTAATATTTTAACACACGTTTTGGCCGTATTTTACGCGGGGTAATTTTGATGTATATCCGGGCGAAATAAGACTGATTGTACCTATAGAATAGATACCCATAAAGGTTTCGAAACAGGCTGGTACAAAGCGAATATTGTTCGTTACGATGTTATAAATCGCCAAAGGCGTGTTGAGTTAATGCGTTCGCGATATCGTTTTGCCGAAAAAAAAAAATATATAAAAAATCACCCCCCTCGAGACGAACACCCCTGCGCCCGTGCGCATAATAAAATATATTTTATTTGCGAAACATCGTTTTGTTGTCGTACATTTTATACATCATTTCGTTGCTCGGCGTCGGTGAGCGATTTCGAAGAGAGGATTATCGTTTATTGTCATTGCGGATGCTATAGCTCTTTCGTTTGTTGTGTAAACAATATTGTATAGAGACGCCTAATAGAATTCACGCTCAACACTCCCGCAGCAGCAGCAGCGCAGGTACGATCGATTTACATCGGATCGACCGGATATCGATCGCGTATACGGTGATAATACGGTTTCTCACAGTTTTTTCTCTTTTTTACGCGACTCGATTTTACCTCGGACGGTAAACTGGCCCGGCTTATTCGGGGCCCGCGCATCAATAGAAATCAAACAAGGAACGTTCAAAAATATGGATTAAAAGGCCACGAGGGAAAAAAATTGAATCGGGGGCGAAAATTTCACGTGGGGATGGGACCCGGTGGTTATTAGCAATATCAAATGCAACGTTACCCCTCCATAAGTTGAGCTCTAAACCCGCTTGTGTCCTGTATACTTTATATTATATAAATACAGGTAGAATTTAAGCGTGATTTTCGGCTGATAAATTCGTCCGACTCGTTTTTGTGTTTTTTGCATCTCCGCGGAGGGGCCCCGGTAATTTTTCGGATACACGGTTACTCGATTATCAAAAACCATTACACGACCTAATGAAACGTCGAATACATACAATATCATATAAAGTAGAATGGCCGGACACGTCATCGGTTAAATTAAATGCATTCGTTTAAATATATACTACGCTACTGTATTTAAGTTTGTACGTTTCGAGAAGTCTGAAGTATAGTGTTTTGGAAAAATTCAATCACCACACATATGAATGTAATGGTAATATTGGTTGATAACTGCTGAACGAGAAATGTCCGAACGGGTTCGTACGCTATATTATAACAGTCGTTGCAGAAATGTTTACGACGTTACAGTTAACTATAAAAAAAAAAAAACAATGTACGTTTAGAAATGTGGAATACACGAGTATATTATGTTGTTTCGCATAAAATGTTTTATGTGTTTGCCAGTTTACAAAGAGTTATTTATTTACGGATATTAACGAGTTCTATCATATCGGACGTTATTTTGTTCTCTTTCGAATGCTATAATATGAGATTGGAGGCGGAAATAGTGTTGTACCTACACATCTTATAAACTTTATTCATGCAGCATCTCATGAATGAACAATATCGGGCTACTAGTATATGCGAATTAGGTTGATATAATGTATACAACGCTAGTTGACCGTCGAGGCTTATAAGCCTCGTATGATGTTTTACGATACCGTAAAATGGGGTGAAACGCAACGATTTTTGCTGAGCTCTCAACTTTGACGTTCAATTAAAAATTGAGTTTTAATCGATAATCTAACGATATCTTCTAAATTGTTATAATTTTTACGCATTCGAGGTAATTTACATTTAAACATATTAAATAATTTTGAAGTTGTGTTTTTTATGACTTTTTGCGATTCGCCGCTATTGGGCAATTTGCAGCGCGTGTTTTTTAATGGGTCGTTGCAAATCACCTCTGCAATAACGGCAAAATACGACTTTTAGTCGTATTATCAACTTTAAGTATTTTGCATTAAGGCATTGAAACTCGCATATTTCGTTTTTAAATTCACAATATTTTAAATTTTGCGTATCCGGTATAACGCGGATCATCTCGAACTAAGATTGTCAAACGAAGTAGGATTTTGAAGCGTAAAATCCTCCGGCGACCAAACATTGACGAGAAAATATTTTTAATTTTGAACGAAATGTTTCGATCGGCGAGGTTTTTTTCACCCCGTGAAATTCTTGGATGTTCCCTGGATTTCAAAAATGTTGCAATTATTGTTGTAACGCCGAAATCGAGCAAATCATTGGAAACAAAAATAAGGCATTCGCCCCATTTTACGGCGTGCTTAATAACAAAACGGTCGATTTTAGTGTATAACATGTACACGGGTAGCCCCTGCTTCAGGGCGGTTTTGCAGCATTTTTTCGAACAACGGACAGTAGGCGATATTAATGGCGATAATACGTTTTTGACGTGGATATTTTTTGTTTTGAAAAATGATACTCTTGCCGCAGTAATAATCATGGGTGTATACTGCGTGACTGCTATTTATACAGGGACAGTCGTTATAGGAAAAAACGTCATGTGATCTGTGTGTGTGTGTGTGTGTGTTTGTTTGTTTGTGTTCGGACAGAACTGTCATCTTTTTGTTTATGAGACAGATACGGTTGACGGACAGTGACGAATGGTGGCACGTGGGATACCCGAACACGTGTGCCGGAGGTCCGCCGCGACACCCGTACGAGAACCTTTCGTCGCCCCGTGTCGGCGTGAAGTGCTACACGTTACTATACACCTCTATGGTACATGTATCGTTATTGTTTTGATGCCGTCGGTTTTTAATCCGTAATCCACCCCACGTTCGGACCGCACAATAGAGACGCGATATAACGATTACGAGCAGTGCGCTTAGACAGAGACCACGTGAAATTAAAAGACGCGTGACATAGAAAAAACCAAACGGATAAAGGACGAAAGACATGCCGCCGTTTGGACATTAAAGATCACGTGTGCAAGGATTATTAAATCTCGAAGAAGTTTCATACGCACAGCGAAAGAACTGCACGAACCCCCGCCCGCAAAAAGCATAGGCTGCCAAGGCCTACGTCACGACGACTCTCCCGTTGGGTGAATATCTTCCGCGGCTACGACACGGAAAACCTGAAACGGATCAAAAGCACTGAATCTAACACGGTAAAATGGGGCTTTAATGGAGAAGATGAAACCATTGTGAATGTAGAGTACGACAGACCGAAGACAGACCTTTTGTCATGCGCCATGAGTCCAGCACAATGCGCCAAAGAAGATCCGATTTGGACAAACACGAATACTCTATAGAGGTACTTACCGGTCGCAACACAACACACAGAACGACCCCGAAAAACGTGATATTATTAGATGCGCCAAATTTATTTATTTTTACTATCTAAGTATGAACCAATGTTTTATTTTACTTTAAATTATTAATTGTACAATTTTTATAATCGGACCCGACAAGAAGAAGAAGACGGAGACCGCTGATGCCGGGGGGTGGAGTAAGGGAACTATATTCGGAAAACATAGTTTAGCGGCCGTTCTCCCGGCGCCTGAGCAAAAAAAATCAATGGTGGATATACGTCTACAAACATCGTAAATCATTAAAAATACGTTTTAAACGTGTATAATATGTCTTCCGAGTTCAAAAAATATTCAAAGTCCCAAAGTCGAGTCAAGTTAAGTTTTAAACTTTTCAATAAAGCTTTACCAGCTACACTCGTCTTATTTTGGAAGCGAATTTCCGTTCAATAATATTATAATATCAACTTACATCGACTCTCAAAAATCTTTTGTTTTTATTAAAAAAAACATTTGCATTTTACGAAAAAATTAATACTACAAAGAATCTTGCATGATCGTATTTTACTTTAGCACCAGCCCATTCATTTCTATACGACCGATGGTACCGGTCCATCTGGAAATATCCAGACATCCAGATTGACGCCCCTGGCTGATGCGGACCAAGCGAGAAAGTTTACTAGAACATTTTATGGTATCGAAAACAAAAAAAAATTCAGATAACACATCATTGTGTGATTTAATAAATATGGGTATATATATATATTTTTTTTATTACTATTCCGTATACGTGTAATCACGCCTTGATGTTCTGTTTGTCGGCGAGTTTTTGTTTCCATTTTTCAAAACTTTTAATGTGTTTTTAAATCTTCACGGTTTCTCTCTGTAGTTCACGACTTTCATTTTTTTGAACGATAGCTTTTATACCCACGCGCGAGTACCTATATACTTCATTTGTCATCGTATTCGTACACCGGCTATCCCC
>CM029362.1:9552829-9605237 GCA_017140985.1 Hormaphis cornu
AAAAAAAAAGAGAAACTTACCTCCGAACAACACGTACTGCGTGACCCATATAATACAATACGTTATAGCGCGCGAAATTTGCGGAGGAACACACACCCGAAGTATCATTATTTTGGGCTATTTTGTACGCAACGCTGGCGCTGCAGGTATCGTTATGAAACGCCGTTTATTATTATGATTATCGTGTGGCAAAAAGGGAAAACGACCCGAAACTTAACGTTGCATTATCGTCATTATCGCAAGAGCATTTTACCGCGTCGACGTATTATTCAATAACGCGTCCCGATAATGATGGACGGTCGTGGGGCGCGTATTATATGTAAAACGATGTATTTTAATACAACGATAATTTATTGTGTTCACGACAACCATCAATATACGACGTATCTCGTTCGATAATCGTGCGCAAATGTTGCGTTATAACGTGTTGCTCAGTGTCGTGTCCAGAAATTTGCGAAGCGAGCGGATGCGAAAACACAATTCGTTCTGATGTCATATTAATGACACCTTCCATACCAAATTTTAACGTTACACGGAAGCGCAGGGAGACTTGTTTTACCATACAGCTCGTAAGTTCCAAAAATTTTGTTTTTATTACGCCCTTCCCGAAAATAGCTTCTCGTCGTAACACTTTTTGCCTCCGTGAACACGTTTGACGCGTTCTGTTGCGGGGTCTCAAGACCCGGGAGGAAACGCGTTAAAAGACCAGAGAAGGTCTGATGTATCGTGTTATGCAGTACGAATGAATCTCGTACCTACCGTCCGAAATTCTTTGTCTTAACACCATCGGCATTCTCGTCGGCTTGTTATGTACGAACGTACGAATTCGCAACGACAACAAAAAAAAATCACAACGGATGGGATTCAACCCCTAACCTACCTCCCCTGAACACCGATTGTGTTGCAGTGTACGAGCCATAACTGTACTTTCCATCAATAACGATGTCGACGCGAACGGATCTGCAGTTCTGCAGTGTGTGGAGGGTGTCCGATCGATTGTGGCAAAAAAAAAAAAAAGAGGAAAAAATTAACCGGCCTATTGTGGACGATATTGTGTAATGATACAGGCACACAATGCCTGGTACACGTGTGACATGTACGATTCACTATGGAATATAGATCTACAATAAACGAGTAGACCTACCTACATTATATGTTTGCCTTCTGAAACCACGTTTCTTTTTCTTTTTTTCAAACAATTTTATACCGTTATAGCATATACGTTGTCGACGACACATTGTAAAGATCTATATTATAATAATATAATGTAGTCACGTTTTATAATGTTGAAATGTTGTAAGCGCAGCAGGAAATCGGCTTATCGAGATATTAGAAAGTCCGAAAAAATATTATTTTTTTTTCAACCGTCCGAGAACATCGCATTGAACACGACTCGATTTTATAACATCACAATAGCGAACGAAGCAAAACGTATCATTGAAACTGGACCAAAACCTTGAAAATAGCCCACCTGCAGCCGCTATTGATATACATAATCGATAATACACCGAATACGTTGCGTGTTGTATTATTGTATTTTATCCGTAATTTTTTGTATAAAATGTATAATATGAATGTAATTTTGCTGTTAAATCTACATTTAAATAATACCTTTACGCTTATTATTATACCGATAGAATTTCAAAATAATGGTAATTTATAATACCCGTATATATATATATATATGTATACTGTTTGATTTCAATAAACAGGAATGCAAACTAATCTTACTAACTAGGACAGAATATTCGCTAAGAATATAGGCGAACATAAGAAATCAATAATACGTAGAAAACCATAGTTGCGTCTACATTAATCATCATAATTCATAAATTGATACGTATACTTTTATTTCGCTGTACACCATAACGTTATAGTGACCCTCACAATACTTTTGTACTCATTCGATCTATTCCGTACGTCGTATTATCGGTGACATTTATGAGAATTACACTCAGTTAATATTTCGCTTGATACTAAATTCGACGTCTCTCATTCATAATAAATAATTCATCATAATGTAAAACAAAGTGGTTGACTCATTATCATTTCTAAACCGTACCGCATGTATGCCTACTGAACATTGTGTAACAAGTCTTTTGAACAAAATTCTAATATGACCGATAATTATCAAACAGTTTGGAGGAAATCAAGTTCTGCCAATGATATATTTCATTGTATCTGGATGCAGAATTTCACACGGATTTTTAGTTACGAAAAAAAAAAACATTTCGATTCTAATTTTTAATACTAATTTACACATCTCAATTCAAATATCTTTGAATCTTATTATTATATATTACGTAATACACCCAACGGAATTTCAATTAGAATGCACGAGTATCAAAATAAATTAATAATAGACAACACGAAAGTAAAGGAATTATGTAAATTTACGGTCCTTGCGTATATACACTTTTTACGTTATACCCCATAATAATAATATTTTATTATTGACAACGAACGTCGTTCATACGTATAAACTACACAACTTCACTACTCGTTTTTATGATAGTCAAATTTAATTTGACTGACTATTTGGATTATAATAATAATAACTGTACTCGTATTATATTCATTTTTTTCCCGTACATCATGGCCGTTAAGTCTTCTCGGTCCTCGGACATAATTTATATTTATGCGTCATCTTCTAACCACCCTTATTTCGGAAGCGGTTATTTCACTGCTGATCGTAAAAACTAATTTATTTCCATATTTATTCAAACTAAAACCGTTTATACAGCTTGCGCGCCTAAAACGTATATTTTTAGGCGATACATCAACGTGTATTATTTTATAGTGAAAAAAAAAAACATTTTACCATTTCACTCTAATATTCATCGTAAGTGGAGTTGTATGACCGTAATAATTCTATAACAGTTACGATTCGGTAAGACGTGTGCAACTTATCAGCGTAACAGGATTTTCTTTTTTATAGTACAATTATTTTACATAATCCTTCTTGATTGGTAACTCTCTCGAAGTAATGATTTTGAATTATGAACACTGTTCAGATTTCGTTTTTAATTGAGTTTTTATAATGCACACGCATATTTTTCTATTTTTCGAAAACTTTTCTCAGAGTATTTTCATGCTCCAAGTGCGTGTTGTAACAACGGTAACATAACGGTATACCAACTGTTTTCGTAACGAAACTCAAATCATCAATTGAAACGTATGGAAAGTAGTCGCGTAGTGTTCAAATATTTCACTGTTCTTACGCGCATCCGAAACGTTTGAGCCCGTTCTTCAATCGCACGTAGTATTATTATTAGAGTCGTTGTAGTGGTTCAATAATTAAAACCGGAAATGAAAAATCCCCCGGATTTCGGATGTTAACGAAACCACTAAGTTCCAAATAGTACCGAATAAGTTCCAAAGTATCGGTTTTATTACTCCGGGAACGAGTATAAGTTATTGTTAGTAATAACTACACGTACTTCGTTGTAACGCCCGCGATATTTCTAGGAACGATTTTTTGAGAAACGACGAAATGTTGACGAATCGACCATGGTAGGTATCGTGTTATCAGCCCTAAAGCCAGGATCCTGGTCTGCGGGCGACGTCGGGTGCTGCAGTGCCCAACCGCGTGTGTACAAACGATATTTTTACGCAAACTGTTACAACAATATCATCAGTACGAGAGATTTGTGGCGCGGTGTCGGGCTGTCGTGCGCGCGAACTGGTCTCTCGCTGCGAGCAAAGAGTTGCGGGCGCGAACGCGTTACAACGCGTACACAATATTACTATCGTTATTGTTGTACGCGCGCGGACGGGGCACGATATATTTTTTTTTATGAATTTGATTGAAAATATTCAGCAGATGATGTTAATGTTACACGTGAATACGCGAGACTTGTCGTCAAGACCGGTTCAATGACACACACGGCCATCGCTCGAACGTATACATAAACGAGTACGTAATATTATAAAATAATATATAGGTAAATAAATGTGTACGCTGCTGCTGCGGGCACCACCGGCTGCGGTGTATTCGCTAATAAATCAACGCCGCGGCACGTTAAATTTTATTGATCCGGTCCATATTTTACGAGATATACACGCGCTCGTACACAATAATGCAAATGCGAACGTCTCTAATACACGTACCGTACGGTCGGTATTCTTCTTCTTCTCGTGTTTATTATATTTTAATACGCGGCGACGATGCTGCGCGCGGACCACCTCGGTCACGCCGGGTTTTTCGAGACTTTAGCTGCCCGGTGCAGGCGAACGAAAACGTGTCGCGCGTCGTCCGTATTTGTCACATTGTGCTATCGTTGCGCACAGTACTTATTACGGTATACGTGGAAAAACGTCTCTCGTTAATCGGGTATAAGAGTTTTTCGTTTTTCCGCAACGATATTTGTCATATTGTAACAAACAAACGCCGCGGGCCGAACCCGGACACAACGCCGTGTCATGACATTTTTCGAACGCACCGATACCGGGACGCGGTGTTCGATTACGTTTTTCAATCGCTTTTCCCAAAACTGTTTTCCCGACGTTCGAAATCCGTGATAATACCGAAGGACGCAGTACGCTTTTCCACTTTTTCGATCGCGGTACCGCGCGCCGTTTATAATTTTTAAAAACTGCGGGACGTTCTAAAACTTATTTTTTTTTTTTATTCCTTTGTGTTTTTGAAACGCGTAGAAAACCCAAACTACAGGCAAATCGAACAATAGCAATAGCGTCGTGATCTTCACTCGAAAACGTTGTTTGAAAAAACGTAACGAATGACGTTGGAAACTTTTCGTGTCAACAAAATAATATACCCTCTTGGAGTGCGGTTTATGTGTCGACGTATTTCCACATAGTGACGTGTACAATTCTGGAATCGGATTTCGCGATTCTAAAAATTACGCGTTTACACGTAGAAGACGTCTCGGTTGCGACGTATAATAATGACGCGGTGTCGAATTAAAGATGCGCTTAACACGTTGTTTTGTACGCTTACTTTGAGCAGAGGGTTAACGTCACGATTCTTTTACATAACACGTATTGTACAGCGGTTTTACGTACAGATCTTTAACAAAATTTATATTAAATACGAACGTAAGGCGTTAGTAAAACTATACTTATGAAATACGTACAGTTAAAATTACCGGCTAAACATTCAGTAGAACTGTGTGCAGAGAGGATCATAGAGAAATAAAAAAAAAAAAACAACATATCGTAATAAATACAGAGAAATTATACTTCTTAAAAACTAAAATTCATGCAGAAGCCAATTACAAACGATTTTTTTTTTCAAAGTTATCAATTCTTTTTTTTTTTTTTTTTCACATTGAGTTGAAAATACCGGGACCTTTATTATATTACGTACGTAACCATTACATACAGACTGGCGCGCGGTGCATTGTAGAAAAGACATTACCGATACTTTATTCGGAAATCAACCTCAAAAGAATGGCTGGCTGATCGAAACTCGGATTCCGGGGCAGACGAATTATTGACACAGCGGGCGCCTGGCCGAACGTACGATATACGTGTAGTATCGCACTGAATGCTCGATGAAAATAAATAACGTACGTACAGTTGCGGTTATTTACGGAAAAAGACGATAATTTGCAGCGTTGCACCGCAGTGAGTGTGCAATAAGACGTATTATTATTATGAGCATTACAGCATATAGGGGTTTTTAAGAATCTTCGTGCGTCGGCCAAAAGACGTTACAATTATTATTTACAACGAACACACCGGAAACAACGTGTAATAACAACACGGTGTCTGTGCGAGCACAAAGATAACGGACGGTCTCGCAAGAGTACAAAAGTGTACAAAAAATATTAGTACCTAACTATAGGTGATTTAATTTGAAAGTAGCATTTTAAATACGAAATTTCCCGAGTGTACGAGATTAATGACATTAAAAAATAGAAGAAAATAGGAATCAACAAATGAAACACGCTACGGTTTGTTGTTAGAGGAAATTCAAAACATTCTGTTTATCAAACTATACAGTTGGTGGCCGATCAATCGGAGGAAATGTAGCTCGTCGTATCTAATTTTGTTTTTTTTTTTCAACTATTTACGACAGTAGGTATTTACGAGTTCTTTCTTCGAGTATATTCGTACATAAATACTGTTTTTCCCGAGTGTTCTTGAATACGTACTTTTCGAATTAACTATCCGTACATCTGTCTGTGGACTCGAATGCTTTTTAAAAGTATCGTTTACAAGACTGCAGATAGCGGGAAACGATAATAAATAGACGCGATATGTAGGAGGACGCTGTTTGTAGATTTTTTTCCGATTTGTCGTCTTCCGATGGATTGCGCGCCGGCTTCCGCGGCAACGTAATAAAGAATAATGTGACGGAGACTTAAAAATATTCCTGTACGTTCGGCCTGTTATAATATTACGCGGCATAATTTGCAACAGTGTAGCAAAGACAGCATTAGTGTACGAGCTTGGTTTTTTTTTTTTTTTAGATTCTGAGCGCAGCAAACAATGTGTTTATATTGTTCTTACAATGGTGTTTTTTGATTTCTGTGAGGGTTTAAGAAACGCTCCGATTTTTAAAGTCAGTACCTCTAACGAATAGTCTCTGATTGTACTTTTAGGGGTCTCGAATTTTAATGTTCAAAATTGAAAAAGGTCACAATCAAATACTAGTGAAATCTACGCTTACGTTTTTTGACACGATCGATTTAGTTTTTTGGCCAAATCAATAGACGGGAATAGCTGAAACTTTTATCGAAACAGGTAACAGATACAGGTCTTATCCCGGTTTCGAAAGATTCTGATAATCTTTGAGCAAAGCATAGAACTTTTGAATTTTCGTAAACTTCTTTGTGGTTTTTTGTTCGATTTAACGCTATACTGTGCGATTGATAATAAAATCGTGTCCACTTTCACACGTTGTTTAAATTTATAATATTTTTCTACGGCTTTCTACGGAATTTTTCGGACCGTTCGTATTGTTCGGTTTTTACCAGGACGTTTAGGTACTACATATTACTTGATCGTTGAGCTCGCTCGGAATCGTTTTTTCGAAGGCGCCATCGCTTTCGGATAATACGTTCGAACCGTTCCGATCCGGCCGTGACCCACCCAAAGGTACTCCGTCGTCACGCGAGTGATCCCTGCCTTTTTTTCGGTTAATTCTCGCCCGCGATCACATCATAATACCGAAATGTATCGTATTTGTACCTACCTACTCTATTTTCGATGCGAAAAACAAATTTCCAAAACGCGTCAGACCGAACACGCTGTATACGCACAGAAATATACAACGCAGTGCGTGTATAATATCATATTAATATGTATTACGAAATAAAAAATGGTAATAAACGTCCGAGATGGATTTTCGGCCTTGGGTATCGCGTTTATTTATTGCTGACCCCTGCAGACGTCGCACTGTGACGACGACTCCCGTGCACAGGGTGGCACGAAAAAATATTGCGCGTCTTTGCGCGCCACACGAATGCTCTCGACCCTGTGACTCGCCCAAATTATTATTATTATTATTATACGACACGTTACATTCGACACGCACGTGGTGTCACCGATTTGTACTGTTCGAGTGTGGACGTGTGTGCTGCATTCGGGCCACAACGTACGAAGACGACAATATTTAAAATACATAATAGTATACATATTTATTATTATATACCAAAAATACATGTAGATTCCGAGAATCGTATTGTGTATATATTTTTTTTTTTGGACCGTACATTGTCGTTTTCTGGTCGTACGTTATGTGTGGTGTGCGTTATTCGTCTTAAAAAAATAATACGTGTTTGGAACAGTACACGCGGTCTGTTTTGTACACTGTCTTATATTTTTTGTATTACGAAACTGGCGCGAGCATGCGAAACAACCTAATGTATAACATACCCGCGAATTCGGTGAGCGTCGTTGTATCGATCCGATTTGTGTTTTTGAATTCGATTGTTGTTCGAAAACATAAGTTGTATAATTTTTGCTACAACTATAGTTACGAAGTGCACATATTTTGAACGCTGGCCGACCGTATTTTCAACGTGTTCTCGCTAATCGAGTACTTGTGGCGTTCGACGACTACATTTAACACTTTTTACTTCTACATAGTGTAATTTACATAAATCGAGTAACGATGATTATTGTTGTAACACGACGGAATAAAAAGACCCTGTTAAGATTTTTAAAATTATTGTTGTACGTACATTATAGGCGAATAAAAAAAAAATTGCAATAATTGTACACAAAAACACGTCCATTTAAAAATACTTAAAAAACACCAAATAGTCCAAACATATTCCCAGATAATATTACGTATTACCTAATATCAGTCTTAAATATTATCTATACAGACGTACATTTTATTTAGAAGAAAATTGGCCGCCTGTGACAAAAATAACGTTTATTTCGTCGTATCTACAGATGAAATATCCGAATAGTTTGTTCATCAAACCAACGAGACACTTTGTTGATACTCGTGTTTCAATCATTATTACAGCGAACGTATTTTCCCATATCATCCGATATTTTGCTGTTTGGCCAAAAATCCAAATCTTGTGGTGTACACACCGCTTGATCAAGATGAACTCGACTTACTCGTTATATTTTGTTTCAGACGAATATAATCGTTGAGTTTGTCATTTTTTTTTTTTGAAAATAATCTATTTCAGGGCCCCAAACGATTCGGTTCTTAATCAACAAACTTGTACGATTTACGACTTTTTTTCTAAAAACAAGTCAAAGGTACGACCAACTTCCAAATTCAAACGACTAAAAAGAATATCGTGAGAACGGATTTTCGAAACTTTTTTAGTAGCACTACGCGTTGTTGACCTCGTGTTGAAGTTTCGAAACTTTTCGCGTAATAAAAACCACTAACGGAAATTTTTGAAAAATTTTAAATTTCTCTCTACTCGGCTCAAAATCTGTTGTATTCACTTGGAGACCGAACCGGTACCTAACTGTGTAAAATTTTCAGCCACGTCGATTATTTTAGAAGTTACGGCCGAAAAAACTGAATCGATCATGTTGTTGTAAAACGCGCGTTCGCCGTAGTTTTGAACGGTTTTTGGTGTCAAATGTGACCTAGTTTTTTTTTTTTTTTCGATTTTTTCCAAATTTAACACCCCTAAACGAACGCATTTCGTCATATGAACGTAAAAATCGGAACATTCCTCGTACACCCCGTCTTAGGGTCGTTCGGTGCGGAGAAACGACGTTCCTCCGTCTCGTTTCGGCGTCGCCGCCGCACCCTGTATACACAAAGAGTCACGGGTCTTCGCGATACGGTAAACCATACGTATATTTATTTAGTGACCTTATAGTAAAATTTCGGCCGTATATACTTTATCGCGCTCGTCCATCGTCGTTTCTGGGACGTCGGATATTTATCGTTCTTTTGTTTGCCCGCGGTACGGTAAATCGGCCGGACGACACTTTTCTCGAAAAAAAACCCGGCAGACGGACGTCACGCGATTCCAATGCCACACGGTACGCGTTATTGTATACCGCGATGATGCTCCAAGGGCGCGGCGACCACCTCCCGTCGACATTTCTCGTCGTTCGGACCGGCCGGACGAAATCGTCAAAAACAAAACCGCATCTGTACAGACGTGTGGAGAGTGTAAAATTCGTTAAAATTAAAAATCGTCGGTTGTTGTTAAAACGCGGAAAATAAACTATTATGCCGTTATAACGGTTCGTCACACGCGGGCGGATCGTAACGGATCGTTTGCGAAACTCGAAAAGTGTGGACGCGTTAAAATTCGTAGACCGTTCGTTAACGCGATTAATATATATAGCTCTAAATCGAACGACGCGAGACCAACATCGACGTGTACGGTTCCGCCGTTTTCCAGTCGCTTTACCGGTGCACTTTAGCGTTTTACATTCCAGACGTTGGTTTAGATACATTTCCGCGAATTTCGCATCCCTTCTAAGCTACCGTCCTAAGCACTCGTACGGGAACTTCCACCGACATCGTTTCGTGCAATTTACCGCATCCGTTTGCATGATGACCGTGTTGTACACCATTGATGGCACGAGTACAAAAATACTCTTAAAAAGTGCGACTATAAGGGACGTTCAGCGGAGAAATATACAGGTGTTCGAGCTGTTTGCCGCAGTCACTCTGAAAGCGGTCGAGACCTAACCCGTTAGGGAGGTTTTTTTTCAAACCCCGTCTTCTATTCAAAATTGTTTTCGAATTCAAATCTTGTTTTCGACCTGTTCGACCGTTAACTTTGTACGGTATTATAACAATGATAATATACAATTACAATAATATTGATACAATTGATACAATATGATACAAATATGATACAATTACAATAATATTATTGTACATTTTTACTAAACAATTTTTTTTTGTTCAACACTATTTCAAAAACGAAGCGTTATGTCAACGCGCAAAGGCTCAGTTCAACAACGACTTCCAAAAACTAAATTTTTATTTTTCTGATTGTGTTGAAAACTGAACGCGTTTAGGCGTGACCTTACGGCGTTTTATATAGGCAATTTTACATTCGAGTGGATCGACAGTTTTTCAAAACTGAATTTTTTTTTTTTTTTAAGAATCACACCGTCGACTGTATTACCACTTTTTACCCTCAGTTTTTATCGAATTCATACTGAAATTGTTTGACACAATGTTTATCTTTTGTTTGGTGAAAATATCCAATGTTCACATAATAATACTAGGGGTGCAATGCATTCTGCTGGTTGCAAATTTTGAGCGGAGCGCACCAAGTGCACGCTTCGCGTGTACATTGGTATTTAAGAAATTAAACCAATGAACTCTTGACATTAGATGTACAATACAGTTTTTTATTGAAAATATTGTTGCAGAATTTAAATAAGCAATAAACTACCTCATAGTTATTTAACGACTTTATTCATTACTCTGCAAACGATTCATGGCTTCTCGCCTAACCGTCCATCCAGCATGTTGGTTAACATCCAATAGACGTTTCTTAGGGAACGACGGTTCCAAGGCTAAACCTTCGATTGTTTTGACGCGAGAAAGAGCAACATAACTCAATCCGAGACTGAACTCGTTGCTTCCAATGTCGACGACAGCCTTTTCAAGCGTTATTCCTTGTGACTTATGCACTGTTATTGCATACGCAGTCCTCCAAATTTTCAAACCGAGTATATTTGTGATCAGGAGGTTAAACATTATTTTTTCGTTAGTAAAAGTTATCGAATTCAGGTCTAGAACTCGAGATATTAACGGTTGAAATATTTTTTTTTCCGGAAAAAAAATGACAGGGCTTCGCCGTAGTCGAATGAAAAAATTCTATTCTCGCACGCGACACTATGAAAACAATCAGTTTCCATGGCAACCATTTAGGTTTTCCGGTGATTATTCCTCCGTGGTATGGCCGATTTTCGTTTTTCTTTTTTCAGTACCACCAGATAGACCACACGCACGCGCTAAAAAAATTCGAAAGTTCTAATAGGACATATTCGAATTTTTTAATTGATCTCTATTTTTGTTTCGGTGATTATTCCTCCGTGGCTCGTCCGATTTTGATGATTTCAGATTTATACCTTCCCATGGATAGATTCTATAGTCGTGCCAAGTTTCAAGTAAATCGGTCAAGTCGTTTAGGAGGAGTATGGTTACAACCGAATTATGGTGACTCGCCTAAGATTGAGCTTCGCTCGCTACGCTCGCTCCGCTCAATAAGAAGAATACCTAAATATACTGTTGTTACTGTTTTTTATACCGATATTTAACATTGTTAATATTTCTGTGAAATCGCATATCGTAAATTTTTTTTTACTTAAAATATATTTCTTAGCGTTAAACTTCAATGCGAATCATACGAAAAACAACGGTTCTCGAGTACTTTGGCACAAGACAAAACGAAAAGAAGTGATATGCTTAAAGAACGTTGCGGCGATTCAGAATAGATTAAGAAAATGAAAATTGAACGCGAATAAAACAGTTCCCGATGACACGTCGCTAATTGGCAGAAAAATACCCTTTTTTTTTTTTACGATTGTACGTTACACACGAGATGGGTAAATTTCCGGTTTTTCATCTGTTGAACATCAAACGGGGGATTTTCTTTATCGAAAACACCACGAACGTGTAGTAGGAACGAGAAAAATCACACCGCGATCGCTGTATTGTACTACGGTGTACAGATTTTCTCAACGCCAAATTCAAATGGCGTTATTTTTTTAATTTAAAATTTTTAGACGGTGGCGCCGAAACGAAGACGGACGGATGTCAAGTACCTTCGCGCTGGTGCGGCGGCTATAAAAATTATAGAAGAGTACTGGGCGTTTTCCAATACGCGCGAGCGATTTATTGCTTCGTGCGGGAGGCGTTTCGTTTCATTTCCCCTCAAACCGTATCGTCTACACTACAACAACATCACATTAGTATAGCCGTCGTATTGAGAATCGCGGCTGTGCACACGGGTCGTACGTAGGTACTTACTTTATTGTTGTTATACAGCGTAAAAATTTTAATTATACTTTTTTTTTACGGTTTTCCGCTTTCCGCGCGAAGCTCGTAAATCACGAGGGCGTAAACCGAAAAATTTTTCCGACACCTCTCGTGGCCGCACGCCACGTTTTCGGACTCGTATTTATTCGAGAGTTACGCGTGTAACGTATTAGTATTATAACAAAATAGCCACGTATACGCGTGTTGTAGACGCGCGCGGTTTGATGAACAACGAGTGTGCACGCGTTCCCGTCGCGCAGTTACACCTAGTCATTGGATTTAATCGTCTATAAGAACAAATTGCGGGTCGCAAAAAACCGGGTGAAACATTCGATTCAGAGTGTTATTACGACACGATGTTTAGTGGCGTTAAAAATCAATAAACTGGTTAAAAAGGACGCGTTATTTTCTTTTCCCGACGTTTTTCCTCCGTACAAATATACTCCTCTCGCGAGGTGTCCGCCTTCGACCAGGGGAACGGTTCGGACGGTTCGCTCTCCGAAATCTCCGAAGTGTACACGCAACGCCTGTGCAGCAATACGAGTGCTGTCGTTTGGTGTATGAGTTCTAAATCGACTAATGCCGCGGATTTTAAATCTCGTCCGAAACATCCGACGTCCCCGGATTTCGAGGGCGATTTCGGTCGATTCGGAACTTTTACCGGCACGTAAGGCGACGTCGCACTGTTCAAACGGCGACGAGAAACGGCGACCGCTCTCGTACTGCGCGCATCCCTGGAAAAACGCTACGGGGTGAAACCGTTAACTGCCGGCCGCGCTCGGATCCATTAACAAAAAACGCGCAGCTCGCCGTTACAACGGCCAAAGGATTCCTCGTGGAAATTACCATACGACCCGATATACGTATGTACAATAAAAATAACAACAATACGACACCGCGTTGAATATCAATCGCGGACGGTTTATTATAGTTTAATTATCGTCGACGGCTGGGCGTGTGTTGCCTATACCCCCCGTCTCAACAACAGTCGAGTGGTGCTCGCCGAAAAAGAGGGACCGTCTGTCTGTGTCTGTATTCGCGTGACATAAATCCCCCGTGTAATCCTCGGGCGTCAGGTACGCCACATTATATAATACAGTGCGACCCCCCGTATTATCTTTATACATTTTTTTTTCAGACAAATAATAAGAGTATCAAACGCGCGCAGTGTTTCAACCCTATGCCGCCGCCACGACTGGTTTCTGGTTTTGTTTTTCCCCCGCAACAATTATCGTTAGTACTGTGTATTATTAACAAAACTCGGCCGATTCTCATCGCGTTATTTTTCCGCTGCTGCCGACCGGTTTCCAGTCGCCGACCGCGATATCGTTTTGTAACGTCGGTAATGTAATATTAATTTCGAGGTACGACGAACCGAACAACGCGCGCGCACGTGGAAATGTGTGAACGTTGTTTCTGTTTTTTCGTTCGAACATTATGTGTACGCGTCGCGGCGACGTGTCGGCTTTACGACACGTCCGTATTCGATAATAACGGATTTTAACGACGGTTTATGTGCCCGAAGACACAAAATATCGTGATACCCCGGGAAAATGTGCCGCGTTAGAAAAGAGCGCACGAGGCTAAAATACGGAACGGACGTTTGGCGGTGCGAAACAACGGTGAACCGTTTACGACGTTTCGTCATCGGCGGCCGTCGTCACATCGTTGTATTTTAGCTTCCGATTGCGGTTGTTGTACGATGGTTATACTATAGTTTGAAAAGACGATACGAAAATTCGGATTTTTAAACTAGTTAAATACAAACCCGTATCATTGAAATGCGGATTTCATTACTCCATCATATCATAGTCGTAATGTTAAAAAAATTACGACCGTCTCGTATACGGAAGTTTACTTTTTTTAACGCGTGTGCGCGCAGTATAAAATAATGAGATTGACCTGGGAATTTCTGTACACGTATAATATAATAGCTTAAGTAGAGTCACACAACGCACTTGGTTTCTAAAAATTCCAATAACCATGACTCTGAACATTTCTGGTCTTTTTCAACTTTCAAAAATACATGGCTGTGTACATCGTGAACGAATCCGCACGACGTTGATATTTTGTCTAATTCTTCATCTGCTTTCCCATAATATATTACACACACACACATCAGAACGGTGTATACTGATGATATATTATAATTTTATGTATATATTTGTAATATTATGTTATACTGCGTGCGCAGTCTTTTTGGCATTGAGCGCATAAACCGTAAAATATAATATAACCCCGTGCGTCTGGCTGATTTCTACCATAAATTAAATTTTGTTGTTTTTTTTCCCTACCTAACAAATATTTTTTAACAACATTTATGCCGAACGAATACTAGAAAAAAAAACATTCGTCAATCATCTGAACGCGATTATTAGTCTGAAAAAAAAAAATAACGGTACAGTAGCGACTACAAAAATAGATTTTCATTGAAAATTTCAAGACCATAGAATACAGTTACCAAAATGTGTAGCGTTCATTTTTCTTAAGTCGTGAAAAATAACCGTTTTGTTTGTTCGGCTGGTTCGTTACAACATCCGTGTAAAACCACTCTACACTATCGCTGACGCTCGAAAATCAAAAACTCGTGTCGTACACGCGATCGAACACGTTTTCGGTGTCGGGTCGTCCCGGAAAAACGTCCCGCGGGATTATCTCTAGGATGACGAGGGATGGCCCTGTACATATATAAATGGTGTTTATAAGTCGTCGGACGGCCCCGAAGAAAAGGATACACAGGTACGCGTGGTGTATTGAGCATGACGAGGAATACAAAAGTAGAAGCTCAGCGTCGGGGCGGCACGTCGTCTCGGAAGCGGCGGGAATTATTTATCGGGGTCGTTTTCTTTGCGCGGCGCGACCGAGGATCGCGCGACACCGGCGCGCGGCCGCCAAAGTTTTCCGGCCGCGGATTCCCGGCGTCCCGCGGTCGGACACTTCGAAGCGCGGATTAACTCGTTCGCGACACCGGCCCGGTCGAACAACACGGCGATTTATCGCACGCCAAACGCGATTTTATCTCGTCATCTGGCCGCAGCTCGGTATAGTAATAAGATAATAACAGTATCCTATTGCGTACGCGGGGTGAGATGGGGGTGAAGAGGCGGCCGGCGAGGGTGCGGAGGGACCAGAGTTTAACTCCACGCGTCGCTGCAGGGGCTTTTCGCATGGCCTCCTTGCGGCCGCTCCACACACTACTACTATACATTGCAGTTCTCAGATTTTTCCAAGCGGTTTTCTAGTGACGTTTTCGTTTCTCTCTGCGAACGCTTTTAAGGGTGCATAAGGAATGCTCCGATTTTTTTTGGCTTGACTGCTTTGTACGATATAGAGGAGCTGTATAGCGCTGCGTTGCCGGTCGAGGAGAACGCGTTATGATCGTACGACCCACGAAACCGCTTTCAATTATTATCATCGATTCACGTCGATAGCATAAATTTAATCGAAAACACCAATTTTATTTTATTAAGTCGCGACTATATACTGGCAGAGTACCGTGGCGCCATATGGTGTCCCCGAAACCCACGCATCTTGATGTACGACAATGTCTTTCTCCGCGTTATATCGATTATATCAGGTCCAAATAAACGTAGTTTCGTGACGTCGCTTTTATACAAATCCCGATGGCAATAAATATACCTACACAGCAGTAAAACCGATAACTACAATATAACCCAACACTTAAGCGTTTTACACCAACATTTGTGTTTGTGTCAGTGTAATACAATCATATTACATACCATTGTAATAATAAAATGGTTAGGTTTGCCATGGAGTAGATCATCATTAAAAAGCGTGGTGATTTTTTATTAAGATTTTGAAAATCGTTGAAAAATAATTGCGAACATCGATGTTCGTTAGTGGCGGATAAGATAAATTCGAGGAACATTTAAATTTTGTTGCGGGCATTTTGATTTTCGCGTTGCGAGAATCTCGTAAAATATTAGGCATAAGGTTTATTAATTAGTCGGCTTAGTCGGGGTGCTAACTATTTACAAATAGGTGCAGTAGTCCGTGCTGATTACTATATAATATTATGGACTAAGAGCAAATGTAAAATGTAAAATGAATCAATCCATCGTAAATAGTAATAGCTGGTAGGTAATAGTACTGTAATTATTATATATTAATCAATTTTAATGGAACCATGCCAAACCGTAAATGACGCATAAATATAGCGGAATATACCGCAGGACCACGTTATGGCCAGTGGCTGTAGGTAATATGACAACTATATAGTTCTTGGCTTAGGTACCTACGTCGATAAAATATGTTCGATGAACTATTGCCTGATTCTATGCGAAAATTATAATATTGTATTCATGTGTGTACGATGTATTGTATTGCCAAGTTAACAAATTTACGTAAATATTTGTCTATCGCTTAAACGATCATGATTTATTTTGATGTTTTTTCTTTAGTTTTGAAATTTTACTTTTTTTTAAATATATTAATAAAATTACATACGAAATTATACAGCTGCGTATAAAAAGGACAGACGTTGCACATTCTTATGTGAGTGACGCGTTATTAAAAAATGTTTGAATTTATGAAAAATTTTAAAAAACACCGTTGGTTTTCGTTCTATGGTTATATTTTTAGATCTGAAACTGATGGAGAATGTCTAAAAAATAGTGTAACGAACATCGGCTGATCAGACTATGCGTATTATACAGTATAATGAACTTGAAGGATACGTTTTTACACGTTACGAAATGCAGTCGTTGCGGCGATTTTAATTTTTCTTAAAATTTCTACATAAAAATAACTTTAAAAAAACACGATGATATCTCTAAATATTTTCATTCTTATATATATATATCACCTCCTTCCTAAAGGGTCGCACATCTCGACGTATAATATGTAGAATATCCAATAAAAAGCAAATAAAATTATTTCTATACCTGCCGCGAATCGAGTGTTATATTTCTGTTTGGATTTTTCAGACATCCAGTCATAGATTTGTTAGGAATACGAGTCGTAGCTATAATATTAGTGTAATTCTCACGCAAGATACTACCGATTTTTTAAACCGTACAGAATACTGTTATTTTTTAACTCACGTGCAGACCTGCAGTATTGCACATACATAATATTGTATACAATACCGATGCAAACGTGTTTGATATTCGTATAAACACTTCAATTTCGATAAATCTTCGAGGAACATCCTCATTCATCCAACAGAGTCCGCGGGTGACTGGCGGTGACACTGATTTAGCCACTGCTAAGTACGTACGCTCGTATTATACACGACTTACGAGTAAATTATGTTATTGCTGCTAAGATCGTTTTGAGAACATAATAATGTGTACTTTATCGCAACGTCAGTGAATAGAATATTATTTATGTGGATTTGTATATGTATAATATAAGTAATAAGTGTAATATATTATTATCTTTTTTTTTTTCTTTTTCTTTCGAAAATGCGAAAAATTATGAGTGTTGATATCATACATGTCGTTGTTAAAACAAATGCTGTTTATCGGACCGCAATAAAACCCATTAGAAAACTATATCGCCGAGACATCGAAATATCGCCCGATACAGCTCGAGAAAAGCGCCGTCCGACCGTGACGCCCGACGAGTCTGGTGACGGTTTCTCTGTCGTAAATAACACGCTCCAGAGTATGACCGCAATAGCAATAGCTTTCTCGCCATTTCGCCGCTGTGTAGGGCTGTACATTTAAAAATTTTGGAAATTTATCGCCGCAATACAACATTATATTATGATTGCGAGTCGAACCGTCAAAGTCGTTGTGCGTCGAGTGAGTTGCAGCCACCCGCATATTGTGTCGCAACCGATTCCGACCGATAAACGTTTTCTAGCGTTCAATTGAAGGCGTATTTTGCGCTCAGAACAACCGACAGAACGATTGTTTCACTCCGGGTACCCAATAAAAGGGAAAAAGGTATTTTCTCTGTGCCAAAGTATAGTACACGGTGTGTTCGGAGTGAGATACGAACGCGACAGAGTATTTTAAAAATCGTCGTCAGACAACGCAATGCAATCTGCACGGTCGTCGAGAATAATATGTTCGATTTTATGCTTTTATAGTTATTTGTTCACAAGCCGATACACGTACGTCTTGCTTCTATTGCGGCATTCAAATAATACGTATTTGCTCAATATCGGTTAGATATCAAATAAAAGCGTGTAATATACGCGTGTGTTCACGTCGGGTGAGGAACCGATTTCCAGAAAATCACTCCTTCGCCACAGACGATGTTGTCGTACGCGCATAATATACCTCTGCCGGTGATTATGACATCAAACGCGTCGCGCTCTCCAGCTCGCGTTCGCACTGCCTGTTGTGTCGGTTGATTTATTTATTTATCATCGACACGCGGAACACGTCGTTTTGTTTATTTTATCTGTTGCCCTCGTTGCGGAGAAGATATTTTTTTTTTAAAAGTCTTATACTGCTCGCACACACACACGTACGTATAAGTATTCGCGCGTAGTATTTACGACCGCTGTCCGCCGTCGCCCGATCGGGGAACAATGGGCCCGCCGTAGCCCCGCGGGTTCGGTGTCACATTCCGGATGTTTTAAGTTTTTGAAAAGACGCGGCCAACTGCCGCGTGTGCAGCGGCGGATTATCCATTGTCTCCGTAGCGTCTCAAGAATTAGTCCGGTTAATTTATTAATGTTGTCTCTCGGCTGAATTATATACCTAACGTACGCGCGCGGTCCCGAAGAGACGCGACGACGTCTGCGCGCGCAGAAGGAGAAACGAAGAGAAAAAAACCCGATTCGCCGCGAAAAAGAAAACGAGAAAAAGAATCTGCGGAGAGTAAATCCCCGCGACGCGATCCGTGATCAGGTCGACTGTGAAAGATATATTGCGATCGTCGTTTTCGGGCCGGCTAAAAATCATACGATCGAAATCTGAATGCGCGATATAGGAGAATCGGTTTTTACATTTTTTTTTTTTTTGCGACTGCCGCCGCCGGAGAATTATTGCTCGAGAAATACCCGGCGCCGTTTCTCCAAAACTCGCGCTCGGCGGTCCGATAATACGCGTTCCGTCCGCGGTCAAAAAAAAACACTCTGAAAGGCGAAATAAATCTGTCGGAAAATAAAAAATAGTACGACGTTTATTTTCATTTCGAGTACAATATTTTTTACAATTATTATCCGCGTAGGAAAATCCGTCAACGGGACAAACGGGAGTGTCAGTCGATGGTGGAAAAAACGTCTGGCCGCCTGCGCGGTAGAGTCGTTCTCCGAGCGGTATGACTTTGAAAAACTCGCTCCGGGCCGAGTAAAAACGTGTAGTGTCTCTCGTACAGGTATTATACAGAGTCGCACGAGACTTGGTAATTATATAGTTATGGTGCGTCGTGTTTAAAGCGATTGACAGACGAACACGTCCGTCGGCCGATTTTCTTCAGATACTGGCGGCGAAAAAAAAACGTTTTCCCGAAAACAGCCAACGACGATTATTGGCCGCCGTCGCCGTGCAATAATGCAACGGTGTTGCACGGTGGCGTTTTATTCTAAATATTTTAGCAATCTTACGCGCACGTCGAATACAATAACCATAGGTGTTAACCTACGAATGAGTTTACGACCCTCTATATCTCCTGCTGCTACACACACACAACGTAATCGCGTCATAACGGGCGCGAAACAATAAAAAGTGACAAATTTATGAGGCTCTCTCGGACCCCTTTCCGCGGGAGAGGACCGCCGATCGCCGCCGCCGTCGGAACCGACTCCGAAAACTCCTTCCTTTGTACATAATACGAATAATACGACTGCGATATCGGATCTCTCTCTCTCTCGTCCGTTCTGGCCGTCTCCCCGGCCATAAATTACGTTCTTTTTATCTCCGTCGCGTACACGGGTCTCTTCAGCCCTCCACAGCTCTCACGACCCCCCGACCCGACCCGGCCAGCCGCCGCCGCGCGTCCGACACGGTGGCGGTGGTGTTTGGCGCGCAATTTTTTGGTAATTATCATATTGGATTGGCCGGTGGTAGCGGCGGCGGCGGCGGAATGCCCTCGTAATTCATAAATTTACGACCCGAAAGCGTCATACGCCGTGCCGACCCCGCGATTTACGACGCCCGTTTCTTCCCATCGACGCCGGCACGACGCTCCTCTCCCGTTGTACAACAAAAGTGGTGCCGCCACTCGCATACTGTACGACAACGCGCGTACAACAATGACGATTTCCGATTGATTATTGTTATAATAAACGATTTTCAGCGGCCGGAGCTGACGCGTCTCAAAACTTAGACTGGTGCTCGCGAACGAGGGTGAAACGTATTATAAGGCGTTTGTGCGAATGAACATTTTGTAAAAATGCGATAAGTGGGCAGAACCTGTACATACGTACAATAATAATAACTGGCGTTGTAACACGCCTATTATGTTTCCGGTAACAGACACACGACGACAGGACAGCGGGATGGTTACGCGGTAAAAGTCGTGTCCGCGGCGCGTAAATCCGCGGGCGTTTAAAAATCAATATATAGGTGCCGTGAGACGATGACTACAAAACGTGTCGGTCGGTCGGGTTACGTGATAATATTATTACGCGAATCATCTAGAACTGTCGGTAAACGTCGATAGTTTCTGCACGACAGTAATGAATAAATAACTCTCCTAAAAAGTGATCGATCGTTGCCATTACGGCGGTTACGCACAGTCCGATACCGGAGTGCGACAATAAAAAAATGTAAATTTTCAAGATCTGTCAACTCGGTGAGCACAATGTGATCAAAAGTTTCAAAACCTTCATCCGTTTCTTCAATTTTAGAACCCGTTTCGAGCAAACGCATGAAGTAATGAAGTTTTTTTTTGATACAAGCTGAAACAAACAACTTAGAAACGTGATGAATTCCGAAATTTTATTATTATGTGAAACGTTCGAAATCCGTTTCGATTATCCGTCCTAACGACGCGTAAAAATGCAGGCGAGTCGAATTTCGAAACGCGACAAAATCTGCACTTTTGAAAATTTAATTTTTTCGCTCGTTTTAAAAATAATCAGAACTATAAAAAATACCTATTATATCGGAAGAAATTTCGCTGTACTAAAAACTGATAGATCGTTGCTTATACGAAGATTGCGGTTCTGAGCGAATTCCGTACACTCGACAAATCGTAAATTTTTAAGTTCCGCTCGATAATGTCAATATCGATTGAAATTTTAAAGACGTTTCAATGATACGTGAAAATTTCATAAAATTTTATACATTTTCGAAGGATTTATTGCCAAAAATAATAAATGAAAATACAGGTAGGTTAGGTGTATTCAATAAAGATATTAACTCAAGTTTTTAGCATACAAATAATACATTATGCTCAATTCAAAATAATAAAATTTAATGGTAGATGTTATGATACGCATTTTAAATTTCCTATTTTTTTTTCATTTGCCACCACTTTTCCAGTGTTATTTATAACACTCATAACCATGTTAATATATAACCACCCACGTACAATACAACGGAAATAAATTATACGTATATTTAAAAAATCAAAATCCGCACAATACATGCGAATAATAAATGATTTAATGAACCCTGAAAATGTCATATGGATTCATTGAAACCTAACCGCGGTAAAGCCTAAATAAAACAGTTTTATTACTCATCTACGGAGTAATAAATAAAATAGTATTACGTATATTTTATGTGCTGCAGTATATTTTCAATAAGACCCCAATTAAATATTATCGTAAAATTTTGATTTATCATCCGCAATAGCATCATTATCGATAAAGTTCTTATACGCCGACCATATTAATGTGTGCTAAACAAAAAATAATCCATACATATTTTTATGTTTTACGGATAAATTTTAACGGTTATACCCTAATGTTATAATGTACGATTAAAAAACAAAGTGAATAACAAAAAAATTTTCAACGTTTTTATTGTTTGTGAGTTGTTTTATAAATTGGCAAACGAAAATAAATAAGCCGTCGTTTTTATCGCTTTGATTAAAAAATTAGCATTTAGCACGGACGTATGAATCGAACGTAGATTATACAAAATCGACTAACCTTTAAATGTTTCCAAACAATATAAAACGTGTCAAGTAGAAACCAATTTCGTAAAAACTTTTGAAAATTTAACACGAGATTTCAAACATGCAAAAGACACTAAAAAATTTCCGAAAATCCGTAGTGACAATTTTTGTATTCAATCGTTTAGAGTTGGAAAATTTTCCTCAAATTACCTTTGACTGCAGTTTTTGAAAAAAAAAAAATCGTCACTCACACTGATTCGTCAGGTTAGGTTAGTAAACAACGTAATCACTTGAATAATAACGGTCCGGAAGGTTTGAAACGTTATTTAAACGAACAAACTAAACTTTGCGATTAATTTCTTATTGTTTTGCTCTACTCTCTCTCTCTCTCTCGATTTCTCTATTCGGCGTGGCTCACTCAGAATCGTTATTTTCGTAAGCGATCGCGTCCACGGCGCCTTTTCCGTCTGGACAGTTAATTATTCATTTTTATCCTGCGCAGACTCGTGTCACGCGCGTTTATTGTATCGGATTGACGACGTCCTGTTCTTATTCTCTCTTACGCCTCTATAGAAGGTATAATATGCGAGGTGTGTGCGCACAGGTGTTTCCGCCCCGAAAAGCCACACGCCATTTTTTCTAGGTAAGTACGAGTAAAAAATGTATTATTATACGCATGCGAGTAGGGTTGGAACGACTGGAGAAAAAAAATAAAAAACCAGATACTTTTTCTCCGACTCCGCGAGCTATAGGGAGTCGTCGTGAATCGTGTAACCCACACGTAACCGGGGACAACAATGCAAAGGTGTCGTGATAAATCAAATCGCTTTTTTTTTCTATCGTACCATACGTATAATAATAATATATAACATAAACGCACGTCGGTAAAAACGACGATTTTTAAACGTTGAAGACGTATTATTATAACTCGAGAATCGAGATTCTAGTTTCGTATATTACGGTGCTTACGTACGAGACGAGCGTAATAAAATATTGTACACTCGTATAAATATCACTAGGTTAGTATATATCAACTATAATTATTTGTAAACGTACTGTCGTCATATTTCATACGAAGCCCGACGTTTTAGTAGGGCGATCGTAGTGATTTTCATTTACAATAACGTGAATCGAGGGACGCGTTAGATACCCGCGTATTTTTATGCGTACCGCGCACAACAGACAATTGTTTATCAGCGTTATACGACGACTTGCAGAGCGAAGGGACGTGGGTCGATATTTTCGAACCACTATTATATTTCTGCTGAAACTGTTCAAAAACAGCGTACCTACGCTGAAAAAAAAAATCCTGCCTGTTCGAATTTCTTCAAAGTTCGACGCGTCCGAGGGGGTTCGAAGAGTTCTTATTTTGTACACAGTGAACTGTAAGAGTACCTTGGTGTGTGTGATCGCAACAGCTGAATGTTATTAACCGTCTTATTATAAATAATACACCTACCGTTTTTTTTTTTTAGCGTGTTTGCGACTGGAGTTTTGAAATCACGCTTTATATACCGCGGACCGAGTAGCTGTTGGATAAATTCTGTTGGTGCGGTCCTCTTAAGAAGCTTTATTACGTACTATACGCATACGTAATACCGATAATGTGACTTGTGTGTAGCGAATGAGATCGCACGTCAAAACGTATGATTAGAATTGTATTTTATGGAGCCGTTTTACACATAAAGTCAAAAACACAGCGAGAACGCGTATAAAACCGACTGCAGCAGCACGCATATACTAACTCTTATCAAAACTTAATCGAGTGCAGCTTGGCATTCCGCCCGACGGTAATCAGTCGTTTTTCCAAGTTTTCCACGTGAATATAATAAAATGTATGATACACGCTATTGTGTGTGTGTTTCAAAGCGGCGCGCGTTATAACTCGTGGTTTGTTACAATGTAAATACACGTATAAACGAGAATTCTCATGCTGAGCCACTCGTGAATACAGTGTACGCACGTAACTTGTCTATTACAGAATTTTGTGAACAGTACGCAGGTATTATTTACCACGGATTTTTGTCCACGAACGAGCCGGCGATAAATTTCGTAACGTCTACGCGCGCGCGTTCTGTGTGTACACACACAAAATCCTAACCCGTCGAATAATTCGTTCGTCGTCGACAGAGTTTAAAAGAGCACTTTATTGAAGTATAAGTGTCCGTTTATTTATTATGTTTTCGTGTACACGTTTTTCTAAAGCCGAAACGTTGGCAGTGTGACCTGAGCCGGTTGTTCGATGATTATTCTTCAACGATCGCTTTTAGACGTATTCGAAACGGCGACGTCCATTTTTGTTACTTGCTACGACACAGATTTCCGATACGGACTTTTCCGCCGCAGTGAAAAAATGATAAGGCTCACTTTACTGACGGTTTGCTCGCGTCCCGATCAATCTACAGTTTTCTCTTTTCAAGTTAATGCGTAGTTATTTCGTTTTGAGTTGTTTTTCGAAAATCGATTTCGCCATAATATTTTAATGAAGCTTACGATTGGCGAAAAATAATAAGCCGGGCGACGTCTCTACAGCGGTATGAAACTATTACGCTAAACAAGACCGGTAAGTTATCAAGCGATTTGATCCGTCCGACAAGCCGCAGTGAATTTTTTTCCACCGACTTTCTATCATGTTCGTTACACCGAGAACGGATCTATCTATCGGTATAGGACGATTTTTAAAACTTTTCGTTAGAAAACTGTTCGGCCGGTACGGTAGTAGTACTATAGTAGACGCGTTCGTTTTAAAAACGTGATATTATCCGACGTCGGGGCCGGTTTAGCTCGCGACGAAACCCGTTGAAAGTTATAAAACTCCTGTTTCCGCGTATTTAGCGCGGGAAAAGCGTATCCTGCAGCGGAGGACATGAGGACACTCCGCCGGCGTGCGTCCCTGTACTCTTACGGCGATGCGGAGATTCGGTGAAAAGGGATGCGGACGGGTTCGGAAGCATCGGCGGGGGACGACAGAAGATGAAGAATTTTTGAAACCGCCGAGTTCGCGCGATCGAGTTTTTCGGAAAAACGCGTTCCTCGCCCGGAGCTGGTCGAGCGCTAAAAATCCGCTAATAAAGTCCCGAGTCGTTCGTTTTAACGGCGATTTATTATTATTGTTGTAATACTACTTATGTGTGTGTGCACGTTTTCCAGTCGCACAAACGCGCGCGTATACACACACTATACAAATGTCGATGATATACATCGTACCGGTTATTAATGGATTGCGGCGGCGGCGAGACGAGTTTTTACACCGCGTTACGTTGCAACACAAATATATAACTATAAATATATATATATGTATTATACGGCCGGTTTGGGTGTAACAATATTATCGTACACACGTGACGATGATAAGGTACGCGTAAAGAAGGTTGGACGGTGTAAAAAACAAAAAACACACGGTATTACCTCGGGCGCGCGCGTCGATACGATTCGAATTTATGACGGCTTGTCGTCACTAAACATTGATGCGACAGCGGCGGCGGCGGCGGAGGTGTGTAAGAAGTATTATGTACGTTATTTCATACGCGTATAGATGTATCTCGTCGGTATTTCTGTACCGTGGTTTGCACTTAAGAGACGGGCATCTTTACGACGCCGGACTCGCGGGGCCCGTCTCCGATCCGGTCGCGTATCGACAATAACGCACGCTGTTTCGGCACCGCCGCGGCGGGTACGTAATAATAACGTGTACGTACTCCGACCGGAAATTCGCACGTGGTAAAAATGTAAAAATATAAAAACCCCCCTTCTCGGTCCATCGTAATCTTACAGCTGTAACGTTAATTATGCGGACAGGTAAAGCGAGAGACGAAAAAAATTTTTTTCCATCCGTTTTTGCGCCGTGCCAAACGTGCGCCGGATTCGATGATCATCGACTACGCTCTGATTGTTTTGCTTTCGTGCGACGTCGAATTTTTTTGGTCGATCAGACCTGTCCAGCGCCAGCGGCGAGACGGTGTAAAGTATGTGACGTTGAAACGCGCGATCCGGTCGCTTCGGATCACACGTGCGGCTCGCGTGGGTCTGCCGACGTGTTTTGCGAACGATTTATGCTTATCCGTCCCGCGCCGGCCAGTTTCACCGTACATGCCCGCATGTAGTACCCCCATAAAGTACGACGGATTTTGAACGCCGGTTTTTCAATTTAGATACTTGGACGTTTCTTTTGTCGAGTCGATAATTTATATTATAACGATTTCCTTTTTTTTTTCTCTCATTATATGTCTGTCTTTCGCATGCCGACAAAAACGGTTTGACCGCGGTAATCCATAATAATGTCAGAGTATATATACCTAACGTTGATTGTTTTCTCTCGATTTTCAAGAAAAGTATACAAATTACCCGTTGGTTTTTCTCGGATTTGGATGTTCTTCTCTGCATGAACAGACGGGACGTGTTTTTTGAGTACCCGCGGTAGAATCGCTTTTAACGTAATCACTCCAAAAGACGTGGTACCCACAGCTTTGATCAGTGCCGGATTGAGGTTTCTTAGGAGACCCCGAATAAAAATTGTTGTTGTTCCCTATTCAGAGGGTATGAGTTACCCGTCCAAACAGGCGGATCCCTTCAAAAATGTCCAAATAACGTTTTGTTCCTGTTCTACTGATGAACATACCGATAGCTGTATTGGAATTAACGACCAAACAAAAAGTGATGAAAACCGCCGAGCGAAATCGAATTAAAGTATCGACGGAATGACGATTGGAAATATCAAACGCCTAAAAAATCTTCATACACACGTCGTATATAAAGTACTCTGGGTTAGGAAAATATTCGCGAGCCGTTATATAGAACCAAACTGGTGATTTCGCCAACGACATATTTCGTCGTTAAAAGGATCGGTTAAAACACTTATAGGGTCTATAATTTAAAACGTACCTATTATTGGCGTGTGAAGGGGGTGTTCATATTTTGCACAGGGAGCCCTTTGATCTGGTGGTACGCAGTTTTTCTGCGTGTAAAATATACCTACGCACATTGTACGTCTATACGTGGGCATATACCTAACCTAACCCGTGGGTATAGTGTATAATAAATCATATTTATTAGATTCGCAATACGAATTCATACGGGTAAGGCACACACTTAAAATATCACGTTCGGTTTTGTGTCGAAACGTTCAGTACAGGGATATTTATACAACGACAAAAAACTCGCGCGTAGATGTATAATACGAGTATATTGTGCGAAAATTAATATAAATCACCCGATTTACTCACGTGGTACGACGGGCGCGCAAATCGATCGACAATAATATTGTGTCGTAACGTTTATAAAAAGCGTGTGATTTTTTTGCTCTAAAATACACAATGGAAACGTTTTCAATCGTTTTGAGATTGTAACGTCCTAACGTGATTATTTTAAAAACAACTTTCACGCGATACGACTGTTATCGACCGTCATTTTCGAAAAATCGTCGTCGGAAAAATTAGAGACGACATTGTTGTCTAATACGGTACTCGTTTGTTTTGAGGGTTAACATGAAAAATCCGATTTTCGGACGAATGTACGAGATCGTTTTGAAAACATAAACGGCTGTGCGCGTTAAATCGAACAAAATTGGTGAACATTTTTGGATAGCGTATGTTTTGAGCTGCGAATCGTTTACGTAATATTATCAACGAACCTTCAAAGTGTTTTCGCACAGCAGAAATGTATCGTAACTTGAGAAAATCTCGGCTCACCATAACTCAATCGCCTAATTTGAACACTACATAGGCATTTTTAATTTTTTGTATTTACGTGTATAATAATTAACACTGCGCTGCGAAACATTCGGAGAAATTTTTCTCTCGCATTACAAAAGAACGGTGTTTTTGTCTTCGTGTATTGCTTTCAAAACTATTTCACAGCTACAGCGACCGTCCGTATGTACCGTACAGGTAGGTATTGCGTTATGGGCCAAACGAATGATCGGTTTTAAAATCAAATCTTATATACATGTTAAAAAATCGTCAGTGGTAGCAACAAAAATGAAACGGGAAACAATTTTCTACGCATGACAATATTATGCTCACATTTTTTCAATCGCGTCGTTGCCATAGTTTTGCCTATGCGCACAGGCAGCAGAATCGGCGTTTCGTCGAAAACGCGTTGAAGTGTACGAGAAGAACCCGAGGCGATCCGAGTACGAACAGTGAGAATTCCACACGTACCACCATCTAATGGATTGCGGAAAACAAAAAAAAAAACTCCTGTAAAATCCTGCGCCCCATTCGTACAGCCGAACGTAAACGTCGTCGCGCGCGGGGCACCACCACCCGTGCGCGGCACCACCACCCGTACGCGGCACCACCATCCATACTCCGGTGTACGTGGCGATGGTCCGTTTTGTCGCCGCCGCGCGCCGTTTGATGGATAGTTAACGCAGCGGCGGCGGCGGGGACCTACCAAAAACCAAAACGCGAAAAAAAAACGTGAAAATAGCGACGTACGGCGAGAAAAAAAATGACGTACAAACGTACAACTTGTCTATGGTGTATAGGAGAGCGAGCCAACTCCTTAAACCCAATTTTCGTCAAGTCCGCCGGCCACCAAGGGCGTCTCTGGCCCTGTTTTCAGCGAGGGAGGCGACTTTTACACAATTTTTTTTTAAAAAAAACAACAATTAAATTCTAATTTATAAGCGAACATAGTAACTAATTGGCTGGTCAAGTCATGCAAATTTCACGCATACAAATTATTTATATGTAAAAAAAAGATACAAGTAACCTTTAGTTAATAAAAATCTAATTATAATCTTTTAATTAAGTAACTATTTATTCTACAAAACAAATAGCGATTGTGTTCTGCGAACCGATCTATTATTTTCTACGCATCTGATTCTACATCGCCAGTGCCAAACCAGTCAATCTTTCCTGTCCAATTTGACTTCTTAACCAAGCACTGTAGAACTATTGTTCTTTTTTTCATTTACGTTTATATTCGTTTATTATAACGTTGCGCGTACCGAAAATCCGTCCAAAACCATAGTAATCGAGAAAATTTATAAAAGCAACCAGCAAATACTGCCGAATTAAAATGGAAATGCAGTAACACAATTTGACGAAGATTTCTGTAACGTTTTACATTGTCAAATCCCAATTATGCACGGAGTATGATAACGGACAGTGCCGTTGCAGGATACGGGCGAACCGGGGCGACTTTAATAGGGGCGCTTTTGACATACGAATATTTTATGAATTTTAGTGTAATATTTATTCAAATGACTAAATTATCCATGGCAGAATATTCTGTTTTATAATTTTTTTTTTTTTATAGATAATAATTTTTATAAGCCACTTTCCAGTTTCTATTGTTATATTAAAATTAGACCAAGCAATATCTTCTATTTCTGAACGTTTTGAAAAAAATTAAAGAATTCAATGATACTTGGGAATTTTTGTACAACATAAAAAAAAAAAATAAAAGCCACAAAGATCCATTAAAATCGTGTAAGGATCTACATTTAAAACTAAACGATCGGAATAAAGATAAGACAGAGTGCAATTTGAGTGGTATAGATTTGCGTAATGAAATTGAGATTGTAAGATCATTATACTCTGAAAAACATAGCTGTCCATTGGAAATCTTAACATTTATCAACGATAACAAATTACAAGATGGTACTTTACCAAACTTACGGGTCGCTTTAAGAATTTTGATGACAATTCCTGTAACTACTGCAAGCTGTGAGAGAAGTTTCAGCAAATTAAAGATAAACAACATGTACAATAACAATTAGATAATATACAGTTCAGTATATTATATATAATATATTATATATAATCTTAACACGTATCTAACCTAACTACCACATGCTGGTCATGTTGGAGGCCGTCGAATACAGTAAAGGTCCGCGTTATCTAAGGCCTATCTACAAAATGTAACTAAATACCGTGCTAAGTGTGGTGTTTTTTGTCTTTCACCACTTCCATAATATCCAATAACAAAAAATACGCGAAGCGGCCCAGTGGGCATTTGCCCACCGGCCAAGTCCACCCCTGTCAAAATCCAATGCTCCCCGGGCGACCTATATATTTCCAACTAATAAACAATAACAACCATCAAACCATTTTGCGTGGCGTAAGAGTTTTTCCAACATTGTTATAGTTTAAAATGTGTACACAACTTTATACACAAAAAATAGATTAATTGACGATAAAAATTCAAGCAAAAAAAAAAAAATTAATAATCAATACAAACGGAATAAAATACATAACGTAATCTTAATGAACACACTAATAAAAATGTCATCTGTGTACGAATAATTAACACGTTTTTGAATTTGATTGTATATAATTTATTTCTTAGTTATTAACGATAGATACAATTTTGATTGATTGATAAATTTAAAAATGTTTACAACCACAATGATTTGTTATACATTTATACTAAAGTAGAGTTTAAATCAAGTCAACAAACGTAAATGTGTAGGGTAAAAGGTATGATACACCATAAGTAAAAAAAAAAAAATGTACGTACAATATTGAATAAAAGATGTGGAGATAGTACACGAATAATTGAAAAGTCGTTAGGAAAATAAAAGTTCACAATTAAAATTTTAAATAACTTTGTTTCTGTTGTGACATTTTTATTTGCAAAGTATAAGTATTGCAGTTGGCAAATCATACAGTAAAGTAAAATGCAAAAAGTTTAAATTACTTTCAATTACACATTATCTTAAAAGTATAGATATTTCTGAACTATTACAATTTTATTTTAAACTTTATCCAACAACTAATTCAATAAGGCATCTCTTGTAATCGCCCGACGTGTCATCCTGTAACACAACATGAAAATAATTTAAACATTTCCAGTAACTTAGGTCATATTGTTCAACTTATGATTTACAAAACTGTCATCATTGAAATTTGTCAAATCTTAAATCTACCAATTTCCACATTCATGATGGAACATTTTGTATGAAGTGAATAATCACAAGTATTAGATTGAGTACTATGGTCTATGCTCGTTCAATGAAACTAACACTAACTAAATTTGAACACAGTATCGTTACCTATGACACTGTCATAATCAAAAACAAAAAACCTAACGTAACCATACAAATAACTCAATTAAACAATCGTCCCAAGCATAAAAATCATTTATAAGGAAAAAAAAAAGGTACTAAATAGTTAGTAAATTTATTTATTTTTAAATTTTCCCTAAATTATAATTTAAATTTTTGTACATAAAACTAAAGATTTCTTAATCATCTATATCTTAAATTTAGTGCCATCTATTTATTAAAGAGCAAAATTTAGTGAACTTCTACAATTCACTCCCGTCTCGTGTCATTAACTAATTAAATGTTTTTTTTTTTTTTTTTTAACTCATAGAATATAATATTCTACAGCCTACGTTAAAATCCGATTGTTTATTACATTAAAAATAATGGTATAAACAAGTGGGGGGGAGGAGGACTTAACATTGAATTCTTTTAAAGATTTTTTTAAAAAATTAAGATTAAAATATTGAAATTTGGAATTCAATGCCGAAATGAAGAAAAATAATATATTATACAGCCTAAAAAAATATCATTGTAGTATTTTGTTGATCAGAAATATTCGTAACTGTTACACTTGTATTGACTGTGGTCTGTGGAAAACAAGTGTTTTATATTGTAACTTTAATCATTAAAGTAGATACAATAATATACCTATTACCTATACTGTAAACATATCAACTATATTATTATTATTATTATTATTTTTTTCGTATGATATACTATTCACGTACATAACAGTACATAACTCTAAAACACGAAACCCATTAATATAAAGCTACCTTAATATCAGCCTCCAAAGAATTCCCATACATTGAAGTGTACGCATTTTTTATTTGCACCATATCAATTTCACAACGTGTAGCCACAATACGAATAAGTGCACGGTCGTTAGTGCCAAATCCTGCCATACTTTCATGCAAACGTTTGGCAAAGTAAGCACTTCTGTCTTTTACTGATCGAACTAAAATATTGAAAAACAATTATTAAATTGAAATATTAGAATATTTAATTATTCATACAATACTTTCAAATCAAAAAATATCTATTTGATAGTTTACCAATTGCTAGGAGCCCGTTTTCTATGTCTCCGCTAAATTCACTCTTGATAGCGTCTTCAAAGTCTCGACCAGTTAGACGATGGTATTCTGTAAATACCTGTTGCAAATGATTGTAGCTACGGCTGCACAATATCATGTTGAAGGTGGATTCATCAGTGCCAAATCGATTTTCACCTGTTAAGAAACAAATAGTAATAATTAATACCTATATAATATTAAATATAAATTAAATATTTTCTTATATTATTAAATCAAAAACTATGTAAATATTTTAAGTGATCTTATAAGTTGTAAATTAAATTCTAAAAGTGAATCTAAAAATGTACTACTATAATTTCTGCAGTACTAAATATTTATAAGTTTTAACTATCCATAAATTACAGGTAAAAGGTAGTAACAGTCATTGTTGAAATTGGTATTCCAAAATATTAAAATTAATACAAAATAGTTGTTATAGATTTAAGTTAGAACATATTCAAACAAAGTATAGAAATTTGACATTTTCAAAAATTTGTTTATTGTTTACATTTTATAAAAACCTTCTTGTCCGAGATAACCATTATTTTTCTATATCATGCATTATACGTAAGAAACAATATAGAAAAAAGATAATTAAGTGCCAAAGCTAGAACAAATAAAAAGTAAATTTGGACACATTTAAAAATGACAAATTTTACATTAACAAAATGTACTTATATAATTCATTTAATTTTTTTTTTTTTAAACCTATTCCTATTTAACACTAGGACATCATTTAAAAAATGAAGAGAAGAAGTGATTTATTCAGTTTTTTTTTTTAGAATAACTTCTAAAACTGTCCAGAATATGCCAAATTGACAATAGTGATTTATAGCTACCTACTAATATGACACATGTTCACTCTCTGTTTAAGAAATTACAGTATACAAACGTATTATATTAAATCTAAATGTAACAATAAACCATTAACTTTGAAACAAAAATATTTGAGTAACTAAGCTCAATTTGCTTTACAAAATGAATGTTAACATTTCAACATTTTAAAATTTTTTAAAAAAAATTTGGCAAAATATCTTTCCATTACTTACTATATAGTAAATAATGGCAGAAAAATAATAAAATGTACAACAAACTATTAAATAATAACAAATAATTAAAACTAAATAAAAGAACTCAGTGATACCGGCAAACTGTTTCTTAATACTTAGGTGTACAATATACAAATTTACCGGCTTGGTATAGATTTTGTGCGTCAGATTGTGCAGATGCAATATCAACATGTGTGTCTTCACAGCGACATCCCTGTACAAATAAAAATCAAATTCAAAATACGTAGGTACTACAAAAGAAAATATTTATGAGAACGTAACAAACCTGACAAAGTGACACCAATAACCTGCGAAAACTTCCGGATGTATCTCCCTCAAGATCATTCTCCAAATTTCTATTATACACTAAATAAATAAAATTATGTATTTTAATAAAATATTACATTAAAAAAAATTTAACTATCATACATTTTTGATAAGCCATTTTTATGTTATGAATTTCAGAATTAGATACTGAACAGATGATTTCAATCAATGTTTCTTCCTTGGTACCAAAACCGTCAATAGCATGGTATAGTTCTTTAGCAAGGAAATCGTAAGTTGGCGTCATGAGTGCCACGATCAAATCCTCAAACTTTCCACTTAATTCGCTTTTTAAATCAGATATCAAGTCCTAAGAGCAAAACATATTATTTAGTTAATAAGTATGTACTAAAACTGTGTTATACATGATAATTTATCACAGAGTTTTGTAAAGAAAAAGTAGCTAATTATAAAATAAATACAAACGTCATTTTTACAGTTGTAAAATACCTACCTAAGCTATTTTCTAAATCAAACTATTTAATTTAAGAAATCAATTACATAGGTAATTTACATAATAGTACCAAACTTGGGGATAAGTACCTAAATGTTAAATGTACTATTATAAACAAAACATTGATTTAATTTGAACTTAGTATTTTAATTGCACAAATTCCCAAATATAATAGGTAGGTAGGTACTTAAAAATTGAAAAGATTTCTCTGAAAAAAAAAAAATTTTTTGTAAAAGTTATGTTTTCAATTTAAATTTATTTTATTTTCAAAATGTTTGATAAATAAAACAAGTATCTACTGTAGTAGGTACCTATATAAAATGAAACTTCTTATCATCAGTATAAAAATACCTTGGGCAGATATTCTGACCCCAAGTATTGTATACACATTATAATTTATATATATTACAAACAAAATCAAAACAAACAATAATTTTGTAAGCGCCTAACCAAATGTATATCAACACCACGAAGAGTCTCTCCAGAGTTGCTGAACCGGGCGTGTGTTTTTCAGGGGCCGTTAAATGCCCCAAGGAGATCCTTGGAACTATAATTGAATCGGACAGAGCTCTCTTTTTATTCAATCGTCAAACCGGACGCCACCAGAGGTGCAAAGATGCAGGAGTGTTCAGAGACCAAGGATTAAATGTAAAAATAATGTAAAATAAATAAATTAAATTGACAAATGTATGTCAAAAGAAAGGATTTTATTATTTTAAATTTTTGCTAACTTAAAACCAAAACAACTGATGTCTTAGAATATATTATGTAGATTTTTATAAACATCTCATCATTACATAATTGCTAAACATTATCATTTAAAATGTACAGTACCTAAGTAATAAAATTGTTTACAAATTATTTATTAATTCAGTATACTTACTTTGCCGTACATGGTTTTAAAGTGTACAGCTATTTCCTGTCTTTGGGAATTGACTCTGTGGGCTAAGACATTAATAATCGCTTTCTCGTCAGTTCCAAACCCTTTCATTGCTTTACGAAGTATTTCGGCATCGTGACGTGGATCAAATGGATTGGCTGGATTTACTGTAGGGTTCAACTAAAACAATAAATGTACATTTTTATTTTAAAATTAAAATGTCGAAAATTAACATAAACAACTAATTTCTAATAAGTAGATGAGTAGATACAAAAGTAAAACGTAATGACATAATATAATGGTTCTCAAAATTAATATTAAATACTTAAAACGAAACACGATTCTACTTATGACACAACACATTTTCTACCATTGCTAATATGAACATTTAAAAACAAAGTGTCAGCATTATGCGAGCTATAACTATTCATAAACAATCATTATTCAGCACTTGAAAATTAAACAACATGAATTTATAATAAAATAGAGTTTTTATGTAAAACACAAATGAGACATCAATTTTTGTACCTACCTAACTCCTAAGTAGGAGTAGGTACTAGATGTATACAATTCTTATGATTTAAAGATATTTCCTATGAGTTAATCATCACATACAATGAACAATGCTTGAAATAAGTAATTCACCAAGAAATCAAATAACACAGCATGGAAAAAAATTACACAGTATTTTAAGCGCAATTTAAGATCTAAAGAATAAATATTAAATTTAGATTCGAAATGAAACTAAAAAATTATTTTCTTATTCAGGGTCAGGACATAAAGGAAACCAGTCCTGGGATTGAATTATTAACTGCATTATTTGAAACCAAAACACAAAAGATGTCAGTACCCGTCATTGGCAAAGTTGGTTTAATAATAGTAATGGTGCCTATTATTTTACAAAATTACTCTGAAGGTAGCAAAAATTGTCTAAAAATGTTTGAAAAATTATGAACAATAAGCAAAAATCTGATGACATGTAGTGAAACTTTGGGCCAGACAATTTTTTAAAGTAAAAATGTTTGTTATTGTAGTACAACGTTAAGTTTTTGGAATACTGCAGTACCTAGTATAATTTGTATTTTAATAATGGACTCACTTAAAGTGAAATGAAGTTTATTTTTAAAATCAATTAATACATAAAATATTTAAATTTTCTATATCAATAATAATTAAAACTAATGTTAAAACAGTATCCATGTATTATGTGTTTAAATTAAAATCTCACTTTTTTTTCAACAGTTGAGCTACTCAATGGCTGATAATGTGCAGAAGTCGTAATAGGTGGATAATCTGCTTGAGGTGGAGCTTTAAAACTGTCTTCATACCCTGTACCAGCTGATTTAATCGGATAAGCTGACGGTGCTTGTTGGGTTTGTGAATACGTAAATTGTGGTGCGTACCCTGATGATGGTTGGACATTCGGATAAAGAGAAACTTGTGGTGGATACTGACCTGGTACCGTGGATGGTGGATACGGTGTTGGAACATACGAACTGGATTGAGGTTGAAACTGACCTTGTTGTTGTGGTGGATATTGGAGTGGATACGAACTTATTTGGGGTGGATATGGACTAGGTTGAGGATAGCTAGGTTGGTTAGATGGATAGCTATTATATATTGGGTAGCTTGGTTGACCTACATTACCACTGGGATATGGTGGATTAGGCAACTGGAAACCTGGTTGTGGAGTTTCTCGTGGACCAGAAAATCCCTAACAAAGAAAATAAATGTTAGTTAAAATTTACAGATAGAGGAGAAATTTAAACATATCAGATGCATGTCTACACTCTACATTTTGCGACATAGCGCAAAATGTGTTTATAAACAATATTGAAACGCATATTTTAAGTACCACGTGTATTGCTAAACACATTTTTGTTTAAACACCTGTAATAACTAAAAATAAAATAGTACATTAAATAAAATTCAAAAGAATAATTTTTTAGTTTTGGACTCTAAAATAAATTCTGATAGGAATATAAAATATAAATGTAGTAATCATAGATTCTAGAGTTAAAATGTTCTAAATGACCGATAAATGTATTTTCGAGGTATTTACTGTAGGACATTTTTAAAACTATTAGTAGTGCCTACCTATTTACTTAAGTAATAGTAACCGACCATATTAAAAATTTAGATTAAAAATTAAACTACACTAAAAGTGTGTATTGCAAATTAATTTTTTCCAAAAGATAATTGCTTTAATTCTACTTACTACTTGTATTACCTATCTAAACTAAACTTTATTTCTAGTTACTTAAGCTTTAGTTAGGCCTGTATAGTTGTAAGCTGTATCCATTGATATAATAAAAAAATCAATGCAATAATTACTGAAGTTTTGGTCAAACAACAAATAACCTAGCTTCATAATTCTTAAAAGTCCAATTTGAAAATTCAGTTTACCTTATCTCAAGCTCGTTAGTCGTTAGGATGTTAAAAATTATATGCCAAACTCCAAAAATTAAATTTATTTTGGTGTTGCATTCATTGATCATAGTGTTCTGGTAACCTAACCTAACCAAGCAAATTCGTTCCTCGAGTAATCTTCAAAATAAGTCATATTAAAAGCATTATAATTTGTCAAACAGTATCATACGACGCCCAGGGGAAGAGCAAATGGCCACTGTCCCCTATAGTATTAAAATGGATTTCAAACATGCAACCGAGTCATCGATGTAAGCAAATATAAGGATGACCTACATGTTTTTAAGTTGATAATAAACATTTTGTTATATCATGACTGTATTAATGAAAAAATAATTAAAATAATTAGAATTTTTAGTTCAGTTTGCATGCAACATTTTCATCCATACAAACGAGTGCTCGTAAAAAATATTTTATTGTACTAGTAAATTTAAAAAAGTAAGAGTAATTGCTATCACTATAATATACTGATTGGGTATATAAAATTTCAATTATTTCAAATTCAAGTAGATACCTACAAATTCAAACGAGGTGTTAGAATATTTTGTTAGAAATATTGAAAATTAAGTTTATAAACAATCACAAATCGCATACGAAAATAACGTTTCTGAATAGAGCTCTGCGTACTCTAAAATTGTATTTCGGTTGTTACAATTTCAAAAATATTTATAGTCATCCATAAATAAATAGATTTAAACAATTTTAAATCTTATGTATAAAAATAGCATTTTGTTGTCAGGCGTTGGTCAAAGGTTGGAGATTCAACTGAAAATCAAAGTTTATAATAAAAAAAAGCTACCAAATGATTCCAAATAGTAAAAATTGTCAGATTTATATTGAGTTCAAAAATAATCTAAAGTCGAAACAATTTGAAGTTTTGATCACGCCTGCGTTATATACACACGTTAAAAGAATACGGGAAGATTTTTTTGAAAATTTTAAGTATTTCGAACGATTATTTAAAACGTTTTTAGGTACAACATTGGTAGGTACTAGGTAATATTATTATTAAATATTTGTTAAAGGTCAATGATATTACAATTATTTCAATAAGACAACAATATAACACCACTTTTTATTTTGATACTTTTTTTTACGCTTTTGGAAACTACTATAGAATTTTTTCAAAATTTTAAGATGCAGATAGCAAATTTTGTTTTACGCAACATATTCAAAAAATAAATCACATAGATGAATCAATTTTGCTAATTTACCGAAATTTCAACTGAGAAAAAAATTGTAGGTGGGTGAATGATTTATTCAATTTTTTAATTACAAATGGTACCACATGAAAATAATAATCTGTAACCTTGTATTCAATTTTTTGCAAAACTAATGTACCTAATTGAATGAAAACGACAAAACATAAATTTTTTTTGAAAATTTCAAGGTATTTCAATTATTATTTTGAAAGTTAAGAAACAAATAACAAAAAATGAATTTGAAAAAATACGTTTGCTTTTTTGCAAAATTTCCGTTTTATCGCTACAAACTATCAAATATTGAATATGTCGGTGGAATAATGCACAAAATATAATAAGTTAAGCTATACCGGGAAAAGAAAAAAGAAACACGCATCTTTCTAAAATCAACAGCGTTTTCGCTCCACTCGGAATCTAAAAAATGTATCCCGAATGTAAAATCGATATCTATGAAATAAATGAACTTGCGTGGTGATTTTGTTCCAATTTTGCTTTAAACCAGTTTAGTGTAAAATTTAAGTAAAAGTCGTAATAAAATAATGAATTATAGCGATGCCTGCAGAGAAAAGTAATTTTGTTTTATGAGTAATGACAAACAGACGTCACTACGATAAATGCAACGAGTCTAATTTATTTTCAATGAGTAATAAAAATAACCGATGAGTAACGTTAAAAATTAAAGATATTATATTAAATTTCAATATAATTAAAATATAATTTCAATACAATACTATATAATATCCTAACTAGTATGATTCGACACTAATAAAAATAAAAAGTTACCAGCGACTTGCTAAACTTTTAAACTAAACGTTTGCTTTTTAACTAGTTTGCACAAATATGATATAGAGGGAAAATGTTTTGACAAATCATTAGTTTTTGAAGTAGAGATAATAATATGGTATTTTACAAGCTAAAAATGAAAAACATAATACATTATATTATACCATATTCACCTTGTTTTTTAAAAATGTTTGATACCCTATCATTAAATACCTTTCTCTGTTTTGAAAATTAATTATTTAATAATCATTTTCTCTGGTAACATTCTTAGGCAGGCACGGTATAATGATAAACTCAAGGATTATTGACTTCTCAAAATCGATAACTATACGTACATGCCGAATCAAGAGTATAAAACGGAATACCTACAAATTATGATAAAATATGTGCCACTCGCCTATTTGTTTTTTATAATGTCTTTTAAAATAAAAATTGTTTTTCCTAATCCCTAGGTAACTGCACTTATAACATATAAGACAATATTAATTTAAATAGGTGGGTAACACTGTATAGGATAAATAGAGATACCTATATAGAAATACCACGAGAATGCTGAATTTTAAGAATATTCGTTATTTTTTGTACTTAAAAAAACGTTAACGATTGAGAATCGCGTTTGAGGCCCGCAGACAAAAATATAAAAATGTTTAGCCCCCAAGTTTTTAACTCAAGTGTCGCGCCAATAAACAGGTATGCCAACTTTGTAATCTATATAATTATCATTTATCTGTAAAGATTATACTGAAATAGTTTTCTTGCTCGAATATATAAAAATAATGATTATTTTTATTGTTGTTTTTAATATTTCTAACTTGTAAGTTGCACGTAGGTGCCTGCAGACAGTAGTTACAGATTAGGTAATAATATAGTAAAACTAGGTAATATTAAATAATATTAAAAGTTATAACACTCTACAGGAACACAGAATCTAGTCACATCATTGCTCGAATCGAAAAAAAATAATACTAATGAAAGCAGGACGCTGTTGTGTAAATAGTTACAAACGTTCCAAATTTTTTTCTATTTCAAACTAATTAAATATGGAAAGTAAATTTGAAAGAGTACTCTAAAATATTTTGTAATATTTTCTACTTCAATGTCGGATTATTTCTAATGATGACTAAATATTAGTAATAAAGATTAGTAATATAGATACAATGATGAGCGAATAAGCAAATTAAAGTCGCGTCACGAACTACTTTAAACTTTGTAACACTTCAATAATATTAGTCATTATGGATGTTGATAAAGTACAAACCACGATTACGAATAATATTTTATAACCGCCGTTCTAACTACAATACAAATATTATAACTGTTATAGTTATAGGTAGGTAGGTACTACCAAAATGAAGACTTTTAATATTTTCCGACATTTCTTAATTATTTTTAACTTGACGACTATAATGCTTTTATGCGTCTGTAGATAGGTTTTCACTTTCAAATGGCATATCATCTCATTCAAAATTATCAATCTCATACGGATTCGAGCTAAGTATAGAACTTTGAAATTCTCGAAAAATTTACCAGGACGTTTTCATTTCACGAATTTCTGTGAACAACTTTAAGGGTGTAAAAAATACTCCAATTTTTCTAGTCAGTACCTCTGTAACGACAGGTGTATGAACAACTCTCTGCTGGTGGTACTTTAAGGGTTTTCAACTACGAAAGATCGAAAAAGTCAACGAAACACTAAGGGGAAACGTGTTGATTATGGCGAACGCGTTTTTGACATAATATCGATTTAGTTTTTTCGCCATAACATCCAAAAAATAACGATCGAAACAAATGATGAAACTTTTACATCACAGTATTCAAACAGGTATACGACACAGGTTTGTTAAACATTTCTCTTGAGCCAAGTGTATTATGGAACATTGAAATTCTCAAAAAGTGTACGTCTCTGAGCTCGCTCGGAACCGTATTTTCAATGATTCGTCATCGCTTCCAGGTATCAGACAACGCGTTTGAACTTCCATACACCAGTGACCCATCCAAAGCGTTTTACTCCGTCGTACCATACCCACGCGACCTACATGGATTGATCCCGGCTTTTTTTAAAAAACATTTTTTTAGCCCTTCTAATTTGGTCTAGTACCATTTATAGTCGCGTCAATGTACAAAATATATTTTTTACGTTCAACTGCGTCTCCTACTAGTTTTTTTTTTTTTTATCGAAGTCGAGCACCGCGGGTTTTCGTTATTGTTCAGCAACCAGATGTGGAGCGTATAGCCACATGTTGCAAAAAATATGTTTCACCGTCGTAGGCACACCTACCTGTAGTTTCCGCTAGTATTACATAGGTAGTGTGCTAATAACAATATAATATATTACAGTTGACGTTATTTCATTATTTACCTACGTTACAAGAGTATAATCACAACAAGTCCTACTGGCGAGCAAACGTGTGATTTTTTTTTTCAAGAAAATAAATTATTTCAAAAAAAACAACACTCACCAAATTCGGAGGATAACCCGGGTAGCCTGCAGACATCGTCGATCGTTTGCCGATCGAATCCGGTACTACGTCAATAATTAAATACAGCGGTCCGGAGAGAGTGTATCGTTTTCGGGTTAAAAAAAAATTAAAGAAAAATTATTGTAAAAAGGTTTTTACGAACCACGGTCGAAAGTAACGCGCGCGGGTGAAGGCGCGCGAAGCGAGTGAGCGCGCGGAAAAATACGCGAGGCCAAACAGACGACGAAAAGACCACGTACGTCACGGTGACACACGCTCGACTCGTGTAAAATAATATAAGCATGTCGTTATAACAAAAAAAAATAGGCACCATCGGGGAAGGGGAATTTTGGAGGGGACAACGAGTGCTTTCGCTTCCCCTCCTCTCTCCGCGGTCACAGACGAACAGGACGGTTTATAAAACATCTATTACGAATATAACAACGTGTGAAAAACACGCATTTACGATAAAACCTGCAACGCTACTTTCGTTTTAAACATTTCCTGATGATGGTGACTGGTTTTAATGGATATCTCGAATTAGTAATCAATTCACTATTAAAGTCGGAGCTATTAAATGTAATTTTTGAACCATGACGATGGTACGACACGTTTCATAACATTATCGTAGGTTCTATCAATTTTTTTGTTCCGTAAAAACGCTTTGAATGAAGTGCGCTGTGTCGAGAAACGTCACAATAAAAGCAATAAACACGCTCAAAATGAAAAAAAAAACAAAGATCGATACAGTTTTAGTTCAATTGTCGAGGAAAACATTTGATTCGTTTAAGTCTTAGCGAAAACAGAAGAACAACGTGCGATAATAATTGAATGCCTGATAATCGCGTTCGATTTGTATGTTTCATTTTTTGCTTTACGCGTCCTCTACGTCCTATTTTTTTTATAGGTAGTAGTACAACCAAAAACCAAAACCTTCCTAATCTTAAGTAAAGTTTTCATTTGGTGCTTGATTTTGTAAAGATGATTTTATGTCGTAGAGCACGTTTCATTGACTGCCCTTAGATCGGCATATCCTTTCGGTGTTTACAGAACAAAATAAAAAACGAATCAATTTTTCTCAGTCCGTCCACAGTCTAGTACACCTATGTGCAGTTTTGTATAGTAGGTAAATGGTGATGTTCGGGCGAAAAGATCATTTTTAGAAGACTTGTTATACCATTGGGAAGACCGTACTATAATAATTGTACGGACGTCGTTAATTCTATTCATTTATTTGCTGCTAATCAGTTCGATCGATCATCATAGTCTTGTTACAATTTTTTGCGCGCTAGATAATTTTCCTTCCAAATATTGATTTTACCCATTTGGTATTAAAATATTCTGTCAAACATTAAACAAACGTTTTCTGAACCAGAACACAACTTTGTAGTGTTAACATTGCTATAATATTAGCCTATATGAACATGATGTTTAGTTAGTGAACGCTGTGTTGGGTACTTTATTTTTGTACAATTTTTATATAATTATACTTATAATTTACTAAGTCAAGTCAAGTTATGATATTAAAACAACGTAGGTATTTCTTTGTTTCGTTGTTAATCAATCGATACACCTAATAATTATATAAACTAAATAAAATGTGGACATGCAGCGTTTTCAATGTTACAGTTTTGTTATGTTACAATTTACATCACAATGTTGTCTTCTGGTTTAAATAACTTGTACACAGTTGTACCCGTGTAATGTTTGACAGGCATTATTTTAATTTAGATAAAAATGATTGTATTATTGTGTGTTAAATTAATATTTATGATAGGTACTACATAGTACTTCTAAGGTTTTTGTGAGATAGATGCAGATAAATAAGTAAAAATCGTTTCAATCATTTGAAGCCCATAGAATAAGTGTTTTTTTTTATACTGTCAGTTAGTAATTTAAAAAATACTATGCGTGCCTATAGGTACCTAAGTATAATAAACCTACCTAACAGCTACATTACATTTGAAAGAAACAATTAGCCAACAAAAATAAGAATTCTGAACAGATTCAGTGGATCAAATAATACATTGAAAAATGTTAGTTTATACTTTTATATTAAGCTGTGAAATTGTTAAAATTGATTTAAATTTGAATTACGATAGTACATAACCTAACTAATAGCGAGTTCAAATTCAAATTTGGTGATTTTAACGGCAGTTATTTACAAAAGAAAAAAAAAAGTAATAAGAGTGAAAACACGAGATGTGAATGGGTACCTAACCCATCATACCAATCTTTTGGTACCACATTTGTAAAAACTGGAGCACTTTTGTTACCGCCTTAAAGTTTTTCTCACCCAAAATACATCTTCGTAAAATTAACAAATTTTTTGCTACACTCAGAATCTAATAACAACACATTAAAATATGTATTAATTAATTATAATATATTAGTTTAATTTGATTACAAAAAAATGATAGCATTTTATAACGTAAAGATAATCAACATTGTAATGCAATAGAAATTAATAAGCACGAACACAAAGCCAGTGACGTTTTAAATGTTTACAATGTTATTTGAGAATGTTTTGAATGCAGATTAATGTGAAAAATTAAATACGCCACTATACTAAATAATTATACATAATGTTAAACAATAAAAATGTAACGATCTATAACTACAATAGTTACTAACAAATTATTAAATTCTCTATAATATATAAGTATATATGCGTGACTTTCAACAGTGTTGTCAATATTAAGTTAAAAATTCGTTCATCTTGGTTTGTTTTGTTTAAAACAGTGGCACATGATTTCACCCTGATTAAAAGTTAATGTGTTTGTTTACTTTCATTTAAAATTTTTGTTATGAGAAATAATTTATAGTCGTGGCCCATAACTTATAAATTTCTTTTGTAAAATATGTAGATTTCAAAAGAAAAACATTTAATGGTATTAAAAATGAAGGAAATACAAGGGAAAATATTGGTCTCCTTTGTAACTAACAATTTGTATTCATCTTGTCTTTTGTTCCAAACAAATTTTCTCGAAAATATTTATTGTTTGACTATTTGACATATCTCCTTTTTTGTGTTAGAACCCCATTCATTGTTAACGTAGTTTATGTTCTCAAAAGATAAAATTAAAATCTTCCTAATATACCTAACTATAATATATAATTATTAGTTAGTATGTTAATTAAGAAAAGTTTTGAAACCTATTAGTTTACAATATAACCCATCAAACAAACTTAACAATAAAAATATTAAAATTTTTGTTCAAACTAAATAAGTAAAATAGCATATAAAAAATATAACAAACTGCTAAAATTGTAATATAAAATCGACATATTTTGTATACGAGTCATTATTATTAACTGCTACGTAGCATTGGCAAATAGATAAGTAAAAATATAGTAGACATGACATATAGAAAGCAATAAAAATTATACAGACGTGCGCACAGCAGGGGTATGCTATTGTGTGCTATGTAATTTTAATGGTGGGCCTTGTGGAACGTTAGCATATTGGACTAAACTACAATGCCGAAATTTAATTTTTAAATTGCATTTTATAAATATGAATTAGCTTGTTTACGCAATCATTTATAATTGGTCACGTTTGTATAAAAAACTACAGTACTTTTTGTGTTTAGATTGTCAGATCCCCAAAGTTACTCTTTATAATTATATGAGTTATGACCAAAAGCATCCAATACTATTCTCATAGGTATATCTATTCATTTTAGCTAATTTATGATACGGTAAGTCAATATCTGTGAGTTGAATAAGTGGGTGAGTAGAGAATATTCTTGACTATGGTTGACATTTAATTTAAAATTTAAAATAAATTATAATCAGTATTAAAGTAAATATTTCAATATTTTATAGAATTTTGAAAATTTTAGGGCCAACTCATTTTTTAAGGGGCACACATTTTGTTTGAAGGAAGTCCATGGGTTCATGTGTCATGAGTCTGCGCACGTCTATGACAAAATAAAATTTTCATGAATATTATGAAAATTAGATGTATACTATTTTTACACAACAAGATCTGCCATCTTAAACATTAAAATTCTTAAAACTCACATTGTTGGAATTCTATTTGTATCAAAAAGTAATACTTTCAAAATCAAATTCTCTAAGAAATTTTTTACTCATCAAAATTTTCAGTATTTTTTATTCAAGAAAAAACCAAACAATTTAGTAAATTGAAGAACTGTCGTACCCAGAAACTATAATGACAAGGATTATTCAATGTAAATTTACTGAGAAGACTGTTAATTTTTAAGGAAAATAAAAATGCAAGTACAATTTTATGTTAAAGGTTTCTCAATTTTAACAATATTCTTGATAATAATTCCTAATAAAATCATATCTCAATTTTAACGAATATTTACCATTCAAATGTTTGCGAAAATTATTTCTTGATTTTGATGTTTAGTAAAATCAATATTTCCAACAAAAATCATTCCTGGGTTTGATAAATACTTAAATGAAATTTTTCTCAAAATCAAAATAATAATAAATAAATGTTGTAATCAAAAAATTTTTTTCATACAATATTTTTTCTTCCATAGTGTTTTTATGTTATAACCATAAACCAACAATATAAAAATAATAAAAATTTCAATTAACAACAATGATAGTGAAATATATGTATATAAAATTAAAATTCCACAAGTAAAATGTTTTATATACTGTAGTAATGTTCTGAAATACTTAGTTGCAAATTAGTTTATGTAAAATGTATAGCTATTAAATTTTATAATAGAGTAAAATTCCAATAATATAATTAATAAAAAATAAAACAATCAATATTGTGAATACCATTCATCTCTTCTTTTAGCCAACAACTAAAGCAGTAAGACACTTTTTGTAATCACCCGAAGTATCATCCTGCAACACAAATAAATTAGATGATTACATTATTATTAAAATCTTAAAAATAAAACAGCAAAAATCAATTAAAAAATAATTGTGTGCATATACTTTTGATAAGCTTTAGACAGACAGCTACACAATAAATGACACTAGTGATTATATATTATGGCAAATTATGCACAATGTTTCTATCCAATTAAATCATTTAGCTGAATTAACTAAATGAACATTTTTTATTCACTACTCATGCAACTCACCATAAATGTATCAGACTGATGGTTTGCATAAATAAAACAAAACATACTTTTATTATTATGTTTTTCATAAATTTAAATGACTAAATTATAACTCTGTAAATGTTAAAAACAACTCTTTTAAAAATGAAAAGTGACAGGTGCCCGGTACAGCATACAGATTAGTGTTTATAGGACCAATATAGATAATGAAAGTTAATTATGCATAGGTTGCAATTTAGAAATTAAGTAGCATAAAACAAAATTAATATGATTAAAGAGGCATCAATAGTTTCTTTTCCTGCTTCTGTTTTGATTACACTTTACTTCCTTTGCATTTTTTCAAACAACTCTTTTTTCTGTATTTTGCATCTTGGCTCCACCAATATGTGACATTAACTAAATTATTTTCAACTGCTCTTCCTTGTTTTGAGATATTGTTGCTTATGTGTATTTTCCTTCTTAATTCTCTCAACAATTCCCTTAATAACCCATACAGACTTACTGTTGATAAATTATACTAACTGTTAAACAGTAATAACAAACTACTGTTATACTCGCATTACATCATTAATTTTAAATTCTTGGTTGCTTATATAGCTAGTCTTCTCTATTATACATAAGTATTAATGTTACTTGCAGTTACAAAAAATATATAAATATATATAGCGATAATTTTTGATTTCAAAAAAATGATTAATAAATACAAAACAAAATAAAATCTTACCTGAATATCAGTTTCCAATGATTTTCCATACAATGAAATGTACGCATTTTTTATGTCAACCATATCTATTTCACAACGGGTAGAAACAATACGAATCAATGCTCTATCATTTGTGCCAAATCCAGCCAAACTTTCATGTAAACGTTTAGCATAGTAGGCACTTTTATTCCCCACAGACCTAACTGTAAAAAAATTAACTTTAAATAATGTAATAAAACCAAGTCTAAAGTTTTTTTAAGTTGATAGTTTGAAATGACCTACAGGTCACAATCAAACAGGTATCTAACTGTTTAGGAGGCTTCTAAATTTTTTTCTAGATTTACAATATTTTATGTAACAGGCCTATGTAAACATTATAAAATTAATCAAAAGTGACTATATTAAAAAATTTTTAACTTAATTGTTCAAAAAACTAATTTATATTTTTAATTATTTTAGGATCTCCATGCAGTATGACCTACAGCATAAACCAAAAAAGAAAATGCATAAAAAGTTTTAAATTAACAACAACACCATTATATCCTACATTTTACAGTTTCAAAAATAAGTGTTGAAAGTATATTTATAACTTGCAATTATTTTTTCAACTATCACATTTTTCTTTGGTTATTAACTAATTAATGAATATTTAAATTAAAAAATATTAGGCATAAGATATAAAGAATACCTCTGTAAATTAAATCTATTTATATAAATAATATATACCTACATTTTTTTTTTTGGTTCATTCAATTGGTTATACTGATAGATATACCGCTATTATAAGAATATAAACTGAGACAGAGATACCTTATGATGAAATGGCCAATAACTATACATTATAAGGTATTATAATAGGTTTTATAACTGGCTCAAATGTTTTCAAAATTTATTTCTTCACATTTGTTTTATACACATGTTAAAAACGTGAGGATATTTCAAATATTTAAGAAGTTATGAAAACAATATTAGCGATATTCAATCCTAAAAAACTAATAAAATTATCACATATTTTTAATTTATTTTACACTATGCAAAACATTAGGATTCAGATATAATTTTAAAACAATAAAATTAAAATGTTTACCGATTGCTAAAAGCCCGCTCGCAATATCTCCACTGAATTCATTTTTAATAACATCTTCAAAGTTTTTGCCAGTTAAACGGCTATACTCCAAAAATACTTGATTTAACTGTGGGTAGCTGCGAGTACATAAAATCATGTTGAATGTAGATTCATCAGTGCCAAATTGCAATTCGCCTGTGAAATTATAAGTATTCTATATTGTTAGTTACAAACTATTAATTAAGCTATTAATTTGTACACATTCAACTATAATTTAATACTATCATCTACCTGCTTTTAACAATTTTTGTGCATCAGCTTGTGCAGACGCATTATCGACAACAGTGCTTTCATCGCGTTTTCCCTTTATAAATATAAACATTAAACATTTTTAAGTTTTATGGCCCTTTAGGAAATATATTGTAAATTAAATAAATACCTGACTTAGAGACACCAATAATCGACGGAAACTACCTGAAGTTTCTCCTATAAGTTCCTTTTCTAAATCTTTTCCAAACACTAGAAAAATGCATTAATTAGTAAACAATCAAACTAAAAGTAATAATAATAATACAGATTAAAAATAACATACACTTGTGATACGCCATTTTTATATTATTGATCTCAGCATTAGATGCAGTGCATAGAATTTCAATGATTGTTTCTTCATTTGTGCCAATCCCATCAATAGCATTTTTAATTTCTTTAGCCAGAAAATCATAAGTTGGTGTCATAAGTGCTACAACCAAATCTTCAAACTTACCACCCAATTCACTTTTCAGATCTGAAATTAAGTCCTACAAAGAAAAAAAAATTTAAGAAACAAAAATTAAGTCACTATTTATGAGATTAAACTTAAAACAATTCTTTACAAACTATATAACTACGAGTATATAAGTGTAAAACGATGTAAACCAGAAATATCAAGAGAGTACAGAATTATAGAAGCATAGTTTAGTTTTTAAAGTTATAATTTCATATCTGTTTTCACACAAACTACAATATGTTTAAATTAAAAATCAAGTTGATACTTTATACAACAAATGTTTGATTTAAATTTTTGTACAATATACATATTATAAAAATTGCTCTGATCTGATCTAATTTTTCAGTTTACATTCTTATGGGTGTCAAAACGGGTATGTTTTTTGTTCTAAAAACCTGTTTTACGAAAAACGCTCTCACACCTTGTAAAATAATTAGATTTTGATAACTTTAATTTTCTTTTCTTTTAGAAAGATAAGATTTTTATGTTGGTCGAATAGAATTCCAATTTTTAAAATTCTTATAATAGAAGCTAAAATATTTATTTAAATAATGCCAATATTAGTAGTTTTTCTAGAATTATTAAAAATTTAATAACAATTTGAGCTTCTATATGACTTGTAAAATATTTTCCTTTTTCAATTAAAATATAAAAAATAAGATCAAAATCCAAGAAGTCTACTAGGAAATTTTTCCAGTACAAACATTTTCTTTTGTCTAAATAGTTACAATCATAGGCGAATATTATATTTATTTGTGCGTGCGCGTATATGTATTTTTATCTGTGACCATTAGCATGTTCAACGCTGTGTAGCCACTGACATCCATAATGCAAAGTTAATTAACATGATTTGTATGCCTGCTGGCTTCATACTTAATTAGTCATTACCTAGCTATTTAATCATTATTTTTATTGAGTTTTGTAAGCCAATTTTTGTGATGCTGTAGGAATAATCCGATAACGCATAAACAATACACATAACACGGACATTTTAAATATGTACCTTGCCGAACAACGATTTAAATTGGTTAGCAATTTCCTGTCGTTGAGAATTGACTCTGTGAGCCAAAACCTGAATGATAGATTTTTCATCAGTTCCAAATCCTTTCATAGCTTTACGCAATATTTCAGCATCTTGACGTGGGTCAAATGGATTGGCTGGCCGCAGAGTAGGATGAGACTAAAACAAAGCAAAATATTTTTAAATATCATGAACATCAATACAATCCTGATAAAGTAACATATTTTATTTTAAATAATAGAAAGTAGACGTACAGTGTGAAAAAAAAATAACAAGAGCAGTAAATATTTATAATTCATAAGTAAGAAACTATGAAAGTAACTATTACAATAATTATTTAGTAAAATGTAGATATAGATATAGGTATATATATGTAAAAACCACTTAGTATAAGTATAATAGTTCTTTTCATGAAAAATTGATCACTTCTTGAAATCAAAAAAATATTTAACAACTTTCTACAGACAACTCTACAAGTTAGATAGGACTAATGTTTCTAAATACTATGTGCGTCCACATAGAAACTAGCATAGAAAAGAGATGGGCATAGTTATAAATGGCAGACATCTTATCTACCAATGCAGTAATTAACTAGCGATTGAGTGAGCAAAAAACATATTAAATAAAATACAGCTACAGACTATTATTGATGTAGATTGTAGAAGCATATACTTTTTGGAAATTAGTCCTTTCATAGTTAGTTTACCATGAAAATTAATTTTATCAAAAAAAATTCATCAAAAATTAAATACTACACAATACTTTGGTACATGAATAATAAGTTAAGTGGGCTATTTAAATTTTTAAAGTTGATTGATTAAAATCAAATACTAAAGTATATTAATAATATTTTGTTTGTAAATATTGTAGACAGTAAAAAACAAAACAACAACCATCAAACAATTTTTCTCAGAGATGATTGCAGTAATAAGTAATTTTTTATTTTAAGCACCCTGTATGCATTTGTTAGGTAGTGACAGTCACAAGTGAACTCTAGTGAAAATGCCAAAATCTAAAATCGTTTCACACTACCTTCCCACCAACTCGTGCGTTGAGGTCCACAAACATATTGACAGTGTTAATAGTAGGTATGAGAATTATTGGGGGGAAGGGTATGTTCTATTGTCAACCTTTTCATATATGCACTTAGTTCACACACAACAACTGTAATCATTTCAATTTAACATTGTAGTTGTTATGTTACAAAGCATTACAAAAAATTAGTAATTGAAAATAAAAATAATTGGTGTATGAGGTATGAAAAAAATATTTATGAAAAATGTATACCAACAATAAACTTTTCAAATAAAAAAACTCATTAAAATGGCACAAATACAAATTTTAAACAAATATTTATGAAATCTCACCTTTTTCTGAGCAGGTGAGTTGCTTAATGGTTGGTAATGTGCAGGAGTGCTAATAGGTGGATACGCTGCTTGAGGTGGAACTTGAGTATTTCCTCCATAACCAGCAGCTGACATATTTGGATAATTTGATGGTGCCGGTTGGCCTTGGGGATATGCAGGTTGTGGAGGATAAGCTGATGGTGGTTGGGCACTTGGATAAGGAGAAAATTGAGAGAATTGACCGGGTACTGCGGACGAAGGATATTGACCGGGTACTGCAGATGGAGGATATTGACCAGGTACTGTGGATGGAGGATATTGACCAGGTACTGTGGATGGAGGATATTGACCGGGTACTGTGGATGGAGGATATTGACCAGGTACTGTGGATGGAGGATATTGACCGG
>CM029362.1:9605247-9693516 GCA_017140985.1 Hormaphis cornu
TTACTGTGGATGGGTACATTGAAGGATTTGGAGCATACGTAGTGGATTGAGGTTGGAACTGACCGGGTTGTTGTGGAGGATATTGACCCACTTGTGGATAGTTAGGTTGGCCAGGTGGATATGCGTTTGGCATAGGAAAACCAGGTTGGCCTACATTGTTACCAGAATATGGCGGATACGGCTGAGAACCAGGTTGTTGCATCCCAGGCTGGCCGGGAAATCCCTAACGAAGAAAAAATGTTTTTAATTTTATAGGTACTTACTGAATTAGGAAATTAAAAATTATTTTATTTCATAAACAATGTAGTTTCATACAAATATTTTTATTACAAAATTAATTAGAGCTAGAACGGTATCTAAGTCAATGCGATTTCACAACAGCTATAGTAAGATTTTCTCTCACAATTTTTCTTTAAAATATTCATCATCTATGAAAAATACTACCAGATAAAACTCGGGATAAAATGTGAACATGGACAGTTTTAAGCAATCAACAAATCAAAAATAATCTACAAAAATATTTTTTTAGTTTCTATTAAATAATAGTGTAGGACGTACCTATATAATTTCTCAAGTATAAAGCTAGTCAGGAGTAGGTACAACATCAATCATAGAAATCAGGACTTCAAATTTTCCCACAGGTACATTTTATGTGAATTATCTGTCATTTATTTTCAAATTGTGGCTGATTTGTTGTAGTGAACCCGACTTTCCCCAGAGTAAAATATCAAGGGTGTTTTAAGACTAAGTAACGTCAAAACACAAGTTAGGTGCAGGTATTCTTTAAAATTACTTAAAAATCATTCGATAAGACTGTACCTGATCCTACGACAGTTAAAAATATAAAAGAGAATATAATATACTCATATAGGTACTACATAATATATTATGTCGTAAAACCTACGCCCAAATACACCAATGTACGCGAGTCGTAACTAAAATAAATCTACCTACCTACTTTACTTACCTACTCAATTAAAACAAATTTAATGATCACATATTTTTAAATTGATTTGAATTACCGTGTAAAACATTATAATCCTCAACATAAATAATCGTTTGAAAGGTAAATAAATTTTTTTTTTAAATCGTACTAACAGTTGTAAATTTCATTTTGATTTTTTTATTTTTCAGTATGGGTAGTCGATTTGTTGTGTAAACATTCAAAACAGTTTGGGGGCTCCGAACCCCACCCAAATTGCGCTTACGGTGGCGAGATGATACTTTTGCGACCACGTTTAATTGCGGTCGCGACTGTTACCCCGCGACACATTAGTAGTAAAGAACTTACCTGGTTGTTCGGTGGGTACCCGGGATAGCTCATTTTGGTTATTGAATGTTTGGCAAATGATCAATAAATCTGGTCAACCCTTTACAGACACGATCGGAACGCTAATGTCGATGTCGTCGATGACACTATTTGCTAAAAACTAAAAAGTAATGGCAATCAGTTAGAGTGGTGAGGATTGATATTTAAATTTTTATATTAAACTATACCTATAAAGATAGATAATGAGTTACTATCAGCTATGATCAACTGTCCCCGACCAATGTATAATTTTATCTATATAAATCTTGCCGTCGTGGATGATTCACGGTTTTCTTAGGATTCAAGGCTCTGAGTAGTATGTAATAATAATTCAAGGCTAAGGGGCGCCTATCATGGCACAGCTGATGTCAGATTAGATATCACAGATTAGATAAAATTTTTGCACAGGTCCACAGAATAGTGTTTAGACAGCGACAGTTTGTCGTCGCCGAAACCTGTATTCGTGAATCATAATAATAAATCAATGTAAAATGGAAAAGGAGTGGTTCCTTGAGTATTTATTTATTATTTCTATCCCTTATTCATACAATATTTCGATTATTACGAGCATTTTGGGGAGTACAGCTGGGTGTACAGTTAAATATCGTCATAATATTATATTTATACGCTTCGGCGCCACAGGCCACTGAATTAGACATGGCGTATACATGGTCAAACATTTGATTCTCAATTATAAAAAGTTTCGATTTATGCCTAAATATCCTTACTTATCTGTTAATATTTCCTCACAAAATCCTCGGATTTCCCCTGCGATTTGAAAAATCTTGAGAGTCCTTGACAGTTTTTAAAATTCCTTCATTTTACTTTATGAACAATGAAAATCCCTAGAAGTAAGAAATTTCCCTAAGCCTGGCAACGCTGAAACCACGGTATATATTTTATAGGAAATGATGATAACCATTGTACCGCTTTAGAAACCTGACCACGGTATACTGATAAACCATATGTTTTGATGTTGAAAATTGATAACAGCCTCGAGTGAATCAAAGCCATTCGAAGTTGATGTACTCTGGGAGCTGTTGGGGCGGAGTCCTTTTTTCTTTACTTTTTTCTTTTTAACGTTATTGCTTGCTTCGCTCAAATATTTGCTTCGCCGCTCTTATTGTAAACTAGTGAACGACAGATTTAATTTTATTCATTTCCAGACGTTGTTAAACTCATACCGAAATGAGACTGAGATCCGTGTTGGGCTACGCGTTCTTCGGATCATCGAGCACGTTGATATCATCGGTCGTATTGTTCTATCTGCTGGCTGGCAAAGGCGAGCAGATCAGTGTCGGTTGGTTTCTGCAGTCCACGTCGCCGTACATGTGGGCCGTTTTGGGCATATCGCTCGCCGTTTCGCTGTCCGTTGTGGGAGCCGCCCTGGGAATTCACTCGACGGGGGTGAGCATCGTTGGCGGTGGCGTGAAAGCCCCGCGTATCAAGACCAAGAATCTTATTTCCGTGATTTTCTGCGAGGCGGTCGCCATTTACGGACTCATCACCGCCATCGTGATGTCCGGTCAGCTGGAAGTATTCACCGACAACGCGATCACCCCGGAATCTATCAAGTCTCAAAATTGGATGGCCGGATATTTAATATTTGCCGCCGGCATAAGTGTCGGGCTGGTGAACTTGTTTTGCGGCATCGCTGTCGGTGTGGTCGGTTCTGGTGCAGCGTTAGCAGATGCTGCCAACTCTTCTCTTTTTGTCAAGATTTTGATTGTAGAGATTTTCGGAAGTGCCATTGGCCTTTTCGGCCTAATTGTCGGCATTTACATAACTTCAAAAGTGAAGATGGGTGATAAGTAATGATTATAAATTTTAAGTTATCGATGTGTATATTTATTTTTGAATAGTTTTAATTTGATTTTTATTTCATCAAAACTGTTCAATACACCACGGTTGGTTTGTCATCAACCTAGTAGTGTTGGTGAAATTTTTGTCTTTAAACAATCTAATCTAATTAGCAACCATTATAACTTGATTCATTGTACCTATAGTCTATAACCCATTTACTGTGTTGTATTTAAAACGATGTATTCATTTCATACAACAGATTATACAGTTATGTAAAAAAAAAAATTTATTCATTAGTGGTTTCGTGTACAATTAGTGATAAATCCTCAATCATTCTCCAAGAACACGTAGATCAAATTTAGTTTACAAATGTAAGTTACTACTTGAAAATAATGCATACTGTTTATAGATTAAATTTTAAGACTTTTTAATTAAGTAAAAAAAGGTAATTGTTTTATGACATACTTTACATAGTAATATTAAAACACAATTATTCATATTGAATAATATTATTGTTCATTTATTTATAATTTTACAACCAAAAAATATTTCTTTTAACATCATAGACTCATGTACTTCACCATTCCACTGTCTTATTTGTTTATTAATAAATGTTTGTTAGTTTAAACTGAAAATTTGTTGTATTTTTCACTGGCCATTGTAAAACATCTTATGTGTTTAAAAACAATATTTGATAATATCTTAATTCTTGTGTTTATTAATAATGTATTACTTTAGTTTATCTATAAGTACTTAAAATATTAGAGTAAAAGTACAAATCACAAAAAATTTTATTTTTACAATAAATTATTATGATAATACTAAAAGTAAGTCTAAAACTAGGTCTTAAATTAAACAAGTACTACTATGATGAAGCAATGTTTTTCTTCAAAAAAATAACAATACATTTTGTTTTGGTAATTTTTTCAAGGAAATACAAAAAAAAATATGTTATAAATGAATGTTCACTGCCTTATTATAAGGTAAATCAAAATAATACATAGAAGTTTCTAAAACAGTCCAATTAATTATGTCCAATTTCATTAACGGATCTAGTAGCTTTGTCAAATATTTGTTTACCGGTAGGAAATGGGTCTTTCTTACTCAACACAACTTTCTTGTGGGCGTGTGATAAGTATCCGCGAAGAGTTCCCCTATAAATCATGTTCACCAGCAGCGACTGTGCTTTGTCAAAATCTGTTTCTGGGTCATCGAATTTTTTTAGTACAGCTGTAATAGTGTCAACGGGTATAATATGGTTGTTGGCAATTAAGAAACTGAAAAAACGTAAAATAAATACAACAATAATTATTCAAATTAAAATGTTTCACACGTTACAAAATGCAGTTTCGTCAAAAGTAAATGCTCTGAATTATACATGGTCAGTTATCACTTATTAAAATCTTAGTTGTTATATTAACAGCTTGGTTAATTTCTTAAAAGAGATTTTAAGGACTGAGCAAAACTAAAGAATCTTCAGTGTCAAAAATTTTTGTTTTTAAGATAGTAATTTTTGTGGTTAGATAAATGGATGTATAAGAACACGAGATAGTAACAATATTGATGATCAAAACTTAGCACATAAGTTGTGAAATAAAAATAGATTTAGGTGATGTTTTTTTAATAAAAGTATATGAAAAAAAAATAGTTTGTGGTTAACAGTACTAAAATATTTTAAAGTGTTTATACTTTAAGATATTTTTTTACTTCACCTAGCTAACAAATACAAAATCAACAAGAGTTTACAAAAATTGTTCTAAATAATTAAAACTAAAAAACTGTACTTGAGTCTTCAAACATTAAAGTATTCATAGTTAGTACTTTTGTACACAACATACAAAAATATCAACATTATATTAATACGTATTATATATTTAATACATTTAAATTACTTACAATTTTTTAAAAAGGTTTCTATACACGAGATTTATCAACTTTTGCAACACCAAATACACTCCACACTTCATGTAATAGACTTCATTAGCGTCGATGCATTCTTTAAATTTTTTAACGTTACCCATTTTGAGAGAGTCTGTAAGGTCTTCAAATATTTCCAAATTATACTTCTTGAGAAGATTCTTTGATGGCATTACTCCCTAAAAATGATTTTAAAAATCAAAACAAATTAAGCTAATGTCTTATAGTTTAATCAAGTAAACCCCCCAAATAAGCATTTATTTACCAGTAACATATTTAATGGTATGAGTTTTTTTAAGATCAATTTTTTGTTTTTGATGGAATTTCTATGGCAGCCTTCAAATGCAATGGTCAAATTATCTCTAGCTGTAATACAAATTAAAGCAAAATGTGTTATATTTTACTGGTCATATAATATTATATTCAATTAGGTACTAAGTTTTTTCAAACTACATTTACTATAACACATATACATAATTAGGTATATATTATTTAATAAATAAATTGAAAAATGTCTTTATGAAAATAACAAAATTAAAATTTCTAAAAAGAAATACAATTTTAAATTAAAAGACCCTATTCTGATTCCATTTTTTGCCTGAAATACGCTTTGCGAAAAAATTATTCCTGGCTAGTAGAGTTTAAATATTATAGTTAATAATAAATACTTGAATAATTTTTTTTCTGTACAATTTATTGACATAGTACAAGTCACATTTAAGTTAATTTATTGCTTTGGTTTGATTAAAAAATATCAAATGATTTTTCTATAGTTTTTAATATAATCAAAGTGTTAATTTATATCCGACCTACACAATCTTATATTCTATCAGATAAAAAAAAAATTATTCAATAATGTTGATTCTGCAAGAAAGGAGAACTTCCCGCAAAGTTTGTTTAAATACATTAAGAGTAATGGAAATTGCCCAAATTTTTATCCTCAATAGATAGCCAACACCAGTCTACTTAGAGAAAGAAAAAATCTTAATTTACTAATTTAATGACTAAGTTATAGGTACTGCCTGAATAAAATAGTATGATTTTTCTAACCATCATTAAATTTTCCTTCAAATATCTCTTTGCAGCCAGTATAATAATAAAAAGTGACTACATGAGCGATCGGAAATATGTTCTTGTCAGGGCACATAAAAATTGTTTTTGTCAAGCCAGTAGTTAAATGGAATTTTTTTATCTTATGATATACTTTAAGCATTTGGTTCACAATAAACATAATTGCCCAACGTTTAGACAGGCGTGCTGGAGCTCGTCTAAGAAAAAAAAATAAAAATATGTTTGTAGAAACAAAATTTTTTGTTATTTATGAACGTACAAAATACAAATATAACTTACATGTCTCCAGAACAAATACGAAAATACATCATCATTACATCAATGAATTTTTTTTGAAAATCATTATATTTTTCTAATTTCTGTTTTTTATTAGTAGAATCGAATTTATCGTAGGCATTTAAGAGGTATCTAAGATCTACACAAACCTATAACATAAAATAATTTTATTGTTTTATACTTATATATTATGATTCAATACGGATAAATTTGTTCTTTTTTTTTATATCATTAGGTATTTACTGTATTAGCTAGTGGCACCATCCAGTTTTCATTGTCCGAAGACTGAAGATACTTAACAATATTTTGCAAAATCGCCAGTTGTCCTTTGAAAGCATCATCATATTTTTTTTCTCCAATTGATTTGAGAACACTAAAACAATATTTTTTGTGAATAAATATGTAATTTTTTTTTCAAAATTATGTTATTGGTATTATACAAAATGTACATGACGGAGGATTTACAATTAGACAACAGGGTTAGGTTTGAAAATTTCTTATTTAAATAACTTAAAATAATAATAATAATAATGAAAAAAGCTTTCAGTTGATGTTTTGCTCTCACTTTCAAGTATCCATGTAAGAATAATTTGAAATACTGCTAATAGAATGATAACTAATATGAACATGTCACCATACAAAGTTGTGTACATAATATATTGTATGAAATAATTTATAAACTTAACAAAACAAAATGAGCTTTTAATAGTATAGGAAGATGCAAACATAACAATTACTTCAGATGCAAAATTATTTCACTCTCAAAATCAAGTTCGTTGTCTTCAGAGATCTTTTGGAGATACTCAATAGTATTTTTATCGTTCCATTCTTTTGATGAGTTATCCCTCAATGAAAAAAAGTTCTGTAAAAGTAAAAATAAAAAAGTACAAAATGAAAATTAGTCAAAAAGAAGTAATTTTAATGAATGAGGATTGTAAAATAATTACCGCCAGTTCTGAACCATTTTCATCATTGTAAAACACTGTGGTCTAAACATCATACATAACATTTTAAAAATAATAACAATATAAAAACACTTATGTTATAACTATAACTTAAAAGGTCAAATTTTGAGAAATATGAGTAGTTTATTTACAAATAAAGCAAATTATATTCAATAAAACAATTTTATATTTGAATAGGGTCAATCATTTAGGGGTACAGTGCACCTCAAACAACCCCACTAATTGCGGCACTAGAGCCTAACCCAATGACTTCAGGAATCTTTTTTCAACTTCCCGTGGCCCATTGAATAATGTGAGAATGAACGTTAAAACTACTTTTATCATTTTTTTAGAATTGGACATTTTGTTAAATAAAAATTAAAATTAAATTTTTGTATTTTGGGCGTTGAATGGACGCTTGAGACAACTTGTACCTAGGTGTTCCAGAAGAACTGGTACACATACAAATTAAGTAGATAAGTTTGATGTCCATAGATTGTTTACACTGTGGCCTGTCGATCCGTGTATGCCCTACGTTGAAACGTTGAAAAGAAACAATCAACATTAAAACAATTTTCGCAGACATTACAATATGATTGCCCAACTGTGAGAGAGAAGTACAAAAACGAATGAAATTTTGTGAATCACAATTGATAATTGAAGGTAGGTAGGTAGATTGAATTTATTTTTTCTTGCCGTTATAGAATATAACGTTAGGTATAACTGAATTATATAGTTCAATGTATTCAATGGTGTTGATACAAAAAAACATACAAGCACTAGCGCCGCAAACAAGGTATACCAATTTTACCATTAAAAAAAAAAAACGTATTATCCAAAATCTAACTCAGAATGAATAGTTTCTGAGTTATTACGCAGTATACCTACTGACAACACAAAAGTATGATGTTTAAAACGTTTAAATATTTATTGAAATTTGAAAATTATAAATTGTTCAACGTACCGCTAACACGTACTCTTTTGTGTACATGGTAAGTACGGACTGTGCTCTGCTAAGTCACTAAAATGGAACTATCATTGTCCAGTACGTACAAGCAAATTATTAATTTAAAACGTATTGTTACAATGAACTTATGAATTTATGAAGTTACAACTAAAGTTTAACACTTGAACGTTACGACCACGGCTTTAGATATATAAATATATAAGTTACGGTTATCTTTTTACTGTAGAATGATAATGATATGTGATAATGTTATCTAGACAGTAGTGATAGGGATTCAGTCTGTGAAAGGTGGATACTATATGAAGCTTACAACTATATATAACCTATAGGCTTCATAGTGGATACCATGGTTAAACTATATTAATTATAGTTAATTAATAATTATTATAGTTTTTACAAATCAAATTTTAAATTATTACAATTTTTTTTTTCAAAAATCGGATATTTATTATTTATCAAGGCTCTTTATAGTCTGTGCACGATTGTAGATGGTGTAAAAAGAGTATTCCGAAATTCAGTATTCTTAAAGGTGGTTAGGTAAGCGTCGTGGTCACAATCAATATTTTTTCTGTTGAATTTCCGACTTGCGAGCTATTGCCGCTGAAATTATTAGTCTCTACTGTCTAGTTTGAAAATCGTACAGGTAGTAGTTGTACAACGTCAGCGAACTTGTTGAAAATTTGCTCAGTTTTAACTTTTAAAACGTTTAAACGAAAATAGGTAAATCAAAAATATTTTTAAAAAGCCAGGATCACTTGTTGGTCGCGTGGGTAGTTGGACGGAGTAGCGACGACGCTTTGGGTGGGTCACTGGTTTGGCAGTTGTGGTTCATACGTACCTACTATTAAATATCGAAAAAACGATTCTGAGCGAGCTCAGTTGTCTAGTGTACGTCGTGGTAAATTTTTCGAGAAATTTAAAGTTTTAAACTTAGCGCAAACATTTTCAAAATCACTTGAAACTTTGATCAAACCTGTATCTTACCTATTTGAATATTATGTATTAAGTCTCAGTTTGTTCCGATCGTTATTTTGTATGTTATGGCCAAAAAACTAAATCGATATGTCTATGACGCCGGATTTGGCGATTTAGCCATTTTCTTCGTTTTCGGCACATAACTCAAAAAATAATCAAAATATCAGAAAATGCTTCCAATAAAATAAAATTTAAAACCGAAATCCCAACTTGTGTATGGTATTCTACGTAACGATTAGAGCACTCGTTCTACCCGAAAACGTCATTACGAACCTCAAAATTTAAAATTTTTTGCCGTAAAATCCTCGATTTTTTTGTCGGGAGTAAAACTCAAAAAATAAGCAATATTAAAAAAAATGCTTCAACCAAAGTACCATACCGGAGTTCATAGACCTTTCACTAAAGAGGTACTGACTAGTGACCGGAAATCTGAGCATTCCTTCTACCCGAAAAGTCGTTGACAGAAAAAAATACATCATCGTAAAAACAGTACATTCCTCGCCGATGCTCAGAATCTAAAAAACGGAAAAATTCGTGATGTTTGTTTATCGCAATACCTTCTCTAAAAATTGTTTTTTTTTTGTAATTCCTTTTAATTTGGACACGCATTCAACAATAATTTGGGCTTGCATACAGCATAAATGTCAGTAACGATAAACACACGCGTATAAGCAAAAAGTAATGCAGTGTAAATAACCGTGACCAGTAAATCGTTGAGCCCAGTAGAGCTGAAATCCGACTATATTTTTCACACGCATTATAATATTCCAACCTGTTTCTTTTTAGAATATAAGTAGGTACTTGTAGATAACTGCCGTTGAATGCGAATTCAATCACAAATCCATAATTATAGATACGTTTTAATGTGATTGTATACGTATAGGATCTTATAGGATACGTCCAGTAATAACTAAATACTTATAGGTAAATGGTTTACGCGTAATATGTATGATTCTAAATCATATCGGTAGGTGGGTTAGTTTAGTTTAGGTAGGTATTTAATTAAATTAAAATTAAATTCAAGTTTTAAGTTGCAAAAACTATTCCAACGTTAGACAGTTTACCTGACTTTGAATTTCTGGTGTTTTCTGCGACGATTAGTTCTATATATAGTTCTAAGTTGTTGAACAGACTATGATATAGTTATAGCCAGTGCCGGATTACCCATAAGGCGGAGTAGGCGCCCGCCTTGGGGCCCTACTCATTTAAGGGGCCCCGTGAAAACGAAAAACCACAATTTTTTTAAAGATTTATGTAAAAAATAATTTTGTTGGGGCCCAAAATTTTAATTGCCTAGGGGCCCACCAATGTTTAATCCGGCACTGGTTATAGCACAGAATAGATTAAGATAGTTTAATCTATTCTGTGGTTATAGCACGAACGCGATAATTAACACGAATGTAGGTGATTTCCACAGGTGTCAAATCATAAATCATTTTAACAGTTGTTGGGTCCTTTATAATTAAGCGATTGTAACAATGTCGTTGTTCATTGTTGGCAAAATATTGTATAAACGATATAATATGCCACGGTAGATGCGCTAAAATCCGGGTTATTATAAATATTCTTGTATTTCTGCATTCTGAATTTGGAAACGAACCCGAGTTTGACGATCATTTGATATTTATACTATATTTTCGTTTTCACAACTTACACATTTTCTGGGGGGGGGTGGTTACAAGTGGCTATAGTCAAATAAAAAAAAAAAAAACGCAAGTGGTGCCTTATAATCTTTCACGGGAATTTCAAAACAATCATTACTGAATATTATGTAGAGAGAAAAAATTAAAAACTGTCAGACGAGTGCGTCATCGCAATAAGTTTCAAGTACCTACTATTTTATGTAAATAAAACTGTCAAATCAAACTCTTGGACTTTTGTTCTAACTTTTTAGTAGGTACAGATTGTTAAAAAAAAGATAAATATGTATTAACGATTGTGTTAGGTAATAATTACCTATAGGGGTTGTGTAGTTTCCGAACTGTTAGAAAAATGACGAGTGTCGTCATTAGTGTAAGTTTCCAAACCAGCTTGTTTTTTCCAGCCCGAAATTTAAAACAAAGTAGCCCGGATCATACCGAGGTGTTTAAAAACTCGAATCGTTTGAGATTTTCACACGTACAACACCTGTATTACAATGGGTTTTGGGCCGTAACTCGACAATAATAAATCGAAATTTTTAAAAACATCCTTTGAGACGTAAAAGTACCAATCGCTTTCCTGACTTTTTGATACGGCGTCGTCGTACGTTTTGCTGGACGCTGCCTCTGTCGGCAAAAGTGAAACGGAAAAACAAAAAATATCACCGTGCAAAAATTATCGTCATTACCTATCGCTCGCTGTTTTTTTTTCTCTAAACTTATTAAAAATTGAACACTATAGTGTGATATTCCGTTTTGAACAACTTAAAAAACACGGCCGAAGGGAGGGGCCCCTCGGATCCGCGTCCGGTGTAGGTAGCGCACACGTCGCCGTCGCTCGGTCGTCTCACTCCTCGACTGTACAGGACTTCCCCCGTCAAACGTGCCGTCACGATACCGCCGCCGCACGATAGTAAACAACGTTGTTGTCGTTTTATTACGTACACCGTCGCCCGCGTAAAACGGTCGTCGTCGTCAGTGGGAGGTTAAAAAAGGAGAAAATAAAAGAGAAAAAATTAAAATCGAAAGCCGGCGGAGGCGAGCACGCGGTCCCGGCGAGTCCGCCCGCAGTCGCGAGACGTGCGCCGCGCGTAAAAAAAAACGTGCTCGAAATCAAAAGAAAATTATATAAAAAATCGTAAAAATTCCCAAAAAAATTAACCGGTTGCGCGGCCCGATGGCGCGACGGCGCTGAATCGATTCGACCGGCGCGGGGTGGCGTACACGCGTAACCGGCGGAGCGACGGCAACGCGATGCACGACGACATGCAGCAGGCCGCCGCCAACGACGACAGTCGCGGAAGAAACGGTTACAACAATTTGCAGTCAGGTAACTGTGTATTGTTTTTCTTTGTCGATTTTTCAACGCGTTTTTACGAGCGGGTTATGATGTGTAACTGGTCTCGGCCACGGCGTATTTTCCACGTGATTGCCAATATTTTATTCACGAGGTTTAAAATTAATTTCAAATTTCTCAATCGAATAATAAGAATAGATACGCGATACATCACGCGTATCGACTTCAAGTGCAAGGGTAGATCGGTCAAAAACGAATATACCAAAACGTTGAAAACATTACTCCGTACCTACTTAGGTATACCGAAATTTTTTTTTTTGGAAAATCTGGAAGAATGACGAAACACAATTTTTTTGTGTTTACCACACAGGCACGCAATACCAACTCGCATTTTTACGTATACAAATTAAGCTGTTCAAACACGTAGGTTTGATTGGTTTACCTACCTCGTACTACACCTAAGCCTGAAACTTCAACTGTCAAGTATCTGGGTAAGATTGCAATTATTGTATGCAAAATGTCAAAGTATGATATGTATATTAATAATTGATGTCCACTTACCATAAAATTGTGTCATTCGTTTCATTTTCACGTGTACATACAAAATAGTATTATGCGCCGCAACCGATAAATATTGAAGTTCAGAGTAATAATAACATACAGGTGTACCATGTTAACGATTAAGTGCGGTACCCACGTATTTAAATTTAACATAAAACCTATAGTGCAATATTCACTGCAAACATAAACAATATAGACTATTCTTATGATATGACTAATGTCAAATTATTGGCTCATTTGAAATTTCAGTACACAATATTATGTAGTAACTATTTAGTAAGACTACACAATAATCGTATAAAGTCTCAGTTACAATTAAAATTGGCAGAGTACAGGTATAGTATTACCTAGCCACACATTAATTATAGTTAAATTACTTTCTATAACAAATAAAAATAAATGTTATTGTCATTTTAATGGTTTTTTTTTTTTTTTGCAAGTAGTATAAATAGGTACAGAAAAAACGTTTAAAGGAAAGTGCAGTCAACGTAATAAAAATCGCAGTAAACATCAGACGAAAAATCCTGTTAATTTTGTTAGTTATAGAAAACGTAGAGTATGCCTGTATAAATAGGTTTTTCTACCTTTTCTGCACTCGACGTGCACACGTCATGCATAATATTTCATATTCGTCCGTGCAAATAAATCGTTTTTGTACATAAATTTATTTTGTTTTAAAACCCGAAAATATGTTAACAATATTCACGGTTGTCGTCGTTAAGCTTCTCCGACGGTAATACATATATATCAATAGTATAAAGCACAGAATTTTTTTCACAAATCCTCACGTTCCGTTGTAGGTACTATAACTATAACTATGTACCAACGCTTGAACCTATTGCAGATAATGCGGTCATTATTTTTTGCAATAAAAAAAAGTGCTGCCATCAACAACTTCGGTGTAAATCGGAACATAATAACACGCTACGAGTGTACCTAAAAAATCAAACTTAGCATAATTTAATCATGAAATTTGATGCACAAGACGGATTTTACGAACAAATTACGATTTACAAGTGCGAATTGCAAACTATTCGTGTATAATTGATGTATGTGTGTCTGACGTTTATTTATTATTATCGTCGCCGTTCAATATATATAGTTTCAACAAACTGCGCCGCTAAGATTATGATTATTTTTTTTTTTAAGTAAATTGGTAGTTAAACAATATCTTCTCTTGCGCACTCCGCGTTTAATACGTTGTCTTTAAAACACTGTAGTTAGTAAGTTCGACACGTTTTATAAGTGTTTGATAAGTGCGTTAAATTTTAGCAAATATAACATTATTTTCCACGAATATAATGCAGGTATAATAGAATGAGTCAAGGATGAAATATTGCCGTTTGGGCTGCACACACATTATAACGCGGTGCGCGTGTATAAAAACAATTACAATTCGTGGCACGTACTGCTCAAATCGCGACTGCGAACAAAACGTCTTGTAAAAAAAACCAGGTTTAACATTCTTTGCTATAGGTCAGGAAAATGAACAGTGCGCACTAACTTATAATAATTATAGTTACAAACGAATGGTACACGAGGAGTCAAAAAAACTTTAATGTGATACGTTGGTCCTTATTGATTTCCGCGTTCGTTTATTCGCATTTCAATCGTTTATAACATGGCAAGTACGTGGAACGAACAAAGTGAGTATTTTATGGAAACGAAAGCTGTGAGTTTCGCAGACTAACGGTGGTTGATCGATAGGAAAACGTTATCAAACGTGAAACATATATATCTATAGTGAAGTGAGTTTATATGGTTGATGATTTATAAAATGTGCGATATCGCATTCTTAGAAGAGTGAGTATAACGGATAACCGACCGGCCGGGTGAGTATGGCTTGTTGGGGTGCATAGCGACTACGACTTTGTATAGTTTCTCATTGTTTCGAAAAGTTTAGTTCGAAGTTGAATATTAAATTTGTAAACAATTATCAATAACGAACCGAATGACATGGACAATTATTTGAGGATTTTAATCACGGTTAAAGCGTCAACTGCGCAATAGTGCGCGTAATATCATGATTTTTGAAAATTCTAAAAAGTTGGCGGTCAACGCACCAAGGGTTTTATGAGCACTTTACCCCTCGCCCATCGCACCTGCGCTCAGAATCTTAAGACCAAACAATAAATTAATAATATGAATGCATATAATTAGTTACATTAAGTTGTTTATTGTTGAGCAGTTATTCACGAATATGGGTACACAGTATAATACAATATTTTTAAGTAGCTGCTGGATAATAGCTACCTCAAAACCATAGATTTTAAATAATGTAAAACACAACTGCGAAACGATTTCACGAATCTATCATAAAACAGTATGTGAGAACTTTCGACCAAGTCACTTGTGTTAGGCAGGCAACTGCAGTTGGTCGGAAATTTACATTACAGTAGTTGACTACTTTCACTGCAAAGCCCCGCCGTCGAATGAAGACGTTTGCTGGAGATTGTTCAAATTTAAAATATATATAATACAATGTACCGCGATGGTACGATAATACAATAATTATGTACTTTTAATAGTTTTACGTTTGTCGTTATAGTAAACGCTCGTATAAATACACAGCTACATTGAGTCTGTATAATATGCGCTTGATCGTTTTTTTTTCTTTTAATTTCTAAAGGTAGTGTTTTATCGCATTAGAAAACGTATTTATGATTTACGATTCGTACATCTATACGTACGCATTATAACACACAATATTGAATATTCTATTAATTTTTTACATTTTATCATTTCCATACGAGAATATATGCACACATATTATACAAAATATATTGCTTTGAACAAGTCGATATTGAGTATTATCGATAAAAACTATAATCGGCTGAATCAGTTCGGCAGTCCATGTTATTTAACTAAAGTGTCCATTTCAAATGAGAAAGGGTTCCACGATTGTTTTTTATCGTCAACACTTATGAGAAATTATACCCGATCGACTGTACGAACGACGGTGAAATGAAAATAACAAAGTAACTGAAAGTTACTTACGAAGTGATTTACGAACCTATATAATATCGGATATTTTGGACATATTAAGCGTACCTACTCGTACTGCTTACACTGCAGTTGGATTTCATTGATTACATCGATCGATAGTTATAGGTACTTTTATAATAGCGATTTGCATGTTTGAAAATTCAAAACCTGCGATGGGCGATGTTTACCGGTTTACCCGCCGACATTCCTCTCGTGTACAAAATATACGTTTATTATTGTATTTATTTACAAAAATTAATGCTCCATATATTCAATAGCTGTTACAAACAATAATAATAGGTATGCCTGTACGATAAAATAAATAATAATAATAATATACCTGTACACTGGTATATACAAAATATGGCTGTACATACAGTATAATCGGAAACGCTAACCATTATACATGTTTGTTTTTCTACATCGGTGTGATAGTATTATTGTTTATAACGCGCACTCGTTGTTGAGGATAGGGGCAGATACTGTGGTCATCGATAAAAAAAATGTCTATCTGAAGTTTGGAGTGGACTATAGTAAACCCTATTTTTGAAAATCCGAAATGGCGGACATTACTCACAGATATGGCAAGATAAGACGATTAAAAAAAACGTGTTACATGCAGTCGAAAAAGCGTGCTTTGTGGGCCGAGTGTTTGGCGACTCGTCTTCTCTCCGGCGCAAAATAAAAGCGTGTTCCGGGTTGAAAATGAATCGAACGGACGTAAATCAAACGTGCCGCGTACATGGTATAATAAATAATAGTGATATCCATTCGATAGTAAATAATAACGTACAACGGAAGGTCACACGCCGTTGTTTTGAGTGTAAAATCTTATTATGCAACGCTGCTCATAACGTTATTATTACTATATTATTACTTTTTTTTTATACTATACGTCTGCAGTACGCCGATACTTTATAGCGTGTACATTAATAAAATATCCGACAGCCACTTTCTTCCGTCGCGTTTTTAAATGTCGCGCGAAATCTAATCTGGTTCTGGGCACTATCGTATCACTATAACTCGGATTATGTTATGAGCGCGTTAACGTAACGGTATTATTTTAGACGGTCGGTCGTAATTTCGAGGACCGAAATTCAAAACACGTGCCTATCTGTATAATATATATATGTGTGTTTAGTTGAAAGATCGGAAACGACTTTCACACGAAAAAATCTGCAGTGTACCGCGGCTGCGCCCGTAATAAAAAACGTTTATTTTTTTTAGAAAAAATGTGTCGGCGGCACTTTTCCTATACTGACGCGCGTTTTGGGACGTTTGATATGTGTTGTTGTTCACGCGAGGCTGTACCTCTGTGTAATAATATAATACACTATAACTTCGATATCGTTACGTCGTGTATATAATGTGTATGTAGTCTTTGTTCACTCGTTTTTGTCGAGGAATTCGAAACGTACCCGAAACTGTGTACGTAAAAAAATAAATATTTCGTTATAACTTTGTGTCCGGGGCTCGCTGCCACTGCGACGGGTTTGTTGTATCATCGATCACCGTCTTCGAACACGTCACTGCAGGACAGTCATCATTTCGGTATGCGTCCAGTGCACATGTATACAGCCTAAATACCTACCCCGTTTCCACGTAGAGCTGCGACGACCCTACGATGTATACGGGCGTCGTTGAACCTGTATAGGACAGTAATATGTATAAAAAACGACAGGAATTTCTCCCATTGGTAACGTGCTGTGTTAAGTGGATAGTATGATTATAAGTTTTTTTTTTTTTTTGAATTTCCACGCCCCGAGGGCATAATGGTACAGACAAAATGTACAAAAAGAACAATAGAGAACGATAAGTGTAAATACACGGTAACCATACAACTTATTAACTATGGTAGAAATTGAGTAAAAAAAAAAATTCCTACGTCTTTAATATTATCAATACTACGGCAGGCGCGTTGAATAGGGGATGCGTAACCACGATAATAATATTTGTAGCGTGAAAGTTATTTCTAAAAACTAATTTTGAAAGTAACACATCCGGAGCATCATAATAAGTCGTGTATACGACTTATCGGTGATCATAATATTGATACCGTATATTTACCGATATACCGCGTATAATCGATAATTATTAATGTTCTAGGCGCAACTTGTGTCGAAATTTTGGGAGTTTAACTACAAACGACGAAAGATTTTTGTGTCTGGGACGTGATGAAGTTTTTGGAAATCTATTCGTAGTTTTCGGGTGGTGACCGCACCTAACACCTCTTCCAAGGCTCCTTATATAGTTGCGTTAAAACTGTATTTACTATACAGTTCAATCTCCATAACAAGATAAACTATCATCCGAATTATAATCCAAATCCCCCTGCTATATTATAGTTAATAACATTTTTCGTTATTTATTTCAATAAGTCTTGTTCTTGAACGTAATTCCCAACCTATTACATTAACTATGACTTGTGTGAGCAGGTAGGTAGGTAGGTAGGTAAATTTGTTTTGTATGAGTTTTTTTGTTTTGAGAACATATTTTTCATTCGTTAATTTCAAACAAATAATACGTGCCCTGTATAACATTAATGCGGACACGTATCAATTTCTATAAGATATAGCTTATTATACAGTACCTATTCAGGCGGTGGTGTCTAGTGGTACGAAACCGTTTTTGAGTCTGAGGGAATTAAAATAAGTTTTACGATGTAGGTAGGTGCCTATCAACAAGTTTTATACTACGTATATTCAATAACAACAAGCAAGTTGTTAGTTAACAGTCAAAATTACTTAGGAGTAAGGTCGTCGTTGCATCTCCCTTTTTCTAAATCTATTCAAAACGTATATTTTATGTTGGTTGTTACTATTAAAACATTACTGGAAACTATCGCATTGTGTACTGTAGGTATTATCGATATACGATGTACGATGTATATATTCGATATCGATGTACGACCCTCGACGTAGTCTGTGCCAAAAACTAGGCGCGTGATGACGTGTACAAAACGAATGCGCTGGATCGCAAGCATTTCGATTGCTCGTTTGCAATCCAGAGCATAATAAATTTTGTTCCCTATTTTTCGTGTTAAAAATATTGTTATTAAACGCTGAAAAGAACCAGTTCGTTTGACGGGAAGAGACAGGTTCAGCAGCCGGAAATTGTTTCCTGCTTGCCCCAGGCACAACACTCACTACGGCTGTATTACAATATAATAATGATAATTATTTATACTCGCACCCGTCGTATTATGCACCTGTTATCGTAAGCCATCGTCTGAAACGATCGTGACGACGTGTTGTTATGTGTACGACTGGGCGTCCCGAAAGTCTTTCTAAACTGCAGTTTGGGAATACAGAATAATACTATCGTTGATTATATAAGGATTTTTTGACAATCATACAAATCAATAATGATTATCATTAGACTATTACAGTACTTATTGTCGTATTTTCGAGACCATCACGTCGCGAATTTCCGTGTTGCCGTTCATATATAGGCGTTGCTTGGGTCAAAAGTTTGTTTTTAAGTAAATTTTATTTTATGACGAAAGACTTTTTAGACTGTAAAGTAAATATTCAACAAATTTTTTAGTTTCGCTATTTATGATTTTGTATGGCCATGTCGTCAAATCTTTGCCTATGCTTCCACTGTGTTTATTTATAATTACGAGAGCAGCTCGTGCCGGCTAAAACTATCTGTTTAGCGTAAAACCAGTCAAAACGTGTCTTCGTAAATGGTACAAAGTAACGTTTTAAATTTAGGCTTTTGATTAAAATACTTCAATCATAAATTGTAGAAAACAACATTCGAAAAGTTTCGACAATAATATATTGTTATATACCTAATATTATGATAATCTCATATAAAAATGTACTATTGAAGAACTTTTTAGTTGGGGCTCCTAAAAGATTTAACGATTATAGTTAAAAAATATAATTTGAGCCAGTTACACTGAGCCATTGGGACAATCATACAGATAACTTTTGGAGACTTAAACACCTGCTCACGCCACTTAAATAAACTGCTAAACGGGTAGACGTAGAAAGTGAGTATTGTTGAGTAACATCATAAAAAAAAAGCTCTCCTCTAATCACTCACAAGTCATAAAGATCTGCCGACCTGTCGCAAACTATAGCACAATGTTTTTTAATGTATATGACGTATAAAATATGTATAATTGACACCTAACTATCGTTAGTTGTGCAATCGCGTCGGTTACGTCTGTGCGCGGTTTTTGACGAGGCCCTCAATCCATATGCAGTCATAATATTATGTATGTGTACACAAAGCCACGAAACGCAGAATGGATAAATATTATTTTTTTTAAATAATTGCCAGCGGTAATGCCGAAAGGCAAAACGTGTATAATATATATTCTATACTACGGTATCTGGCTTGCGACGTGGAAATATATAATATATACAGGAAAAAATGCAGGATAATAAAATTACGAGTTTCGCAGTTATAGTTCAAACGCAGATTAACTATAAAAATTTACCGGTTTACGATTCGTAATAATATATTGTTTCATAATTTAGAAACTGCTATATTCGCCCCGGATCGGACGGAACTTTCTACGGTTATAAAAATAAAATTAGAGTTGCAATTTTTTAAGTATACCATCGGGCACAAAATACACAGGTACCCATTAATGATCCATATCCATATCATACGATTTGTGACCTATCCATTAATGATGGAATAAAAAACGTAATAACGGCAACGACGAATAATAACAACAGCTTATTTTAATGAAACGTGACCTTTACCAAGTATGGGAGTTGTATATCTTGATCCAATCACCTGCACACATCTAGTAACTGTAGAAAATTAGTACTATATAAAAACAGCAAAAACAGTATGATACAATTGTGTTGTTTTACGATGTAAAATTTTTTTCCCGTTTAAAACATATTTAAAGAGCTTTAAATGTCCCATATCATTTTTTACTATAAGATATCATTTTTTACTATAAGATATCATTTTATAAATGATAAAATTTAGTAAAATTTTCGATTTTTAAAAATTCTCGGCCATATTTTGTGTACAAACACGTTTTGTATCAATGATTCATTTTAGTGCGTGCTGGTTGTAGACAAGTTGTGGAAAGTGAAATGCCGATGTTTCCTTTAAAATGTACGACGTATTTTTTTTAAAATATGATTTTTCAATTAATATAGTGGACAACGGCACTGGTAGACTTATATAAATTTATGACCATCGCTATTATTTAATCGTTATTTTATATGATATGCACACGTATATGTGTTGCATTTCAAGGTGAAAAATGCTTTTAATTAATACAAATTGGTAACGATATACACAACACGCAGCGCGATTTTAAAACCGTAATGACACTTTCAGTGGCGTAACATCAAAATTATATTTTTATCATACTGTCAGCATAATATAAACTTATTTTTGAAAACAACAATCATTTAAACATAGTTATCTACACCATTTTCAACTCTCAAATCAAATATAGTGTTGGTACTCAGTTTATCGAGTTCAGTTTATGATTAATACGCGACCGTTTCAAACACAGATTCTTGGTGGTCCAGCCTCCAAGAATTACTTTAAAATTTATACATATATATATATTTTATTAATATTGTTCAAACTGGTGGAGCACGATTACGAACACTCATTGCGTATAGAAACGGCCGTTGTAATAGTATACGAATGTAAATAGTGTAAGTAGGTATAGCCGTATATAGGTACCTCAAACCAAATTTTTTTTATGCTTAGGTTTATAAAAATATTGTAACTCAAAAACATGTGTTCACCACCAGTTATTTGCTGCCGCAGCATTCACGATTTCTCGCAAACGAGCATTATCAAACATTTTTGCATTGTTGTTATTATGATTTGTAATGTACTTTCATAACTTATTTTCATGCACCCCGATTTTTTTTTACCTTCTTTTTGTAAAAAAAAAAAAAGAAAACTAAACCAAATTGTTACCCGCGGAACCAGCACCAGTAACTGTTGTATACTTATGATACTTTATAATGTTTACCGAAAATTATTATTATCATTCATCGGCATTTATAGGTACACTGAAGTTGTGGTTTCAGGTTAGGGGAGAGCAAGTGGCCTAAAACTTTTTTCCAAATAACTCATTGATTTTTAGTGGTATTTTAATTAAACATTAAACTTAGAATATAATTGAGTATTTAAGAATAGATTTATGGATCTTGTATCTGTCTTCGATTTTATTCAAAACCATTTTTTTTAAAATGTCAAAATGTCATACTGTTGTTACTCCTTATACACACCGAGACATATAGATTGGGGGGACGCACTGAGACGCTTTACAAACTTTTCTAAATAAACAAAAAACTTAACGCGATAAACTTTTTTTATTTAATACTTAGACAACATTAGACAACCCAAATTTGAACAAAAGTAAAAGTTTTAAAATAGTTTAAAAAAAAACATCATAATTTCACTACCTATAATATGGGTATTTCATACATATTATTGACCATAAAAACGTATTTTTTTTAATACTAAGATCACAGTTCATAATATTTAGTCAGTTGAATAACTATTGATTTAATATAGGTATCAAAATAGTATGTACAATAAAATAACTAAAACCGTTTGTTGGGGCCTACAAAATATTTGTCTCACTGTACCACATACCCCGTCTCAGTGTGACCTTAAGTACCTAATTATTTTACAAAAACCGAAATATTTAGAACGAAATTAATTTACTTATATTTTACACCTAAGCGAGGTTTGAAGATTTAAAAATTCTTCAGGAAAAAAATGTTTTTTGTGTTAGCCAAAATAAAAACAAACAATCAGTGATAGCAAAAAAAAAAATTAAAACACTGATGCATACAATGTCTACAACATTATAACTAGGCGAGTATTAGAACAAAGTATAAACCTATCTTGTGACAATGATTAAAACTGCTCTTTTAAATTGGTCTGTTCCACTGTATAAACACCCTTCTCCTACGTAAGATATTATATTAATATACGTGTTGGTCACAGGCTTTAGATGTTTTAATACTCACATTCGTTGACCTTCCCGCGTGGGACCAATTGTGAGATAACATTTATTTATATTCGGCACGGGGCACATATCCAATAATAGTAATTATATCGTGGCGTGGGTGGTACACGCACTAGTTCCACGCGTCAGATTTCACTCGAGGACGATACGAATCCACTTTTAAAAGGTTTGACGATTGAAAATACAAAATACGCGCGAAATACGAATATTACGACCATCGAGTTGATTTTACGAAAAAATTCTACGTCCAATTCTAAATTATTAAAGGAAATTTAGTTTTTTTGTGTTTAACACACAACTGATATACCTGTTCAAAAATCGAAATCTATAAACGGTATTAAATGGGTATTAATTTAATATATATATATAAATAATAGTTAATTGTCAACGATCTATACATCATGGTAGGAGTTCGGATTTTGACAGTTGCAGCGCGACAGCTTAATCACGGTCCGCATGGGATTATGGTTGAAAGATATATTGTTTTAGTGACTCGTTTTATTTAAAAATAGTTACCCACGGGTGTTTTTTTTAAAAAAAAAAAACCTTTTCCACAAAAATACAAAGACGGTATTGTGACGGCCGCAGTCTCTGCACAACAGTGACAAGAAATATAATTTAATATTGCCGTCGTAGGCGCACGGAAACACGAAATTATATGGATACCTGCATACCTGCTGCACGTCTTCACGGTCAATTTACAAGGGTGTGGCGCGTCCTCTCGTACGACATTTTTGTTTTCCACTGAAATAGCGCACTACAATGCGCTTTTATGATTTTTAAGTTATAACAGCCAATTACAACGGTTTATGGATGTTTCGGTTCTCTCCTCTTGACTATTTAAAACACACATTTCGACTCGCCGAACTCGTCCTCGTCGACGGTTTTATCGTTTGCGAGTTTACCATAGATTAGTATAATACACGGAAATCGTTTTTTATATATATATTTTTTAAAACTATAAATTTTCGATCGCACGTGATACCATCAGTTTTATTTATACTAGAGCATAAATCAACCGATAATACGTTGGTCTTGTGCTCTTTTTTTTCATTTTGTGTAACGCGTTCATACAAAAATATTAACGAAAAATAATATATTTTTAAAATGTTTATATCCCTACGACGAAAATAGTGCGATACTTGTTTTGGATTACGTTTTTAAATGATGGTTCGTAAATTGAATTTTGTCCAGCTGAATTTGCGTTTTGGACCGCCGATAATGATCGACGTGGGAAATTCGTGCGCGTACTTGAACTACGGCGCAGCGTTCAAGTAGGAAAAATAAATATTATATTTTTCTCGTCGCTTGCGGCTGCGGCGAAACACGAGGCATTTACCGAACTTGTAACTTGTAACTTGTAACCTTGTAACATTTAAAGAAATCTGATTCCCAGGGCGAACCGCTGCTGCATCAGTGACGCGGATAGATTTTTCTTAATCTATAATAGATAAAAAAAAGATATCTTACTGCAAGTTTACGCGGGGTGACCTACACGATAATACTATTACATCCTCAGTCCAGGGGGCGTATTATGTACGATATTGTAACAGTCGAGTGTTATGTGAAATCGACCTAAACCAACCCAATCGTCCGCGTCGAGAGTAAAAATAATTGAATCGTTTTATTTTCTACAAAACAATGTTCAACTGTTTAAGCACGAATTTGAACCGATCGTCTTATTTCATTTGCCATGCCGGTTCGATTTTACAAGGTGTAAAATTTCGCTTCCTTTTTTTTTTTTTTTAAAAGTTTGTAAAAAAATAATTTGCTCGAAATTCGTATTTTATATTTCGAATACATTTTTACATTTGTAACATGCGTATTTGGAGAAAAATAGGTGAAAATTATTTTAAATTATTCGTCCAATCTCTACCGTGTCTTTCCTGAATAATAATAATGTTTGGATACACCTATATTTTCCTACGAGACGTATAAAAATATGCGTAATTTTTGAACTTGTTTAAATTTAAAAAAATCGAATTTTATTCATAATAATATAATATGCGTAGTTAGCAGAGCGTTTACTCTAGTTTGACGTCCACTAGGTATTAAGTGGGCGCGCTAGATGCGTGCACTGCACTGCACGCATTTAGTCTAGAGGTCGTTGGTATAATATTATGGCAATGTTTTGACAAATAACGAGTTTTGCGTATGCGCATATATTATCATAATTATTATTTTTATAAAGACTATGCAGTTATGCCAATACCTATAAAGCAATAATTAACGTATAATTAGATATCTGCCAGAACGTATTATATTTTGCACCAATCTCGGTTCTAACGGAAATTAAACACGAGTTCCGCGAGCATGAAACATAATATTGTTATTAATAAGTGATACGAGGTCGTTGGCGTTACTGGTTCGATAGAGTTTTTTTACGTACAGAAGAATACGAATCTCTCGCAAAAAAAAAAAAAAACATCGTGTGGACCTCTTAAAAGGGATTTCGTCGATTTTCCTCTCCGTTATCGTAAAATTTTTGGAATCTCCAGACAGTTTTTGTTTCCAACGTATTGATTGTAGTGATGCCGATAAGAATATTCTGAAAACTGTAGAGAATTATTCGTGATGACCTCTTCTTTTGATGACCGACTATTCCACATTGTTTTCCAAAAATTAAACAATTAAAGTTTTTTTTTTTAAATTCGATAAAATCAAAATTGGGTTATCGATAAATTAATGAATCTGAAAATTGAACGTGTAGGGTATAAAAAGAAGGTCTTATATTGTGACGGAAAAATCTGTTTTAAGAATATCTTATGATTCGTTAATCGGTCTTAATATGTATGGAATTAGCACGAGTGAAAAAAAAATCGAGAGACCGCTTACACTATATATTGATACTTTACAGTTTACACAAAAATGTGTATGGTTATTTGAAGTGCTAAAATTGGTGATTGCGTAAGACTGCCGAAAAAAATTTTTATAACTTTACCTTATATACACATAACAGAAACAAACAAACACAATCTCGACGGTACAATATTGCATATACTTACCTACATGGCTACCAATAAAATCATTGCGCATTAACTAAGCCTGAAAATAAATATTTACTATATTATAACATTGCGTGAGATTTCTAGCTATTAAAAAAACAAAAAAACGTTACAAAGTAAACAGTGCAGATTCATAAAAGCTGCTCGTTAAAATTGTATTCGTGATTATTTAAAACGTTTCAGAACGATCATTGTACGGAATCGCGTATAAACATTATAAATTGTTTGAAAAAAGAAAAATCTATTTTCAAACTCATTATGTTTTTTGTTTTAAAAATTCACTTGATCGTCGTTTGAGAAAGTTTTTTAATTCTTTTTTGATTCGATTTATGTATCATCACGCTATACGTATTTTATTAAATCATTCTAGTTTTGTTTATTAAGTTATATATATAAAATAAAAAAAATAAATAATAATAATTTTATTACCCTAATAAAAAACGTGTGTACACGTTAGAAGTTCGATAGTTAGCAATACTGCATTTAAAAACCAATCACGTGAGTGTTTTTTTTTTTTAACTTATCGCAACATTAAAAAGGTATGTTCTGTGTCAGCCAATTATGGTTTTCAAACAAATCGTCGTAAAAAATATTGTGTCAGAGACTCAAGTTAGAAAAGATTTTAAACATAAAATAAAACTCTGTTTTTATAGAGAAAATTCTGTTTTTTTTTTTTTTTTTTTTTTATCAAAAAACGATTTTTAAGTTGCCAATCACCACAGTTTTAATAACACGAACTGTCATCATAACTTGATGAATATAATCAACATTGGATAAAATAAGTTTTACACTAATAAAATTGTAGATACTTAGTCAAAAACTTTTTATTTTGAAAAAAAAAACGTACGAAACCAACATGTTAAAATATAAATTTGAATAATTTGTTCGACAATGACTTCTAGTTTCTACTTAATATTATAAATTAATAGTTTTTGAAAGTTGTGTTATACATATTATAGATTATATTAATAAAATATGTGTCATTATACTCTATTATTTTGTTATTAAAATAATGTAGTTTATAAATTATAATTTTTAGTAATAACTACGTACCTACGTACTGCTATTAGTGAATTATTATAAATGCTTAGTTTTAAAATCACTATAGTTTCATACGAATTGTACTCATAATAAAACAATAGTTATTCATTATGATTTAATAATAAATATTAACTCTCGCAAACAAGGTTGTTTATTAGAAAACAAAAGATTATTTTGATAGCCATTTTGAGTAATCTGATGTTTATACTTACGAAGCAATACCCCATTCTCAGTTCTTTATATGGACACATAATTGTAAGTTTTTTGTTAAATGACTAACTTATAAAGTATGTCATAATGTAAACAACTGATGTGAACAAAATTGCGTAGTGTAGGCAGTTAATTAATTATTTTATAGACCTTGAGCGTAGTGGAGGAAGTACTGATTTTGGAATCATGTTTTTTTTCCACTTAAGAACCAAAATTTAAAAGATCAAAATTATTTGAAGTGCTTCAAATGACATGAAATCTTCATTTAATATCAAAACGAGTTAAATCAAATTTTCATAAAAATTTTAAAAAATTTTAGCAAATTTTAAGAGAAATATAAGTATATATACCTTATATACCTTAGAAATGAGATTATTTTTGCAATTTTTAATAATTAAAATATCTAATTTTCATTTTTAGGACTCGTAACTTTTGCACGAGCTTAACAATATTTTTTTCCATGTTATGTACTTTTGTATGTGGGTTAAACATTTCTTAAATAAGTTCTCTGCACTGTTTTCGTTTATATTTCGTTTTATTTGGTTGATTTTTTTTGTTTTTTTTTTTTTGTTTTGGCGAAAACTTCTCGAAAAATGTTCGAATTAATTGATAGTCGAAAACAGTATTAAAATAAGATTATTTTACAAACGTGGTATAAATTTCAAATGGTTTTGACGAAATTTTATCAAAATAGGTATGAAACTTCGAAATTTTAAAATTCTTTAGTATTAAGCTCACTTAGCTCGTTCAGAATCGTTAATTTCGTTTGTAATAGCTTATTGATGTTTTAAATTTTAATGAAAAATATGTATACTGCACCTTTCAAATTAGTGACCCATCCAACAAATAGTACAGAACCACTTTTCTTAATTATTGACTGTCGTCTTGAGTTTTTTTTTTTTTCCTGGAAAGTCATTTCACTATTCAGAATTAATTAATTAATTAGCAAAAATTAATTCATACATATACATAAGTACTATTTTAAACTTTCTCGTATAACCTAATGAATTGTACATATTATCTAATAAAATCAAATTTTATCGGTAGGTATTTGCTCTCATAATTACTTAAAAAACCCGAGTTATAAAAGCTTATTTTAAGAAAAGGTGAATAGCCCTGGATATCCCATACACATCAAAAAACGATTCTAATATAAATATACTGTCTTGATGCTCATGTAATAACGTCTAATGGGCAATTGCATAATTTGGGCGTGGTTGTAATATGGACATAGTAAATTATATTACCGTTCGAGAGTTTATCATAATATTTTGGCATTATTGCTGGTAACATGTTAGAGTTAATGCATGATGTGAAGGTTGCGCTGTAACCTATGCTAGTAATAAGTAAAAAAAAAAACACGAACTTTTATACTATATACATTTTAATATTATTATTATTGACCTAGTACCTATAGAATCTAATCAAACGTTGTTATTTTTTTTGAAGGAATATTGAGAAAAGGAAAAACAAAATATTGCCTTTACAACAGTAGGTATACTTAATTATTAATTGGTCAAGGCCAGGAACCTATAGGAATTTGCATATTTTCCAATAATCCATCAAAACATATTGTTAAAGCTAAGCCATTTTGGAATGCGTTTCATCAACGTCGCGTCTAAATCTCAAAAATGTTTCCGGACATCATTTCGTAAATGTAGCTCGTAAGTATTTTTCTTAGTACTTATAAAATGTGTTTTTGTGTTGTTGCGAGGTAACGAATCATGCTAATTTCGATAAAATATTAAAAATATGCCGAAACGTTATTATATAATTATAATTTTCCATTATACTCAAGTTTTAGACTTCCGTATAGTCGTGAGATATTTGAACTTTATATTGACAAACCTTATAATCATATACAATAACATATTTATTTATTAGTTTTAATCTTATCTAACCCCATGAATTTTTTATCCTGGCATATTTTGTTTACGTTCTCAATTTATTTCGCACATTTTATATGCGCGTATCTAGTGTTTTTTTTTTCAAGTCGTATTGGCCTGCATATTTTCAGAATTTTCAGGGCATAAAGTCTCAATAGCCCTTTTCACACGTCGTAAATAATAACGATGGTTTTTTTCGAAAGATAAACAAAAATACATCAAATACTTATTACGGTCGTTATTTCGGTTTAATTAAAATAATAATTAATACCAACGAGTACTAATAAAATGTAATAAAAAACAATTACCCTCTCCCTAGGGCTTAGTAGTTATATTGTTTTACGCATTCATATTAGTCTATTAGTTTTAAAAAAATACATAGATAACGGTGTGGTTTGGTACCTACTTCGTTTGACTTTTATCGTTTATATAAATTAATACTACTTACTAATGTGATTTTTGAAAATGGTACATGTTTAATGGTATCAATTAAAAAATAATACAGAACTCATTGTTTTCAATTAAAATACAACACATGTCTCAGCTGTCAACCGCAATTCTTTTCGTCCGTAAAAATTATTTTGTTCTTATTATTATTATTATTCTCGTCATAACGATGAGACCCCCACATGGTGGAGATATTTTCGGATTATTTACGCGTTTATACACTGTAACTCCGGTATACAGGGTGTTTCGAATAACGTGAAACATATATGCCATAAACAGATACTTCAAAACTTGTATCAACATTTTTTCGCTGTAATCTTAAAATAATCTAAGTGAGCACGATCCGACATTTTGTTGTTCAATATACGACACGATGTCATACCGTTTATCCATCATGCAGTGAACATAGTCGTTCAAGAATATTTACGTTACATACGATACAATATTGCTGCTCCAGTCGCGAGAATACGAATAAGCGTATTATATTCCTAAATATTTGAATGGAATTTTTTTTTTCCTTTTTATCGGAGTAAAAAAATGTATTAAGTATAGTATAAAAAGTTTACGTATACCGATATGACGTTCGTATGGAAATTTTTGCAGTGACAATTTTTCAAAAACGGTTGGGCCGATTTGATTTATATTTTCTGAAAAACAAATCTGTTCATTCGAAGTTTTATATCGGTTGATTTTTTCGTATGTAACGCGCGACACGGATAAAACGGTTGGACCGATTTCATTCGCGTTTGAAAAATAATCCACGTGCATAAAGACGTTCACTTATTTTCGAGCGTTTTTTTTTTCTGATAATCAAGTCGGAAATACGCGTGTGGCACGAAACCTATCTTCGCTCGCGTAGGCCCTGCCGACGGGGATTTTTTTTCGTCAACGGTTCAAATTTGGAGTTTTCAAACAGTTCCTTTTTCTCCCTTGCTCGTGCGCGTGTTACAACATCACAAGCGTCCGAAACGCGAAATACGACGAAGAACAAAGACGATACAGCGTGTACACGCACCGTATGTCATATGTTTCGTGTCGTCGACGCGGCTCGTGTCGTCTCGGGGTTAACACTCTGTGCGCCAGTATACAAATTAAGAAGATCGAATGTTACATTACTGCGTACTGCCAGATGCAGCTGCAGCTCGCGACGCGTCCCGCGGTGCTGGGATTTCTCTGCAGCCCGTGTCCAAATTGAATATTATAGTCGGTTGAAAAAAGAGAACAAAAAAATAAATTAAAAGAACGCACGTTAGGAATTTCAGGCCACACGCTCCGAGTGCAGTCGCGTTGCCGGAAGACGCGGAGTGCGTGTGTGTGTGTGACGGCGTTGTTTTTGTTCCGTGTGAAAAAGTGAAAACTGGTCTTTCAGAGGGTTTCTGCGTGTTGCATTCTTTTTTCGCGGAAGTTCGATTGAATAACAATAACAATTTATAACAGCGATAACGTTTTGGGGGACTAAGCGCCCTTAAGCGCCCCCCTCGATATTCGCTCGCCATACGCGACCCTTGGTGTTACGTACACCTCACGTAACAGGTTTGCAGAAGCGGGTAGTTTTTTGGAAAATGTCTACGTGTTAACTTCTATAGATACACTATAGTTGGAAACGCCGATTTTAAATTTCGGCCACCAAGCGCGATGTTAGATAGCGACGTCGTGAGAAAACGGGTAGTGTAGGTATAAGACCGTAAAGAGAGAGAGGAAAAAAATAAAGGGAAGAAGAAAAACCGTGTAAATAAAATTATAACTCGGTTAGTGTTGATATCAGCGCGATTTTATGGCCGGGGTTTTTTTTGTTTTCGGTACTGTGAGTTTTACGGTTCTATTTTTCGCTTTTTTTACTTTTTCAAAAGTTTATATTGGCGGATTATCGATTTCTAAGGACGATATCGTGAATGTTATTGTTAAAGCGCTGTCAGTTGAGTTTGAAGACGCTCGATGAGTGTCAAAACCGAACTTTCACTGTTAAAAAAATAAACATATGGCAATACGCAGAGTGCCCGATGGACAGAACAAACAGCCGCAAAGGTATAGCATTATACTTAAAACGTATTATTGACTAATTATTGTGCGCCGAGAGCCTATATCGGTAGGCTGATATAAGTTTATGCAAACACCATTAACTTTGTTGTTACGATGCTAATGAAACAGCCTAAATAGTAATACGTGTTTATGGGCGAACGTGCGTATGAGACCGAAAATAAATTAGAAAGTGAGAGTGACCGTCGTTACAAATGATTACAATCTCGTGTTAACCGTTTTCAAATAAATAGTAAAAATTATTATAAACGCTTTTACTCAAACTGGCGTTAAATGTTCGGCGTACAGCCGACACCGAATCATAATGGTGTGATTGTTCGGGCGTGTACGATTTAAAAATATTGATTTTTTTTTTTTAAGGATTAAATATACGGCATTAACGATTTGACGTACGTCATATTGATACATATTGAAGTTATGCCATTCGATAATAATACTAACATTATACGACAATATTCACCGGGTGTAATAATATCGTTTACCTTTTCAACGTATTATATTACCGTACCTCTAATCGCCTAAAACTTTTATTACTGGCGTATACGAGTTATAAACGATCGCACCAACGACGCAGGTGTTAAATGGGATTTTCAATAAAAATATTGAAAAATTATGATCTACAAGCCCAGTGCGTGATGCTAAAACGTTTCTTGTTAAAAAAAAAAAAAACTTTTTGTACGTCAGCATAAGTGCGTAGGTATTGAACCGTAAACTATACAACTAATTAGAAACGATTAACGCATGCTATCTGTCTAACTATAATCTATCATGAAAAAAAAAAGTGTGGATCGTTTTTTTATCAGTAACCATTGACCAATGTTTAGGTAATTATTAGATTCTTAAATGAAGGAATGAGAACGCGCGATATAACTGTTTTTATTTAAGTTAGAGCTTATACGAATAGGTAATACGAAACTGTGTGATAAAAGTCAAAACGCTATAAAATAAATAAAGACGGGGAATGATTTTGCAGATATAATCATTTACAACCAATAGTAGTTAGCGTGCAAATGATTATTTTGTGTAAACAAAACGTTTTATTTTCGTGGTTCGTATCGTTAACATTGAAAATTTTTTAACTAGTTTTCACTCTGCGTTACCACACTATTAACAACTGCAGGCCCAAATCATATATATTTAAATCGTTTTTAAAAAATTTGTATAAAGCGTCTTGATTGACAAAACAATCTGCTTTAAGTTTAAAAATGTCACACGGGAATCGTTTCGACTTGCAAGCGTAAAAAACAAAAATGGCGATCTTCGCGAAGCGTAAAAACGCGTATTTTTTTTCATTAAACTGAAGCTAGAGAATTTAAAAATTTTCAAAGCGAGCACAAAACGTGTGCGTAAAAACAATTCGCTTACAACGAAAATAAGAATCGAGTCGAAGACGCGACCGCGACCAGTCGGCTTAAAAACTCGTTACACGGATGAATCGTTTTTTACATAATAAATGCGGTTCCGTTCGTCGGGCGTTAATAATAATAAAATATCTTCGTACCTTAAGACCAAATTTTTTTTTTTCCTCTCGGTATAACTAATTAAGCACGTTTATCGTTTGTTTTTGTATTTACTATTGTAATTATTGCCGCTTTGAAGGTCGATATGACGAGGTTCGTACTGTGTTGTATTGTCAGCGTACGTTATTTAGGTACATACACATTTACACGCTATTTGTTTTATATTATTATTTTTTTTATGATAAATACGTGGGTAAACGCATTGCCAAATCACGATCGGCCGACGATCGATTAGCATTCCCTACCTATTTACATTTTTTTAAAAACATGAAGATGATGCGTTTACCAGGAAATTGGCTCTATAACCATTATTCTTGTTATACGGTTCACGCTGCAGAAGGCTATACAACAGATAGGTGACCTGTACTAAAATATTACATCACACAAACATAATTTTTGTTGCCAAGTCTTTATTGTTTTTACCGTGGAGTAACAAGTAACAATATAGGATAACAAACGGGAATCACGATCTGTAGGCATTTTTAAACATTATCATAAAATCTGTTTGCAAATAAAGCTATTTACGTCCTGTATGCACGTCGTGAAACGAAACGTTTTATTCTGTGAATAAGTATCATGAGTTATTATATAGGATAATTTTAAGATCGAGAGTTGTATTTATCACGTTTCAAATTTACACTCGGATTAATATAAGGAATACAAGGAAAACGTAAATTTGATTGTACACGTGACATTTAAACTATGTACAAAGGTGCGTTTATTTTGTTACTGTTTTAGCAAATCGACTATAATATTTGTCGTGATGATGTCTATAGTTTCACGGTAGATTTTTTTTTCGATTAAATGATTTATTGTAAAATTGCAGTTATATTTTTAAAATTTTACTTTGTGTAGTATTTTTTGCATAACAGTTGTTTTAATTTTTGTAAAATTTATTTTAAGTTTTACGTGACAAAGAGTGAACTGTAGTATAGTTTCAACACGATGCGCTGTTTTTTTTTTTTCACATATCCTACAATAGTTTCCACAAAAGAGCTCCAATATTTAACGATCCTTTGTGGTAGTGCTTGTTTATGGTACGAAAATTATTTTTGAAATTTTACAACTTGTGGTCAGTAAAGAGCCCGCAAATCGAGTTAAAAGGGTTAACATTTAAATTTAACGCAAAGCGATCGAGTGGGTTACGGGTTGGAGTGACGAGTATCTTCTTCAATTAATAAGTATTTCGTCTATTTTTTAACAAAAAAAACCAATGTATCATACCCAAGTTTGTATTGTGTAATAGGTTTTTAGGTTAATCTTTGTTGGAAAATAAATTGAAGATGTTACACTCCGTAAATATAATCGTTACTTCAACTCGTTGCCCACGCTCAATTGCTCCTCGTTAATAGTTAGGTACACATTTTTTCATTACATTGTATTACGTTCTTTATTTGTTACAAATCGTCAATGAATTAATAAAAGCAACGGAAATTTCCGAACAATAATCTATGTATTATATGTTATTAGTGTAAATCAATTGTTATTAAAATCGTCTATTCCTGCTTGTATTTACAGATGTCATTTTGTATTTACAAACCGTCTTGGTGGCAGAATCCCTGTCGGAGAGAGCCGAAATGCAGCGACAATTACTCTTGGAAAAACTGACCAACAAAGAAATGGCGTCGTCCCGGAGTTCATACATGGACATGAATGGACGTTCAAAAGGTATATACCATTTTGATTACCACGAATTATGGCCAGTGGCGAACATTTTTCTGGGGGTCGTGAAGAGAACGTTTTTCAAAGATATTTTTATTTCTGTTAAAAACAAGTGCTGAATTATTTTTATTTTTTTATTATTGGATATGTTTGTAGTACATATGAATAATATTATATGAATAATATTATAGGTTTTACGAAATAAAATCTAATTTTTATTTGTTTTTGCGTATTTCGCTTAAAACTGCAGCGTCAACTGTATGAAAACGTTTTCGTCCCCGAAGATCGACATCATCCCCAAAGCCCAGTTCAGTCCGGTTTGAAAGCTAAATCGTACATACTAATTATTAATGAATTTTTCAAAGTTATTTCAGGTTCGAAGTATAAAAAGTTAATTCTACCTAACCTCGGCCATAGAATTCAAGAGTTCTTTAAAAAAAAAACTATTTTTGCGTACCCGTTTCTGATTGATTTACCTATTGATGTAGGTAGGCGCAAAAATCAATTTTTCAATATTTTATCCGCCCACACCGTTTTTACCGCCCCGAGTCAAACACCGAGTTACTACATCCCGGATTTCTGTTTGGCCGGTCACGTGGATGCTATAATACCGATTATCGTACAACGATGTGTAACGCGATCGATCACGGGGTTTCAGGCCTGACAATGAAATCCAACAGCTTCGCGTGCCTCCGTCAACAGGCGGCTTACGAGGAGCTGTGCGGCTCGGACCAGCCCATCTACAACAACGTGCCGTACGAGGACGACCTAGGCGACGGCTTCGGGGACAACGGCGACGTTCTGTGCGACGGTTACGAACCGTTCGCCGCGAGGAACGGTGGTTACGGCGGGCCGTCCAGGACGGTGGACGCGTCGTCGACGAACCTGCGGAAACGTCACAGCGCGCCCGACAGCGGAGACAGCGGAGACTCGTCCTGCGCCGCGGGGTCGCTGCACAAGTCGGCGCTGAACGGCAGCAGCGCGAGCAGCCGGTCCAACAGCGACTCGTCCGAGAGCAGCAGTTCGAAGAGCGACTCGCAGGTGCGTAGTGAAATTATCGGTAATACGCACGTGTCTAATACGTGTGTACAGTTTTGAGTAGTTTATAAACTGTTTCGTTATTGCGTTAAAAAATTACAGTTGCGTATCGCGAAAAGTTCAGTTGCGGGTCGGCTAGGTGTAAAAATTAAATGGTCCCCGTTACGATTAAGACGCTTAACGGATTTCACGAAACGCGTCGTGTATAGGACTATAATATAACGCATAACCGTATAGGTATTGGAATTCGGAAAGTAATCAGTGTCCCGTGTACAACTGTAACGACTCAAACTTTAATGCAGTTCTATAGTTTATTTATTAATTCGCAATTTTACCAAAAAATAAAACAGCGCGAAACCTTTTCGAGCAAAAAGGGATACCATTGAAATCGTAGAGTGTTTCGTACAAACGACCTACGACGAATTACCTACTTTAATTTACTTTACTGAAGCCACGTACCGATTCGCATCATTGCGCGCAGGTGGTGTACGTGTCGGCGAACGCGGTCAAGTACTCGGCCAGCAAGTACGGCGCGCTGACGAAGCGCGAGAAGATACTGTTCGTGGACCACACGCGCAAGTACTGGGCCGCGGTGCTGTCGTCCGCCATGTACGTGTACAACGGCGAGAAGGACCCGAAACCGTGTCTGGTCGTCCATCTGGACGGGTACACGGCCAGGGACGCGAACGGTGGCGGCAACCGGAACAGGGACTGGACGTTCGAGCTCGTCTGTCCGGGCAAAAAGACTTATCAAGTAACGTGGCTGTTGGTTCTTCTTCTTCTTCTTTTTCATCTCGGCCCTGCAGGGACCGTTGCCGCAACGACCGCTCGCCCACTCCGAACCTGTCCCCCCCGTCTCTGTTGCTTCTTTCTCTTTAGATCTTCTTCACCGCCGTTACACGCAAGTTCTTTCGACTCTGAAAACATCATTTGATAATTATTTTCAGTTCATGTTTCGTTAACTGACTTAAAGTATCTGTACGTTAACTGTACGTATCTGTATATATTGTTATGGTTATAACCAATAATGAGAATACACTTGTAACATTATGTTTAGGTACTTTGATTATGGCCTCGAACGATTTTTTATAACTATTTGACAAACCGTTACTGTAATATCGGCTCTAATGTCCGTCCTGCAGGCTGTAGCGCATTCACGCGTTCGCGAGAGTTAATAATACAGTTGCGTGAAGGGCAATACGTTTTTCCTGACGATTATAAACGTAATTTTCCCCACAAACAACTACCACACACTTTAACGTGTGTATAACATACTTGGCTTATTAGCATACAATGTATACCACTATTAATGAGAATGAGACGTAGTAAGTCGAAAAATAATTGCGTACAAATCCGTTCGGAAGTTTGTTAACAACATTTATAGTACGATGTAATTAACCGTTTGGTCATGTGAACAGTTATTGCGATTCGGTTTGCCGGGTTTGATACGTATTTTTGCACAGCTGTTGTTTGACTTTTTCTACACGGCATTCACACACCATCGTGTTTTGCCCCTCTATATACTGACCGGGTACGCGTGTTGTTCGAACAGTTTATAGCTCAAAACCAAAGGGACATGCACTCCTGGATCGAAGCCGTCAACAACGCCTCGAACAGCAAACCGTCCACCCCGGAAATCGTGCACTCGGCGTCTCCTATATGCTTCAGACAGGAGCTGTTGCCGAATCGCCAACTGCCCGTACCGCCCACGGCCGACGTACTCGCGCAGGACTGCTTCTACGACAAGCCGAATCCGATCGTCAGGCCCGTCAATCTGTACGAAAACTCGACGGACGAGGTGGACGCAGACGAGTCGATATATCATTTCATCGACGAATCCAGACGAGAGGAGGACTGCACCGCCACACCAAAGGTTTTATCTATATAGATTTCGTTCGTCACTAATGCAGGCAGCTGCGTTGTTTTTATGATGGAAAAAAAAATCCACGAAAAACGATTTATAAAGGGTGTCCGCGGGGTCATCTGCAATCGGATGTACTTAAGCCAGACCGTAAAACTGTACGTTTTTTGGGCGAGAGTTTTTTTTGTAAAAAAATGTACAAAAAAAACTCGTCCAGATCGAGAGTATGGTGTACGCGATATACAGTATGGGGAAAAGTTAATGAATTTCACCTGTTCTGCACAGTGGTGCCGCCACGCGTCCGTATTGTATAGTTTATGGTTGTGTTTCTGTTCCAGAGCGACGACAAACGGTTCTTGAACGGCGGCGACACGTCGTATTACAATGTTCCCAGCAGTATCCCGGTACCCGTCGTGGTGCCGACCACGGAAGACCGGAACAACAACGACTACGACGGAGGATACTTTACCGCCGAAAAGGAGACCTGCTACGACATCATAACGAGTACGATTTTTGTGTCCGTCATCTCTCTTCATTAGCCGATCTCCTCCACTGAGGGTGTTTGTTGGCTAGCTGGGGCTAAATTAAACAATTTTCGGCCGCAAACAATACATACGGTATACCTACCGAAAATTACCTATAAATTGGGGGGTCCAAATCGTATAAATTAAGGTCCGACACGTGGACAAAGTCTTAGCGCCCGTCTGTTGGAGCGGAATGTGGGGCGAGTTTTCCTAAACGCCGAAATATGCAGTGCGAAACTGTGAAAACTAAAGTACAACTCAACCGATGAGATGAGATAGAATGAAGGCTCGTGGTTTTTTTTCTCTCGTTTTTCATTAATAGGCGTTTTTCTCTGGCACCCCTCGCGTGTCTATGTTACGGACCGTTCCTGCCGACGATGCGCGTAAAATGCAACGAAATTTCTCCTCCGTCTCATCGGCTGCAAACTAGTTCTCCGTGTAGGCGCGTAGCGAATCCTTTGGCGAATCTCGACTGATTTCCGCGTAAACCTTGCAGACGACGGACGCGAGATGACCGAAGGCGACCCGGTGGTTCTGGGCGTCCAGCAGATCATCCAGAAGATCGAAGGGATCAACAGCAAGAAGTCGTCGCCTCTCGTTCTCCGGCGGAAATCGCAGCCGAAGGCCGTCATTAACTGTGGCCCGACGAGGAACTCCACGCCACCGGCGGTGTGCGAGTTTTACGAGCCGACGAAGCGGCCGGCGAAAACCGCGCCCGCCAGCAACGGCTGCGTCTGCGGCTCGCGGTCGTTTCGGCAATCCCGTTGATGAAACGACATCACGCTCCGAATCGTGCAAAAGTTATACACACACACCGTACATCACGTATCACGACGACTGCATACTTTTACGATTATTACAAGTGCCTAAATATTGTATTTATACGCGTTTAAAAAAATCAACCGCGGCCACGTGGTCATAAATTCGATTTTATAACCGCCGTACAGTAGTAGTAATAATACAGGCGACTCATAACGAAAGTAAAATGGAAAAAAAACAAATTTTTTTACGTTTCCTGTGCTGTGTTTGAAAAATTTCGCTCGGTACATTTATGGGATTTCTCCCGTTTTGACTACGAGTGGCCGTAGAAATCGTGTTTTTTTTTTTAATCAAAATACAAAAAAAATGTACAAATTACAAACGTGTTTTCGTTATTTTTACACGAAAAACTCTACGTTTACGTGTCTAGTCTATAGGTTGTAAACTATTTTTATTTTGTTGTTCGATGTATTTAATAGAGGTATTTTATAACGCTTAGGCTTTACCGTCCGAGACGATTTTACCGTTGATTTATTTTTTCTAAACACAAATATAACAATACCGTAATGCGCATATTCTTATTTTTTTCGTCGTGTTTTCCATTCAAACGAAATCAATATTCAACGTTTTCAAGCTACGATATGAACTGAATTAAACTGAATTATTTTCTGACTTGTGCGTTTTTTACGATTCAATAAATAACGCACTAATGACGACGTCTTACACGACCTTGCAGTCTATAATGGAGTTCATTTTTTTTTATTGTAAAATTGTGGCTTTTTCCGCTTTTTAACGATAAAAACGTCTTTTAATAACGACCCATAGAAATTGTACGACTCGCTAGACAGTTGACTAAATCGTAAACTAAATAGTACGCATTTATTGTACAACGTCATGAATCGATAAACGTTTGATTAAATTTGTAACGTACAAACATATTATGATTTGCAGCGGGTACTCCTAAATTTGTACCCATTCGTAACATTTATTTAAAACAATCGAAATTTAATTATTAACTCCGTACTGAAAGTATGATTAAACAACAACGACTTAAAGCCAGGTAACTTTTAATAAATCCTACATGATATTTGACAAACTTTGGCACAGAAACTGTTAAACTCATTGCTCAGAATATTTCAACGATCGTTAGTTGTACAAAATAAAAAAACAATGGATTATAATGGTTGACAGTAGCTACCTTTAAATGGTAATTTTAGTCTTTCATTCTGTAAACACAACATTTGAATCTACAATACAGGCATCAGAAATAGAAAATCATGATCTACACGGTATCAATTAATTTTGAGTTTTATACTTTTGTAGTATATAGTTTTAGATAGTATATTAATTACAGTTTTTCCAGTATAATTTATAAGTTTATTTTTTATGTTTAACCAAAGTGTTACGAATGGGATACTCAACAAAAACTAATAAATACATGTACAAGGATATTATGGTTTACATGTAACTCATACTCGTGCTGTGCAACTGCATTCCTAACTAATAACTTAAACATTGGAATGTTGCGATTTCATAAAAAATTTGATTTAAGTAGGTATATATTGTACCTAATACAATTTTTAAAAAATTTTTCCGAGAACAAAAAAAAACAGTGTTTGATATTAATTTATTAAATTTTGTGCCGTTTGTACGCACTAAAAAACATGTTTTTGACATTTTATTTGGTTGGCTATATCTTATAGTATTTGATCATTTTAGTTGGTACACATTCGCTTTATTTTAAATTATGAAAATTTGCTAAACAGATCTCCAATGTTTGTAAACAAATGATCAAAGATTGGCAAAATTAAGAAAAAATATTGTCTATCAAAAAAAAAAAAAAAATCAATTATAAAGGGAAATTTTATAGTTGTTTCGTTGTTACTTAGTAGGTACACACGATACAAACGTAAAATATTTATATAGTGCGAACTTAAACTAATTAAATAATATTTTAATTAAATCCCAAACCACTATAAACTATTACAGGGTTACCAGATTATATTTTCAGGAAACCTGGACATTTTTTTCAGCATAACCTAATCTATATTTTTCTTTTAGAATTGTTATTGCAGTATCATCTTTTTTACAGTGCGTTATGTATAAAAACAATTTTAGATTCTGAGCGTAGCAATAATTAACGTATCTATTCTTCTGACAATGGTGTTTTTTTTCTGTGGTCATTTTTTCAGGTACCTATATAAAAGGAGTAGTCAGATTTTTAAAATCAGTAACTCTCATAAAAGAGCATTGGACCAATATGGTAGTAGTGTACTTTACTTGAAGCGTTTTATCGAAATTTTAATTATTTTTTCAGTTATACTTCAAAGATCAAAAAATGTTGCGTAAATCGCTTCTTTTTTTTTTAAATTTTTTCCGGTGGAGAGAACGCCCTGAATACACTTTAAATACCTGCGACAAAAATCGACGTCAAAACACAAAACATACAGACTACCGCGCAAATAATCGAAAATGTCGTTATCCTCAAATCACAATACACATATATATATTTCGTTTCTCCCAATTCAAAATCTATATTTTATCAAATAAAATTTAAAATCCAGGACCTATCTGCACGAAACACTTGTTCGTGACGAAAAAATTGGTGGTCACGAGCGCTCGCTTGTTCGCGAACCTTTTTATTCGGAAATCGTAATAAACGCGTATGGTCGCGTCGTCGTCTTCGTGTCGCTCGCTCGTATTATCGTAAAAATATGATAAACGTCCTTACAGTACTCGGTATCGTTAAATTATTTAAGATTTCGAGTAGTATGAAAAATTATGCTCTGTTGTCTATTAGTCTGTTGAATTTATCGTGAGGTAGGTACAACGGTATTTTTTTTTAAAAAACTACCGTCTCTCCCGGAATTTCGTAGCGATCTCGGTGTACACAGAAAACGAATATATTTTATTATTTTTTTTTTATTACGATCGTGACCTCGAGTAGGATATATTTTTCGCTGTTTAGTTTGTAATAATTGTTTTGTTGTTGTTGTTCCGTAATGTTTTCGAGCGGTAGACATAGCGGTGATATAGCCGCCATATAGTTTTGAACGACCGACACGCAGTAATATTAGTATACAAGATTTACTGAATAATATTATAGCACACCTAGTTCATAACACACACCTCTGGGAATTTTTATTGGAAAAATGTGGTAGATGTGAGTTTGGCTAGTGGCGAAACCGGTAAACATTATAATTTGTATTTTGTTCGGTACACACACATATATATATATACGTATAGATGTACACTATTATTTATCAGCCGCAAACGGTCAATATATAAATGGTGTCCGGCTGTATTTTACCGACAGTGGTTCACCATAGCTTCTTCGCGTTCGCACACGCCTAGCCAACAGTTTCTTCGTTGTACGAGCGGCGAACGCGCAGTAAATTCTTTAAACGAACTCGTGACGACGGCGTCCTGCGCGAATCGGGCGGTGAGTGTATAATTTTGTAAATTTTTTTTTGTTTTAAACTCGTTCGATTCGTACGAGTTTAAATGTTTGTGGTTTTTTTTGGTGTCTTCCGATGATTTGTGAAATAAAATTTTAAACACGTAGGTAAGGCGCCTTGTGTTGTTGGGAACATTTGATTTTAAGCATCACGCGTTTTAGTTCGGTAGATATTCAAAAAAGTAATACGTCTGCCGACTAAAAAGTTAAATGTATGAATGGATAATGAAATGTTTGATACTCTTTTAAATAAATTAATAACAAAATATAAAATATACGAATAAATAATTATGTTTGTAAAAAACTAAAGTGCCATTTTAGACTATGAGCGTAGCGAGGAACCTATTGTTTTTAAAATTTTTTTTCTTTTTCTGTAAACATTTTTTTCGGTCAGAAGGAGATTGCAAAATGTGAAAGCACTAAAAAATTTAGATAACGGACGTGGATGGTACTTTAACTGAAGCGTTTTTTTTTTTAAAAATTTTGATTGTTTTTGAGTTAGGGGGCAAAACCAAAATGTTTCCAATAATGTAGCGGCAAAAACATGAAATTTTAAGGTTTTTGAATTTTACGGAATTTGTAAGGAAATGAAGAGTGACTGACCAAAAGTATGTGTTTGTGCAAGTCGTCGGATCTTTTTTTTAGGGGCCATTAAAGGCTGAATTTTTAAACAAATATAATAAGCCTCTCATTACACTTCTGCTAAGAAAATCTAACCTAATCAAATCGTTTGTTTAATTTTTAATTATTATTCTAAATAAAATTACTTTTTATTGTTACTAAAAAACCTAACAATATTTTATTAGATCCTATAATAGAGAAAATTATAATTTAATTTGTTTTTCCCTCGGTCATATTGTACGACTACGCACTTGCGAATCATACTACAAATAATTAGATAGCGTTATCGCTAAAACTTTTGGGTAAAAGAGAGCTTTAGTTATTAAATATACGTTAAAATAAGTGTAATATGTATTTGCGTTTCAGATCGAATGAATACAATGGCAACAATGGCTACAAATGTAGAAGCCATTAGCTTGGCAAATCACGATTTTTCATTTTCATTGTACAATGTAACGCACTTTATTTTATCTTCCTTAAACGCGGTTAATAAACATCGCAGACTTATTATTCTTGACTATTAATGCCTTTATAGGAGCTGGCCAAAACGGCAACTGGAAATCTGTTCTATTCTCCATTAAGTATCCATGTGGTTATGTTTATGGCTAGTGTAGGGGCGGTTTCAAAAACATTTGACGAGATGGTAGCTACATTACATTTAAACAAAACTACTCACTCGTTGGACGCATACAAGAAGTTGCTGGAAGACTTAACAGTAGGTTTTACAAGGATTTAGTTGTATATTATTGAATGCCGAATACATTTTCTATTATTTGTACTTATTATACCTACCTAATAATTTTTCAAAACTATAATAAAACAAAAAACCTTGTGTAAGTGTTATGTTACAAGTAATTAATATTAATACATTCAAGGACGACCAGGATTACGTGAAACTGGCAAACGGCATGTTTGTTGATACACAGTTCAATGTAAAAAAAAGTTTTGTCGATAATTCCAAAACATACCTAAAATCATCTTTAGAAAAATTAAATTTCCAAAAAGATCCCGAAGCTCAGCGCCAGTTTATAAATAACTGGGTTCTGAGCAAAACCAATAATAAAATCAAAGATTTATTTTCTCCAGGTAGTTCATATTATAATGACTATGGGTGTATGTAAATAACGCACGAACACAAATGATTTATGCAAAAATATTCATTTATAGGCTCTATCGATTCATCCACAGCATTAGTATTGGCGAACGCTGTACATTTTAAAAGTGGCTGGGAACATAAATTTAAAGATGCGATTGATGAACCATTTTATTTGACTCCTAGTAACCAAGTTAATGTGAAAATGATGAAACTAACCGAAGATTTGGAGTATTATCACGATGACAAGTTAAATTTTGGTGCTCTGGAACTGCCATACGAAGTAATTTTTACTTTAGCAAATTAAGATTTTATACGGTGGTAATATTTGAAATTCAATAACTAGCACTATGCGTTCAAAATGATAATATTGCTTCCGGATGCTAAAGATGGGCTTAAGAACCTCGAGAACAATTTGTCTAAAATAAGTTTACACGATATCTCGAAAAAGATGAGTAAACATGACGTTACTGTAAAACTACCTCGATTCAAAATAGAGCAAAGTATAAAACTAAAAGAAACCTTGACAAAAGTAAGTGTCTAGTTAAAAATAAACTGAAAATTTACAAAACACTTTAAAAATATGTTTCCACTCTACGATATGTAGCTCGGCTGTCCAACTATGTTTACCGGTGCGGCAAACTTTACTAACATAGTTGATGGTAATATATACGTGAGTGAAGTTGTGCATAAGGCGTATATTAACGTGGATGAAAAGGGAACAGAGGCTGCAGCAGCCACAGGTAATGTAACTTAATGAGTATTTTCTAAGTATCTTTTGAAGTAACGGTTGTTATTCTTTGTTGAATTTGTTTAGAAAACGTATTAAATAATTTAATTGCTCGTACTTAGATAACAAAACCTCAAATCAAAAAAGTGGTGAATTGATAGATAAAAATATTGCTATCTATGTTACGTTATATATTAAACCAAATTTTACGTACTTAATCTAACCTATTTTTTTTGTCTATTAATTAGTTGTTATTCTATATGTTATCAAGTGTCGGCATTTTTTCTTTGCTTGTGTTTTTTTCAAATGTTTTTTTATAATTGTCTGATTAAAGTATTAGTATAGATGCTAGTTGAAATCAGAAAATGTTTGTAATACGCACCAACTCGTGCATAAAAAGATAATTAAAATTTACGATTTTTAAATGTTCTTAATGTTGAGCACTCCCGAATTTCTACCAATGCTAAATACTTTTAAATTTAATAATGTTTGGAAAAATAAATACAGGAATATAATTATCTAAATATGTAAATTTTTATATGTGCAAACATCGTAGGTATTTGTGCATTTGGTATGATTCTTTTTACATTTTTTTTTTTTATTTCTTATTAATATTTTTGTGGTTTCAATAGTGTTAATAAGATGAGAACTTGGAACACAAAATTGTTCTTGAAATCAAACAAATTAAAAATTTACTTTAAGACACGTTTTATAATTTTAGAATATTTTTTTCACCGTTAATTTATGTATGAAAATGTTTTATTTTCAAATTTTACAACATTATAACTTTTTAAGCATAGCTGCATGAATAAAGTAGGTACGAGTGTTTTCTTTTGATTAGCTGTAAATTAAAATTTCGTAATGAATATTCGCCGTATATTCTTCAATACACCACTGGGTCTACACATTTTAAAGCGCATTAAATATCTTCTGTTGTGTAAATAATTGCTTGCACATTAACTAATTATATATTTACCGTCTTATAACTTATTATTCATAATATATTTATTTTGACTTTTTAACACTGAAAACGATAAATCCCATGTAGATTTTTTTTTTTTTATATTAATTGCTTATTTATATTGTTTAAAATATGTGTTTTGTTTTGGTACTTATTTTTATTTTTGTATAGGTTTACCGTTTATGTTAACGAGTTTTATTGAGGGTCCACCACTGCCCAAAGTACAGTTTATCATCAATCATCCTTTTATTGTATCAATACTAACTCAATCAAACAATGTTTTGTTCATGGGTCGTCTATCAAAAGTATAAATTAGTCATATTTTTGCAGATTATTCGGATGTATAATACATTCATACTTGATTGATTATAATCATTTTTTTATTTTTTACAGTCAAAATTATATTAATTTAAACTTTATTGATATTTTCACAATACTGTTGTGTTTAAAATAATATGAATAAACGATTTTTTTTTTTTGATTATTATACATATATTAATTTTGAATTCTAATCTAAAAACAGTGCATACAACAATAGTTTAAGATGTTGATTATCATCAAATATATCATACATAATGATTTCACTGACTCAATCACTTTGATTCCTATGTTTTATGTGTGTCTGCCTGATTAAAAGGTTACTTTTTAGAAAAAAAAAAAAAATAAATAGGGCATACTTCGGTTGTAATTTTGTTTTTGTAAAACATCTTAAAAATTGTCGTATACAGAAATTAATTAGGTAAGTATGTTGGTGAGACACTAGTTAATTATTGAAAAGACAATTGCCCAATAAAGACTGAGTCAGTCTGGGATTGGGAGGGAATGTTGGGATGGGAAAAACATCGAACGGATAGGTACCTATAATTCTATTTTGTGAACTATTTACAATTTTGAATAAAAGCTTGGTGCAAATATGTATATTGTGTTTTAATTTTAAAATTGTTTTATACAATCTACATTTAATATTAATTAACTATAAATTATTATATAAAACACCTAGGTATACAATGACAAATTTGAAACTCAAATTAGACGTGAGACGCATTCATTTATATTAAATGAAATTGAGTTACGAGAAAATTGAACATTTGAAAAGTTTTGGTATTTGGAGTTTACAATATATAAAACATAATGTATTCATCACATAATTATATAGTTATAATTATTATAAAATAGGTGATGACTTATGATCTAACACGACTCACTAGACCGTAAAAATGGTTTTATTTCAAATTATAGTGAATATTGAGCTTATTGTTCTGCTAACAATCGTTTTGTAACTCGTTAAATAACCTAACCATATAAAATCTGTTTTTGTTATATTTTGAGTAGAAAGTCCGAATTTAATCGCAATTAAATTATACTGGTTCTAACACTAAGTCAATCTATTTTATAAATTATAATATTTTAACTAGTTAGATATGAATGTATTATTTTGATGTGTAATTCTCAATTACATTTTGGAGAAACTATTGGTACTTATTACTATCTTGCAACTTTTACCTATTCTTAAACAATTTTTTGTTTTCTTAATAATTTGTTCTGAGGTGGGGTCTATCGAAACTATGTACATTTTCTACTTTTTTTTTTTATGGTCATTTTTGCACATGATCATTGATTATTTTGTTTATTTTTGTAAATTAACGATTTGTCGAAAAATCTAAATGTATAAACACTATATTTTTGTGCAGGAATTTTGGTGAGACCTGCAAGTATCGAGTATCCGATACCAATCAAAGTAAATTTTACTGTTAACCATCCATTCATTTTTTCGATAATGTCTCGTTTGCAACATAATATTTTGTTTGTAGGCCGTTTATCGATTATTTAAATTTCAAAAAAATTATCATAATATTTTGTTGTATAATAAGTACTTAGTATTTACTAAAGTTGCATATTATTATTTTTATTAATTATCCTATTAGTATAACATATACGTTATACACTTACAAATATTTGTTTTGTATGTAAACTAAAATATCACATTGTTTTACTATCTAGTTGACCTAATATAATGTTGTCTAATGTAACGTTTTATGATTCATCATTTTTTATAAAATAAATCTGATGTAACCAGTAGATAATAGTTTTACAGTTTACTATCAAATTATGTTGGAAATGATAGTTTGTTGTTATAAAAAAACAAAAATAATAATACTTATGTTTTCATTATGTAAGAGCACGTTTATTCTTTTGATTTTTTTACAATTATAAATTTATAATATACTTTTAGAATGATTTTTGATACTTTAGAGATCAGTTTACTTCTTCATACTTGTTCAGAGTTATAGTTTTTATAATAATTGCCTCCTATGTTATTCAAATTTGAATTAAAAACAGTTAGGTACTATTGAGTATAGAGTTAAAAATAACTATTAGAAATGTTCACTTCCAAATTATTACAAATTTTATTGAAATATTTTGTTAATCGATGTTTCAATATCCGTTGCAATTCTTTCGTTTACTAATGAAAGACAAAAAGGTAAATAGAGGTGGTATAAAGCCAACCAACTAAATTCCATACAATATTATTTTAATTTTTAAACTAGCACGTAATGATCTAGTTCACTCGTTATGGCACTCATATCTCATTAAATATGACTGCTAAATATTTCACATTAATGTTTATTCACCTTCTAATTATTTTTCATCTAATAAATAATAACAAACACTCAAAATTAGTCTGTTATAAAACTATTCATCTAAAAATACAAATACCTCCTTCCTTTAACCAATTTGGACTTACAACCTTTAATTATAAGGAAACGTAAAATTTCAAAATAGGTACCACTCTTAAAATTACCAATTCTCCACTATACATAACTGCATGTTATTACTATCAAGTGTCAACCATTATTTTAACTCGTATTTACTCTTAAATAAATTACCATCTTCTACTAAAATTTGGTCAGCATCATGTTTAATGTCAAAATAATAGTGATGAGTTAACATAAGTGTAAATACAATTGATGTTTCTCATACTATTATCAAATTACAGTGTTGTTATTTGTGGATTTTATGCTGCTCAATTTATCTATGGGTCATCTATGATTATATCTATGTATTTATCTTTTTTGTTTTTAATTGGTGCCAGGAATAATGATGTACAAGCATTAAAATAATACAATTTTTATTTTTGTGCAGGTATAACAGCTCCTGGGGCAAGTTTACCTGTAACGCGACCCAAAGTTAATGTTTTGATCAATCACCCTTTTATTTTCTCAATAACACATGGTTTTAAAGAAAATGTCTTATTTTTTGGCCGTTTATTAAAACCATAAGTGTAAGTCACTAATTACACACGATAAAAAATGTAATAATATTTAGATTGGTACATCGATAGTTATTGATTAAATACTTGCAGAACAAAAATTATCTGTTTATTCTTTTAAATCCATCTAAATACCAACAGACATATTATAGGCACAGCACAGAAATGGCGCTCCAGCAACAGCTGTTATTCCTGAACATAAAACTCTGAATTCGTAATTCAGAAAATCAAGACTTAGACTTAGATTTTTACATTGTTAATATAAGTTTATGGTTAGGTTGGTTAAACTTGTATGAACCAAACAAGACTAAGATTTTACATTTTGTCTAACCCTTAAAATTTGTGATGTTATGTCAATGAGCTGGTGTAAAAATGTTTATTTATTTTTAATAATTACGCCCCGGAGAGCAAGTGTACAGCGTATTTACAAAATAAAACATTAACATATGTATTAATACTTATACAATAAATGCACATAATATTAACTAAAATTATTAACCAATAAATTAGAAGAAAATATACAAAAAGTATTAGTAGTAATAATAATAACTATCGTAAAACAATTTAATAGTTTTTTAACTATTTAACACAAGATGAGAAGGAAAAAAAAATTAAAATATATACATAATACATCACAACAGTTATAGCTAATAAGTGCAGTGAATTTAGGCCATCAAAATAAAAATGAAAATTATTAATTAAATATTAATCTGATAGTTTTTTCCTATAAAATGTACATAATGCATAAAAGTTATGAACGTGGTGGGTAATTCATTATGACTTATGAAATTACATTGAATAATTTTTGTGACTAAAGCTAATTGATAGTTTTAAAATTATTTATTTTTTATTAAAAAATACCATTTTGAATTTATAGTTTGATAAAAATACTAAACTATTCTTTCTACCTACCTACACAGCATAAATCATGTACATTTTGTTCGTACTGACGTACATTTTTGTCCTTAATTTCGCCTTAAGGTCGTGGAATTTTTTTTTGCTTATTTAGTTAATAGTACAATGAGAAGAAAACTAATAAGAATTTTTACGCATGTAAACTGAAAGAGCGGTGGTAATATTAGTAATTGCAAATATAATATTGACTGCTGTATATTATGATCTGAGGTTAAAATAATGGTGGATAAAATAAAAACTAAAAAGTTTATTTTTAAGCGACCACATATTTGAAAAGCAAGTGCGCATTGACGTGATTTGAAGAGCTGAAATTAAAAAATTTGGGGTACTAATTTGTATTAAGACCCGCTCCCCCCCAAGAGATAGGTTATTCTGTGTATTTTTTTAAAGAGTTAGGGGGGATTAAGACTGACCAGGGGACTAAACCCCATCTAGCCCCCCCAAATTGCGATAATGCAAGTGCGTCGACCTTATCTTTTGAGACAGTGTTATCATAGATTTAATATTGAATCTATTAAATTTAATCTATAAGTATACCATAGATGATATGATAATATAGACATAAATTCTAGCCAACATTAAACGAGAGAGGCAATCGTAGAATTTTCGGTTTTCATGGAGTTCAAACGAGAATATAATTTGTTTTATTGTAATTTAAAAGTGGGCATTATTCAATACATATTTGATATTATCGTATGCCACAAAACACACACACACACACACACACACATGTGTATCGTTATTTCACCCATTCTATATTTTATCTCTCACTAAGCTCAGTTCATTCTATTGTGCATAATGAATGATAAAATATGTTGATTTTTCTGCATTTGGTAGTTGAATTTTTAAGTTTTGCTTTATTGACACGCGACATGAATAAATTAACAGATTGTGTTTTATTTTGTTTTACAGGATTAACATTTACGTATTTGAGCGCTAAAATACCAGTAAAAACACCCAAAGTCATATTCTCCGCCGATCATCCATTTGTCTTGGCGATCGTTTCCCAAGCTGACGACGTTTTGTTTTTGGGTCGTCTCACAAAACCATGAACGTTTTTAAATTTTATATTGCGTGATGTTTAATAATTTATACAATATGTATTTTTTCAAATAATTATTTAGGTACACTTTAATACACCTAATATGTTATTGTTTTTAAAATTTGTATCGTTAAAATTGTAAACAGTACCTACTATTATAATAATTAACCATGTGCTTTTGTATGTTTAAATTGCCAATTTTAATTTTTTTTTTTTTCACTCAAATAAAATGTTATACAATAAGTATTTATTATTTTAATGTCTGGTACAAAACATATATATTTTGATTTTTCTATGATCGTTTTTTTTTTAGGTAGAAAGAGTGATCCGATGCTTATATTATGTTACGATATATTACAAAAACGATAAAAAAAAAAGTGGACCTAGATGGTAGGTATTTATGTACTTTACGTCTTGAAGTGTTTTTGAATGTTTTTTTATATTTATGATCCAAAAACGAAAATAATTTCTTACTATAGCTGGTACCTATATCCTCCACGATTCTGCAGTTTTTTTACAAACGTTATTGTTATGATAGCAACAAATATTTTGTTTGAACACCCACTAAGTTAGTCTTGTTCTCATTAACTAGGTATGAAAAATAAATATGCTATACATAATGTAATGAACTATACTAGGTAGTAGGTATACCTACTTAAAATCAGTTTTTATACGATTACTTTGGTAACTATAGGTACCGTGCAATAATTTTTAATCATTTATAGTCCAGGGCAATTAGACTAAGTTTGATCGTTGTTGTTTTCTGCACTGTTTATAATATTTTATAAGGTTCGTATAACATGATTTAGTAGTGCATTAATAATCGATTCAATGGTAGATAGTTCTTTACATTTTCAGAGCAGTAATTTTCAAAATAGTTGTGTTATAGGTACGTAGTATTAAAACGTTAACGCAATCAGAAATCAAATCGGTTCTTTCTTGACTTCTGATCTTTTACCTGTATGTTATTTCCTATATAGTTAGTTTAATTGGCACTTAATCGTTGGTAAAATAAGTTATTGGCTAAATAATATTGTAAACGGACTTTAAATACGAAATTATTGATCATCATTATACTATCTAAAGATACATTAATTAATAATTCAATTTTAATTGTTGACTACTAAATACCATTTAATGACCTGTTTTATATTTACGCTTTCGGATGTCTACAATTGGGCGGATTTTTTTGAAATTTGTTTATGTATAAGCCAAATTTCGTTTTGCACAACATCTTAAATTTTCAAATCTTAAGTAAGTAATATTAAGTTGTGTTGGTAACGAATTTTTTCGGATACCGCCAAATCACAGTCGTCAGTTTTCCAGCTTTCGACGACTGAAAATAAAATACGCTCTTTACAAAGCACAGCAGAAAAAAGATTTGCCCTAATAATTGGTCGTACTTTATCAATTGTTTGAAGATTTATTCAAATAAAAACGTTATTTTAAAATTAATATATATATATATAATAGTACAATAACGGTCTAACCGGCTGCCTTTCTAACGACAGACCCTTTGATTCTCAACCTTTGATTCATAACATTGATCGATGTAGATAATAATTACTTAAATTCGTTAAGAATAAATTTATTAAAAATTCGAATTTTTAAATAATCGGACTTAAAAAGGAGCACAAAACAATAAGGTTTTTTTAGTTTAAAAGAACGTTCGATTATAAGAAGAATAATTATTATTTATAGAATAATAATTATTCTCGCATTATTCAATCGGAAGTAAAAAAAAATAATAAAAAACTCGTGACGTCATTGGGCCGGGCTCGCCTATAATTCCCCCGTCTTATCTTATTTGTACGCGTAAAAGTTGTTTGTTTCAAACGGTAATTTACACCTTTTTTAAGTATATTTTCGTATTATTTTTTTTTATCTAATTGATTTGTTTTTACGCGCCGAATAGGCACGTTAGTGGGATTGTTCTGTTCAGTTTTTATTCAATTTTATAAAATTAATTACATACGTGTAAAACTGGCGCGTCTCTCCGTCAGTGTTTTTAAAATATATGAGAAAAAAAATTAGGTCTTGTGGGTAGTTTGGCGGAATAGTGGAGCTTTGCGTTTTGGGCGGGTCACAGCTGGTTTGGAAGTTGCGGTTCAAACGCGTTATAAAATATCTATAAAAACAATGATAAATCATTGCCAAACGATTCTGAGCGATCTCGATAGTTATATCAAGTAAACTTCTTGGTAAAAACTATATTTAACGATAAAAATCGTTCGAAAATTCCAAAAGTCGTACCAAGAATACTATAATTTAAATAAAAATTTCAAACCGTTCGGACCGTTTGAGGAGTTAACGCGATTGTACAATAGCGTAATTTCATTGTTACGACCAAATTGCACGATTTTTCAATACTGTTTTTGATACGTTTTATACGATTACAGTAATTTAAACATTTTAAAATAATTAAAAAAAAATCGTCTTTTCGAGTTGCAAACCACTTTGGTATCTTCGCTGAAACACGCCCACTGAGAATATAGATAATAATAACATTATGTGACTCAGTGAGAACACGCCTAAAGATAACGATAATTGGCATTTTATTTTTACCGGCAATTCCGACGAAAGCAAAATACGAGTAGGTAAATATTATAAACATAATTAATAAGCTGCTACATAACAGCATTAATAAGTGATGAAAGTACTCAAGTGTATGAATTATTAGTTTCTGTGTATTCCGTACGCTCGCACGTCCGTAAGTTTGTTGGTTTTTGTTATAATTTTTAATTCCACTTGCGCGCAAAACGTCGACGACCGACCGATCGATCCAGTTGTATTATAAATAATTGTTTATAATCTCAGCGGACAGAAATCGTCTTTTTCGTTATGAGTGACCGTGAGTAGAATATTAATAATAATAATTATTAATTTTTCTGTGTATTTAAAATATCGTTGTTGTTGCTATTGTTTGGTAACGTTTTTGAGCTGTGGACTCGCTATTAGTTTTGTAACGCGATTGGCAGCACAATAATGACAAACGTCAGAGAATTTGTATTGGGTAAAGAATTTGTGTATTGCGCATTCTGCAAAATGAGAAAATCATAGTAAGTGCACTTTGTAACTTATTTATCTGCCCTCGTATAATAAATCGCGTTCGGTCGTTAGTTCGACTAGCAGTCGTTCTCTGGCCTCTTTGCAGTCACTTACTCGCTTAGCTGAGCTTCATTGCTCAAGCATTGAACTCTGTACTTCTAGTTCTAATACTTGAATTGTGAACGTAAAATATTCTGACTTTAAATTGAAACAAACCGTTAGGATTTGGGCGGTGAGTATAACATTTTTTTAAACTTATTTGATTTGTGTACCCTACAGGTATAGTGTATGTCATAAGTTACGATTTGCCATAATTCATAATTTCTAGCGTGGAAAACTGACGGTTAATAAATTTATACGGGTGTTAATCTATGTTTGTTACTGTAATATATATATTTTACAATTTGTTTGAATTCACCCACACAAAACATACCCAAGTTCCTACTTAAAATATTTAGTTTAAAAAACGCTTAGTTTCTATTTTAAGGTTTTTGCGTAACAGACTTTTTTGTACCGAAATAATTGGCTTACAGTTTTTGTACAGTTAGTTATTTGTTACATTAAAAGGTCACATTTTAATTAAAAGTAATGATGTCTAATTATAAAAGTTTCTTATAGATGTTCAGAATTCGGTAAATTTAGACGTTAGAGAATTATTACGGTTGAAACAATTAAGAATTAAGAAAAACGTACAATTATGCAATTGTACTTTGTTCAGTTTTATTATTATGCGATTGGATATTATTAAAATATCGTAGTATATTTCAAATTTTTAAAACGCCAGTTAACTTTTATGTTTTGCATTTAATTCGTGGTCATAACTCTTATTGAAGTTAATTGTAAGTATACAATATTTCATTGTGATCCTAGTTGAAGGTTGCATTTTACATTTTTGTGACCGCTCATTTAATTATCTGTATTTATCATCTGGTTCATGAAGCGTCATTTAATTTGTTGAATTTGTGTATAGAATATTAACTTAAACACGTGTGTTTTATTTTTTGTCATTCATACTCGTACAATCATACCTATTCATACTGATAAAAAATATACACTTATTCATATAAACTAAGTTAGTAGGTATCTGAGAAATATACTAATATGTTATTTCATGTGAAGTTACTTTTCTTAAATAAGATTTCTAATAACGTAGATTTATTATAGTGTTAACCGAATTAAATGCGTTTAATTTTATTGTGTTATTTTATGAAGTGTTTTATTTGTAAAATATATTGGTTATTAATGATTACAAACAATCCTTTAGAGTAAATGTAGTATTTTAATTTTACACTACCTATGTTTTTACATTTTAGATCCAAAAAATATGGAGGAAATGACAGCCAATTTGAAAGCCATAAGCTTGGCCACTCATGATTTTTCATTTTCATTGTACAATGTAATGTTTCTTATTTTATTTTTGTTTTGCCTGGTTAAACCATTACAGATTTATTAATCCTGACTATTAATATGTTTTCGTAGGAGATGGCCAAAACTGAAACTGGAAATCTGTTCTACTCTCCATTAAGTATCCATGTGGTTATGTTTATGGCTAGTGTTGGGGCGGTTTCAAAAACATTTGATGAAATGGTTGCTACATTACATTTGAACAAAACTACTCATTCATTGGATGCATACAAAAAGTTACTGGAAGACTTAACTGTGAGTCTTACTAAATTTTTAGTATTTACATTTTTACTCTGATATTATTCCATGTTTTATTTATTATAATTGTTCAAGACTATAAATTACACTTTACATTCTCAATGATTATAACACATGTATTTTTAATACTAATTTAAGGAAGAACAGGATCACTTGAAACTGGCAAACGGAATGTTTATTGATTCTGCATTCAATGTAAAAGAAAGTTTTGTCAATAGTTCAAAAACATATTTAAAATCATCTTTTGAAAAATTAAATTTCCAAGACGATCCCGAAGCTCAGCGCCTGTTTATAAATAACTGGGTACTAAACAAAACCAATAATAAAATCAAAGATTTATTTTCTCCAGGTAGTTCATATTATAATGACATGGGTGTATGTAAATAACGCATGAACAGAAATGATTTATGCAAAATTATTCATTTATAGGCTCTATCGATTCATCCACAGCATTAATATTGGCAAACGCTGTACATTTTAAAAGTAATTGGGAACACACATTTAAAGATGCAATTGATGAACCATTTTTTTTGACTCCTAGCAACCAAGTTACTGTGAAAATGATGCAACTAACCGAAGATTTGCATTATTATCATGATAATGAATTAAAATTTGCTGCTCTTGAATTGCCATATAAAGTAATGTTATTTTAGTAAATTAAGATTTTATACCTTGATAGTGTAAACTTTAAAGTTTAATAATTAGTTCCATGCATTCAAAATGATGATATTGCTCCCTGATGAAAAAGATGGGCTTAAGAACCTTGAGAACAATTTTTCTAAAATTAGTTTACATGATATTTCAAAAAAGATGAGTAAATATGACGTTACTGTAAAACTACCGCGTTTCAAATTAGAACAAACTCTACAACTAAAAGAAATATTATCTAATGTAAGTAGTAAAAATAAATAAAATATAATATAAATAGGCTACGACACTTAAAAAATATGTTTCCTCCCTATAGCTTGGTTGTCCAACTATGTTTACCGGTGCGGCAAACTTTAGTAAACTTGCTGATGGTAATATATATGTGAGTAAAGTTGTGCATAAGGCGTATGTTGACGTTGATGAAAAAGGAACCGAGGCTGCAGCAGCTACAGGTAATGCAACTTAAGTTTCTTTTAAAGTTATATTTGACGTAATGGTTAGTGTTTGTACCTACTTATATTTTATTAATTAAGTTCTAAATTGGCGTGACCTACACAGTCGAGTAATTTACTGATTGATTTATAGGAATACCTTATTTTAAACAAAATTTTACAATCATAGTTCTTTTTTGTTATAGCTTATACGCTATTACTATACACTCATAACTTACCTACGTGCTATGACTTCTGAAGTTGTTTCTGTAGACTTTACTTACAATTATTATGTTTTCAACTGTCAGTAACATTTGTTTGCTGGGTTATTCGTATTTTATTTTTATAACTACCTACATCTAGTTGATATTAGAAACATTTTTAACTCGCGTTATGCACGTAACCATGTTTTAAAATAATCAAAGTTAACAATGTTTTTCTTTATCTTACATTTGGTACAAAAATGTTTTATGTTTAAGTAGTTATTTAAATTTTATCGTATGACTACTCGATACATTTTTAAATATAATTAAATGTATAAAGTAGGTTTGCATGTATATAAGTAAGTATTGTTCTTGCACGTTGTCAATTTTTTGATAAGTAGGAATATAAAAAATATAAACATAAATTTAATAATGAGTATGTGTTGTAACCCTACAATACATTATGTGTACACAAACGCTTGTTACTTATTCTTGTTTCAATAATTGCTTGCAATTTCACAACTAACATGATAAATTATCGCTTTACATAACATAATCATTTTGACCTTTAACATCAAAATGTTTTATCCCATATAGATTATTTTACCAAATTTTTTATGCATGTTTTATTTTATGTATTTTGTCTTACTACTTATTTTTTATTTTTGTATAGGTTTACAGATTATGTTAACAAGTGCATATGTGGCTCCACCACGGCCCAAAGTACAATTTATCATCAATCACCCTTTTATTATATCGATACTAACCCACTCAAACAATATTCTCTTTATGGGTCGTCTATCGAAATTATAAATCATATTTTATACTTCTGAAGTTTACACAGCATCTGCGTTTACGCAGATTAATTATAATTTATATTTTATCGATATGATTACTATATTATTGTATACAAAATAATTCAGATGTATCAGTTATCAGTTTTTTGCTCTAATTTATGTTTTATTTTTTAATTCTAATTTAAAAAATAGTACGTACAGTAGTAGTTTAGGAAATTGATTACATTAGCAATCTTACATTATGATATAATATATCTGCCTTATGTATAGGTTACTTTTTTGCAAAATGTTTGATGTGGATATAATAATATCGTTCATGTAAACATCTTAAAAATAGTTTCACTCAGAAATAAATTTGGTATTGTGTGTTGGTGAGGTATCACTGGTTATTAGAAATGCAAAAGGCTGAGTGAAGACAGTGTTTGAGATTGGGTTTAGGAATGAAGAACATTGAACAGTTATAAAATTTAAAATCTATTTTGTAACTGTTTCAAGTTTGAATTAAAGTTTGCTTCAGCTATGTCATATACCTGTATACATTTAGTTTCATACCCGAGATTTTTTTTTACAATCTACATTTAGTATTGGTTATTGATTTTCAAACTATTAACTGAAAACCAGATAAGACTTGAGATGTATTCAATAATATTTACTGGGTAGGTAGTTACAAGGGCATATAACAATCATAAAGTTTTGATCATTGATATCGACACTATATAGAACTAAATTGTTGTACAATAGTAATTGTATAACAAAAAATACCATTGTATTGGACTTAATGTACAACAACAATAACACGTACTACAAAAATTAACACTACTAATTATGAGATAAAATAGCAAGTAAAATAGTTTGGTTACAACATTGATTTAGTATACTTAATCAAGGGTTATATTAATTCTAGACCTAACCTGGACCCCATAAAATGAAAATGGTTTTATTTTAAATAAATAAGTATTGAGCTCAATGTTATGCCAATAATCTTAGTTTTGTAACCTGTTTTACGTCAGCTATATTTCTCGTCTAATTATTAGAGTGAAGTAATTTCAGGTATAGTACTATTAGTAACTGTAGCTGAACTTTGTAAGGTCTAGAATAATAACCATATACATAGGTACATTATTTAGAATTTTTTTAGGTGAAAAGTATAAAATTAATTGCAATTGAATTTATACTTGTTGTTCTACAATTTATTTAATCTATATTCTGTTTCGAATTTTTACAAATAAATTATTATTTATTTTAAAGGTAAATTCAATTTAACTTCAATGAATCTTGGTACCTACTTAAATTGATCGTACAATTTTTGAAGATTTTTTTTACTATTCCTTTCATGTATTTTTTAGTATGAATTAATAATAAATAATTCTTAAAAAAAAAAAAAATGTTTCTTTTTATTTAAATTTTCGTTTCGATTGGTTTTGATGTTGTCTATCAAAACCATGAACATTCTTTACTTCCTTTTATCTATGTAACACCTTATTGTAAATGTATATGCATGTGTATACAAGACTATAAATATCAGATGCTTTAACTTGTATTTTGATTATTAAATGTTTGATTTGACACACTGTTATTGAATGACTAATTAATTTTTACGAGTTATAGATTAGTTGAAAAATCAAAATACGTGATCTTTGTATTTGTCTGTTTATCCATCATTGTTGTGCAGGTTTTGCAATGAAGCCCATGAGTATCCAATATCCGTTACCGCTCAAAGTAAATTTTACTGCCAACCATCCGTTCATTTTTTCAATAATGTCTTATTCACAACATGTTGTGTTTGTAGGCCGTTTATTAAATGTATAAATTATAAAATATTATTGTAACATTTCGTTATGTTATTAGTACTTTGTAGTTACAAAAATTGCATAATATTTAATTAAATTACTAAATTATTGTTACATATACATTTACATTTTACAGATATTTATTTTGTATGTAAACTCAGTAAGTGAATTATTACAATATAATGTTGTCTCGCTGTCAATGTTTTGTTAATATGTTGTTTAGGTATGTTTAATAGTTTAATATTTTTAATAAAATACCCCAGAAGGTTATTGTTTTACTTGCTAATTACGTTGCAATTGATAATTTGTTTTAATTAAAAAACTATTAAAAATACTTAAGTTTTTACCACGCATAACTCATGAGAATGATAATTCTTCCAATTTTCTTATAACGTACTTACTAAAAGAAATCAATTATTATTTTAAAAACTAGTTACCCTTCAAAATTGCTATTGCATAATATAAAACCTGTAATGTGTAACTTGTTACTGGTTAAAAACCAATTTTTGATTTATCCGCCAAAAAAGTTTTTACAAAAAAAAACTGATTTTATGTGATTGCTGAACCGTGATTTTACGTCGAGTAAATAGTTTTCACCAGCTTCTGAATCTGACCTTTTTTAAGGTTGATGACTAAATAATCTATTTAAAAATATTTTAAATACTAGAAGCGATTTGCATAACTTGCTAAAAAGGTATCTGACCGTGGCTAAGACGGCCGGATTGAGAAGTAGGATAGTCAACAGCCATACGCGATCCCTACCCTAGGTCATCGAAGATTGGCCATTCAGACAACGTTACTTAGAGTACTAAATATTGTAATATATAACTAATATTGTATACTATCACGCTCTAGAAATTAGAATTTAGGTACAGATATTTACTATGTACAATTTTAAATTTAATTTAAAATGTTTAAATACGGTAAACCTTATAAGTCACACACTGGTCCAACGTAACTGGTTTCAAGCCATGCATGTTAAGCTATTATGTTTTTGAAATAATTTTGTTTGTTAAATACTGTGTTAGGCAAATCATTACAAATTGTCAAGTTGATTATGAGTTGAATCTGACGTGTAATGATTCGAATATTGGTTTAGTTCTTTAGTTACTAGTTAAGGAGAGGACGTAAAAATATATTGACTTGGGGTCAAGTTGAGGAACCAAATGAAAGACCAAAATGTTGTGTAACACTTTACCACATTTTTAATGTTAACACAACTTAACATGTAGTTAACATACTAATTTTGTTGAAATGTGCTCTTGTGGGTTGATTTTGATTTGACTGTTAGTTGAATATTTAGCATTAAAAGCTTTGTTTTATTGACACGAATAAATTAACCAATTGTTGTGTTTTATTTGATATAGGAATGCAATTTGCATTAAAGAGCGCTCTAGTAAGATTCCCAAAGGAAAGTGTCACATTTATTGCCGATCATCCATTTGTCGTAGCGATTGTTTCCCAAGCTAACAACGTTTTGTTTTTGGGTCGTCTCACAGAACCATAAATTTTTTAAATTGTGTATTGTCGTATAATACTTTATGCATGTGATTTTTAAAACAATTATTATTATTTAACCTACCTACCTAATGTTATTGTTTTTAAACTTAAAATTTTTATCATAAAAATGTATACATTATTATGTTTAAGTAACTTATATTAATGGAACAAAATATTGTACAATGAGCTGGAACGTATTTATTATTTTTGTCTGGTACAAAATCGTGCCGCCTATCCTCCCCTTGTTGGATTTTAGATTTTTAGCGCTGTGTTGAATGCACTTGTTGTTGTTACTATGATATATGGTAGGTAAAATTGTTGAAGATTGTAACGAACTATGTAAAATAAACCAAGTTGTGCAAAAGTAATGAAATAAATAAAAAAACGCATTGCACAAAATATTTAACGTGCCTATTCAAAGTAAAAAGTAATTGTAATATTTTATCTAGTTTTAAATTTATTTAGAGCTATCTTTTTGGAATATATAGGTACCTACCGTTATTGTGTATATTCTTGTGTGGCCAACATCCCTTACTCTTCTGAGATGAACAAAAATAGTAAAAATAAATAATTTTTGTTTTTGTTAAGAGTGTGTTGGATAAGAATGTTTTGAAAATTGGTTTGTTTCTTTAGTTTCTATTAAGGGAGGTGGCTCAAAAATATGGTTAACTCGGTGGTCGAGTGGAGGCATCCAAAGACCAAAACGTTACGTAACACTTTGACTATAATATATATTAGTACATTTTCACCTCACTTTAAACGTTGACAACTTTACAGAAGTTTATATTAATTTGCTGAAATGTGCACTTGTGGGTTGATATTGCTTCGCTTGTTGGTTGAACATTTAGCATTAAAATCATTGTTTCATCGACAAAAACTAATCATCCAATTTTTGTGTTTTATTTCATGTAGGAATGCAATTTGCACTTATGAGCGCTCCAATGAAATTCGAAATCAAAAGAGTCACGTTCATTGCCGATCATCCATTTATCTTGGCGATTGTTTCCCAAGCTGACCACGTTTTGTTTTTGGGTCGTCTCTCGAAACCATGAGTTTTTTAATCATGTATTGTGTGTTTTTTTATACTTTAATCATCTATATATTACTCGTGCGGTTTTTCAACTAGTTACTGCTTACCACTAGTATTTAATGTACGCAATGTTACTATTAATAAACTTTTTGAATTTTATTATTAAAATATTACACAGTATACTATGCTATACCAATAAGTATGTTTTAAAAATTTTTTTTATCGAACAAACAGATGTTGTACCTAACTTTAAAGCAGAGCTTGTGTTGGACAGTTTACACAACAAATAATTGTTGATAATGTACATTATAGATTTTAGTGCGAGAAGAGGAAACTTATCAAAAATCACTTAAAAATAGATACACGAGTGTATCGTTTACGAACAAAAGCATTTAATAAAATTTCAATGATGTAGAGAGCTGTTAATTTTAGGTATTAAAATCGTTTGTATAACTCAAACACTTTAAAAAAAAAATTATACAATTTTATTTGATGTATAATCATCCTGAAACATCAGTCAACGCGACGTAAGATAAATTTTTAAATAATTTAACTCGAATACCTAACTATGAAGGATAACAAATCGACAGATAATTGTGTAATCGGAAAAATAAACCGAATACAAATCTGTAACCGCGGTGTACAAATTGGGTCGCCCCGCCGGCATTTGATTTATTGAGATTTTCCCAAATCATTGGTGAAAAAACGGCGAATAAATGTCGATCATTTATGTTTCGACATGGGAAATGTCGAGATTCTAATTTTGTCGAGCATTCGGTTCGCATAATTTGCTCAGAGCCGTCGTTTTTTCGTAAGCGATCGTTGTTTTCGAACGTAGACGTAACGACGCAAGACTTGTTCGCTCTTCGCCATCGAAACAGTGGCCGACCGAGCCAAAGCTGCGATATTTTTTGTTACGTTTTTTTAATTTTTATCGACTAATAATAACAACATTATGACGTGTAAATCCTCGGAGCACGTGATATATCCGTGTCTTGTTCCGTTGCTCCAGACGTTACTCGCAGAGGCGTCAGGATTCGCCATGTGGTCGGGGGATGATGGAGTTTATGTTCCCACGGTCCTAAAACACTGGAAATTAGTAAATCTTGACACTTTCAGTACACATATGGCCGTATTTATTTGTCACGGAAATCCACCGTGGTATTACGCCTGCCTCTAAACCGAACGATTGTGGTATTTTGCTGCGAATGATAAAATATTATAAATTTCGCGGAGCGAAAACGTAATCCGTCGCGCGACCCGTACGTCGCGGTTACCCACTTGTGTTGTGACGAATTGTTTGAAAAATTGGACTTTTTTTTGCTACAACTAACATTACGCGTCGGTCGCACACGGTTCTATATACGCGAATTAAAAAAAAAATCGACGTTTTTAAAACCAAAGAGGTTTTTTAGCTCGGTTACAAGCGCGGCATTTCGATACCGTCGATTTATTAATAATGTTTTGCAGAGTGTCTGTGCGAAACGCCGCGCCGTCGTGATTTACAAAAAACAAAATTAAAAAAACAGTACTCGTGTGCAGATACATTATCGTATAGGATCCATTGGAACTTGGATTCGAAATCGTAACCACCGATTTATCTAACTTATCGATTTTTCCGCCCGTTTTTTTTCCCTCCCCCAAACATTTTATAATTTTTATTCTTTATTCGAGTTCACAAAAGCCAAGTAAATAACATTAACGCCGTGTCGTGAACAGAATGGCCTTAACCATTAGAACCGTATAATTTTTGTAGATAAACAATTAAACGTGGTAGAATTATATTATAGATTTCAAGGCGATCAATTAGTTAATAATTCTGGCGTAGTAAGTACACGAATTGCTAAATACGTATATCGTAATTACGAGTATTCAGATAACTGGTCGTAGTACCTATCGTCATAGTATAAAGTATTGCGTTATTCAAAAACGGTTATTTCATCGTTCAGTTTGCACGGGAAACGAGAACTTTTCGTGTTACCCATGTGACAATAACAATACACGCATGTTAAAAAACGATCTTTCTAAATTTGTAAAACCGTGCAATTAAGATCCCGTAAATCGATTCGAATAAAAGAATCGTTCGATCGAAAAACACGTAGCGAGAGAATTAAAACCTTTTTTCAAAATCAAAATCTAACGCGCATTATTGTCGTTGTTGTCGAATGTAACTCGTATCTAACCCGAAATTCACACACCACACGCCTATACTTGGTTTTAAATCGATTTGAATTATAAATACTGCCGAGCAAAATATTTTTTTTTATGATAACTATGCGAGATTGCTTTTTCCATACCTAACATAATAATAATACAAAGTTTAACGATTCGTATATACTGCAGTGTTGTCGGGTTGTATTTTTTTTTTTTTTTTAAATCACAAAATTTAAATCACATATTAGTTTTTATTTATATGGTAGAGGCACCTACGTTTAAAAAAAATAAAAAAGCAATCTGAGCGGCGGTTAGAGCGCCATTAAGAAGGGCATTTAATTTCGGGAGATAAACTGCAATAACGCAAAGTTGTTGGTTGATAATTTCGCTTTGAAATCAAGTTACCAGATACGTCTGAAAATAAGATTTGCGATGAAAAATGATTTTTTTGCGTACTTTAGCAGCAGATAAAACGTTGTTGAACTGGTGGCACGTCGTGTGTTTACGATGTTTTTTATTTTGCCGATTGGAAAACAGGATTTTGAAATGGTTTTTCAAAGCTAACGGAGCATATATTTACGTTTTTACGTTTTTACGTTTTTTCGTTTGCGTCCGTGTGGAAAATCAATGGTTCTTTTTATTGCAATGCACAATTATCGATTTGACGCTAAAGGAAAACGTCTCGTATTGCAAGTTTTGTAGCATTTTTTAACATTTTTTTTTTATAAACATTCATAGCAACGCGTAGGTATGCTTCGCGTAGGTGTACAATGATGATACTACAATCAACGTTAATTGTGACTGCAAACGCACCAACATTGTTTGTCACAAAAACAATAGACCTATATATTTGTAATTATGATTTTGAAATTCCGATCACGTAATAAACTTTTATAATGGGCTTAATCAGGTATTATTGGAAGTGTTGAATTTTTTTTTTCTTCAACATTTTTATCTACGCATGAGAATATCAAACCGATAGTTTTGATACTTTAAATTTCGAATTCTACCGCCGAATACGTAGGCATTTGAATATTTCGACAACGATCTGCGTTCAATATAATATTATTATACCGAACAAAATAGTTATTCCGAATACCTGCTCTGAAAATACATATGCGGCATTCATCAAATATCATTATGAAACCAACGAAATGTCCGTAGTGCATATTTCTGAATTAATAAAAATATGATGAATTATACGTATGGAAATAAAGTCTTTGAATAATTATTTTAACACGCATTAATGCGTGTATGCGCGTATTTCGCTTTTGATGTAATTTTTCGAACCGATACGTTTTTTTTCCAATGAGCTTTGTTAACTTTAAAACGCAATACAGTCGTGTGTTTCATAAAACATTTGTATTTATGTACTGATGTTTGTTAAATCGGCATGAAAATACGCATAGACCCAAAACAACTCGACACGAGAACTGATGAAAAAACGCACAACATAATAAACAGTAGTACACTTATTAAAGTATATTGTACTACCTATAGTAGTTGCACAAAGAATAATATTTCTACTACGGTTTTGTATCATATTTAGTGGGTCGTCGGTAGATTACATATTAATATTATAAGAAAAAAACATCGTACTGCATTTTTGAGGCAGCGTGAATAGAACTTATATTGAAAAAAAAACCAATTATTTTGATTAAATTGTATAATACGAGTATTATATTTTACGCTTATGATTTCTATACTGTATACATCGATATTATTGCCGTGCAGTTAATTTGATAATTACTGTGAACATCTTTTGAGCATAAGATGATAAAATTGGGCGTGCGGAACTACTACATTATTATCATCATAAAGAACGTAGAGTTTATTTGTCTAGATAGTAAAATTGCCTTTGTTTGTGTTTTTACAATGATGTTTTATTTTTTGGGAATTTTAAGGTGAAATTTTTGAAACTCTAAGACTTGTGATGAAGTTTTTGCACAGAAGGACTGCACCAATCGTTACGTTGAATACAAAAGTTACGATTTCGGCTTTAAATTTTATTTCGTTTGAAGCATTTTCCGACGTTTTGGTCATTTTCTGAGTTACGTGCCAAAACCGACGAAAACGCCAAATCCGACGTCAGACATATCGGTTTAGTTTTTTGGGGCCGTAACATCCAAAATAGTGATCGGAACAAGCTGAAACTATTACACAACATTCGAATAGATATGACACAGATTCGAAAAACGTTTCAAGCGTTTTCGAAAACTTTCGAGCTGAGAACTTTTGAGAAATTTTCAAAAAATTTACCAGGACGTGGATAGACAATTGAGCTCGCTGAGAATCGTTTTTTTTGAAAGGCAACGATTTATCATTGCTTTCGGATATCAAATAATACGTGTGAACCACGACTTCCGAACCAGTGTGACCCACTCAAAGCGCAGGCGGTCTCCGTAAAACTATCCACGCGACCCAGAGGGATTTTTTGTTCTCATCTTTATTCGGATGATTTTCGACCGGTCTTGTCTATAGACAATTTTCTAGTCCCACGCTGTGTTACAATTGTATTGGATCGCAACGAAATAGTCTGGACGAGAAGAAGAATACGCGCGCGTTACACATAGCTGCAGTTTCCGTCATCTGGTTGACGACCACGAATACATTAAATGTAATAATTATTACCATAAAACACAGCATAGAGGCAGTCGGTTTTCATCATTTTCTTCTTCTTCTTCTTCTTCGTCTTGTTATTATCACTCGGTGTCGGTACTCGCGTTTTGGCGAACAAATAATTATTATACATCACGAACGGCAAAACAACGCGCGCGCCCGTTCGAACAATACACACGTAATTAATCATCCTTGTAGGTATATATATATCTATTTGTTTAATGCGTTTAAATTATTATCATCATCATCATCGTCGTCGTCGTCGCTATAATTGCATCGACTATTATTTTGTTTCCCCGTAATAGTTGTTTGCCGTGGTTTTTTTTCTTCTTCTTTTTACAATAAGATTACAAAAGAAAAAAAAAAAACGCAATTCGCGATCCCTTTCGATTTCTCAACGCGAGCGCTCCGACGTTTTCAGTATTTTCGTCCACGATCATTCTCCTCTAGAGAATCTTAAGCACAACTTTAGGTATTACCTAACTGACGTAGGTATTATATCTGTATAGCTGATTGTAATATTCTCTATTCTTAAGTTTTTACTGGTGTGCACATTCGGTTTAAACGATAATGTAAAAGCTGCAAATGTTTGAATTTTTTTTAATTGATCCATTGAAACATATAGGTTATGATATAGGTAGTTGTATGACGAGTTATGAAAACAAGAACTCACGATGTAGATATTATATCTATGACTATAAACATTTTAATTAAATCGTACTCATTATATTTGTATAGACAGTAGGTACCTTACATCAAGTCATGTTTGTTTTTAATTACATATTTTATAATAACATAACCATAGCTTTATAAAATAAGATTACATATTATTATCTAGGCGATTATACAGTATACGTTTATACTAATATTTCATTTTAAATAAAATATGTGTGTTGTTTTTGATAAAAATGCCTGTTAGTAAGAAGTTTTCAAATATTCAAACATAGATAACGTGAATATAAATTCGAGTCGACGGTTTTCTAAAGAACCAATCTAAAATGTACATTAATTTTGCGTACATAGTACGTAGGAGTGTTTTATGCATTTTTTATGTTGATATCATGGAAAACATCAAACAGTTCGTTTTAAATTACCAATCAAATTTTGTCGTAATAACAATGTTTTAATATATTTTTTTATAAAACTTAGTATTTTGGTTTCGTTTCGCTCTCGTTGAATGATTTTTTTTCTTTATTACTATTCACTACAAACCACCGATATAACATAAGACATACCTCCTGTGGAAGTGTAAATGAATATGATGTTAAATGAATATCAAATTCTCCGCATAGTAAAACATTGTTAATCAAAATCACGCGTATTGAACTCAATAGTTCGGTACCGTTCATAGTTCAAAACACATAAAATTATAATGATTTACTTAAAACATTTTCATCGAGGCTACTTTAAAATGTTTGTTGCGTTTTGTGTAATAACGATTGGTTGAATATATTTTATCGTAAAATGTCTGCCGCGAACAGGATTTTGTTGTTGTTAAGAAGTCTAATATTTTGAACAAATAAAATTGTTCGGTTAATATCGAAAGGCAAAATGAAAGAAGATAGATGAACATTTTTTACAGATTAACTTAAGAAAAAAAAACTTTTAGTTTAATCAAACAAAATGCATCGAATTGAATACTCCTTTATTGTTTTACAAAAAATAATTTAATATACATTAGCACATTACACTAAATATCATACTCAATACTCGTAGAGTAAAATTACATTTTTTTAAAACAGGATTTCATTTTTTTCTTATCTTAATTTCAAATGTTTTTACAAAGTTCAACCACAGGTTATACTTAGGTGATTATAGGTAGTATTCACCGGATCGGTGATTTAGCTGATTTTATAATACAAGTTAAGGTTAGATTCATTTTAAATTGATTTTAGTCCTTGTAGAATTTGTTTTTTTTACAGAGAAATTTATAAATCAACCATATGATAAATTTTAGTGGGGCTCACTATTTTCAATTTAAATAAATAAAAACACGCGTACATTTTAAATGCATTTAGGTACGTAATAGGTTTTTATGTGTTTTTAGACAACAGAAAATCATGCCTAATGTAATTTGTATAGTTATTATTATAATAGGTTCTTTAGTACTCATTATAAAAATTAACTCATACAACAGTATTCTTTTTTTTTACGTTTGACTTTAACAATATTATAAACAATAATTTTAGTTTTTGGGGTCAACCGTCAAGTAGAAATTACTCTCGTCCTTTACCGGATTGCATTAGTGTGTCAAATGGGGTACTTGTAAATATGTGGTGCTCGTATAAGTTGTATCGGTTATACCTATAGACTATAACACATAGCTTTTGCGTTTTTTTTTTTTTACCATTTGGCTAAAGTTCAAAAACCAAAAGATTTATAGTCCTTAACGATCATATATATTATTAAAATGTCGAGAACAGGACTTTATCGATCGCACGGGAAAACTACTAGAGCTTTCTTAAGTATTTATGTAATACTTTCAGAAAGAAACACAATAATGTTCACTATTGTTAGTTTTAGATTTTTAACAATAATTGTTTGTATAATTTTTACAATACTACTTTATCGTTGTAAATTTATTTTAAACAGTTTGTGGGATTTAACAATTTTTTACGCGTAATCTAGCATTATATTTGACTACTATCTTATTACGCCGATAAAATGCTTTTAGTTGTTTAAAATTGCACGTATATTATTATAAAAGGTGAAACATGTGATCGAGTTCGATACGTTCGAGCAAAAAATTTAGTTTCAGCCAAAATTTTGGAACTTTTAAAGTTTTTGTTTTATAAAGTCTGCAATTTATAAACATGAAACTTTAACATAAGTTTTAAAACGTAATTTGCAATATGCGGAATTCATAAATCCTCAAATTGGTTCTAAAAATTTTTGATTATAACGTTTGTACGTATCAAAAATTGATACGGTAAAATTTTGTTATCCATTTATGTTCTAGTTTTTTGCAATAACTCCTCTAAAAGCTGTGTAAATTAATTTAAATTGTTTTACATAATTATTAGTGAAATATACATTTGATACAAGTTTGAAACAATTTTAAAAATTGTTGAGCTTATCAGAAAATTTCGAAATTTTAAATTTTTTTAACGTTTGATAAAATGAGCTTGCTTAAAAGTATTGTTCATTACTCGTTATTTTTTTTTTTTATAAAATTACAATTTGTATTTTATAAGTTACAGCAAGTCTGCTAAAATTTAAAAACTAACATATTGGAAGTATATGTATTCTAGTAATTTAAATACTTATGTTTTGCGTGAGAAAACGATGATTTTTATGTTAAGAGTTCATTTTTTTATGCGCATTTGTTTTGTAGGCCTTCCAATTTGTTTTTTAATTCTTACAGTACTCGCAATAAAAATTATAATTCTTAGTTTAATATCGTCTTGTTTTACAACTATTGTAAAAGCTATGTCGAAAACAATGTGATTTGAATACATTAAACATATTTTAAGTATAGTGCTCCGTAAAATTAATTTTGTTAGAAAAACTCTACAAACTTTAATTCAAATGTAAATTAGCTTGTTGTATAGTGTGTAACTCGTTTTTAGCATAATCAGAAGAATGTTTTGTTTTTTGAAAGAATGAAGAAAATTATAAGAGAGAACCCCAAAGCTCAGGAGTAGGTGGTAATAAAACTGCAATCATAAACGTTGTAAAATTATTTATGTTTAATTTGTGTTACATGAAAACATTTGAACTTATAAACTAACATTCGCCAAGTATTGAACAGTTTTTGTGACTTTAAAGTTTCCAAATAGTTAGTTAGGAAGAATTATTTCCTAAAAAATTTTGTTGATGAGTTGTAAAACAATTTGTCAAAATAACAATTTTCTGTTTATAGATATAATTATAGAGTAGGATTTCAAGTACAGTTTTATGATGAACCGAGTAGTAATTATTTTATGAAAAATAATAATCAATTATACAATTATTATTATAATTTTTAACGATAATAAAAAATTGCCCATAAAATAAATAGATAATAATGTTTAATTTTAAGTTTAAACTTGAATAATAAGTGAGTAGAATTTCAATAATTCTAAGCTGTTGTCGTAACAGGGGAAGACAAAAGTTAAATTTTTAAAATAACATGTTATAATCATGGTAATCATAGGTATAGGAACATGTTGGTATCTCATAACTTAGGTAAATTAATTCAAATTAGTGTTTACTAATTACAAAAAAATATAATTGTCAAGACCCGTTTGATTTTTACATTATTTTTTAACACCTATCTAATTTATTATAGTTTATTGTTACTAAAATTAAAAATAACATGTAATTTTTTAATTTATATGAAATAATTTACTTTTATAAAGCTATGCGCCCTTTGTTTTTGCACATGGCGGGTAAAATTAAAAATGTTATAGTTTTAAATCTGTTTATTTTATGACGACCTAAAAGAATTCGTGGGACTCAGTTCATTATTTTCGGTGAAAAATAATTCCACAAAAAATAAATCGACTCGTTAAATTAAATGCTATGTTATAAAGACGTGTGTTTAATTTTTTTTTTTTTTTTAACTAGTTCTCGTGTTATCATTATCATTCGTTATATTCCACCGTGTTGACGTCATTAATGAATAAGATTTTTTTGTGTGATTATTCTATTCAATAATAGTTTTTAAATGTGGCGATAATTCGAACACTTAGACATAGCGGAATCGAAATTTTAGCTTCCCACCCGACCCGGGTTTATTTATCATTATTATTATTATTTTTGATGTTATTTGACATGTACCTATGTATATGAATCGAAATGATGAGTTATTTTTACCTTAAATCGGGTCTATATTTTCCAAAAAGATCAGGAACTTAAAAGATTCTATCAATGAACTATCGAAAGTCCGAAACAGATTTAAAAAATTGTTATTACAGGTTCTCCAAGTGTCTACGTGCTTATTTAAGATTACATTATTTTATAATTACTCGTGTTTTTCTCCGCCATTATCAATTTTATCGTAATTAGTATGTTTGTGCAACACATTTCCGTTTAAAATGCGTGGTCGTTAAACTCATTATAATGTGTATGATAAGTGAAAAGACCAACGATTGAGATACGAAGAATCTGAATCTGTGTGAGAAATATGTTTTGGTAATCAAACAATACTCGTGTGCCTAATTATGTTTGTAATAAATTCGAAAACAATTGTAAATTTTGGCATAAACGTGTATTGATATGTTTTTAATGTTTTTTCTTTGAAACTTGTTTGGTTCGTCCATTATCCATATTCTACTTATATAGGTACTATATTATATTATGTATTGCGTATTGTGTGCGTCGAATAATTGGTTCATTTGAATTTTCAATAGTTCTTCGGACTATTCTTTGTTTATGCATAATGTAAATAAATTAAAGCGATGTTTTCATGCTGTTTTAGTGTTTCGTTTTTGTTTTCCTCGCGATAAGTTTTTTTTCCTCCTGATATCATTCGTTTTTTTGTAATTTTACATCGGAGTCTAAAATTGAGAGTTTAATTAATATTATCATTTCGTATATAGTCCCGTTGGCAAATCGTGTCAATCGTCATAATACCCAAACGGTTCAAATTCTACGTTACGATTTCTCGTTTTTCAATGGTCCACGTCCACAGATTAAAGTTGCTGGTCAATGCGCCAAATAAGATTATATTATTACACATGGGACAAAAGTAAACACGGGTGTTCTGACAAAATAAAGTACCTACCGCTACGAACCGTTCGATAACGTTAAAAATTCTTTTTGGAAAAAAGTATCAAAATGCACGGTTGGAATTTTTTTTTTTTCGTTTTTTTTAAAGATAAAAATTTTTGAGTACCTATAAACATTGTGTAAGAACGCTTTAAAAACTGTTTGTAATCACTATTATTTATTCTCGGTCTATTCTAGAAACTTCTAACGGTCAACCAGAAAATGTTTGAAAATGTGTTGAAATTTTTACACGCCATCACTGCAATGGGTGAGGTACAAAATTGGTGAACACGGCTTGAACAATTTAAAACATTTTTAGTCTATACATATATATAGAACTTGAAAAGTGTAATTTGTCGAGAATTCTTGTTCCTTAAAATCTGTGTGCTCGCACAATCGTTATGATTTCGTATAAACCTCGTGTTCTGGTCCCTGAAAAATGATTTTAAGGGAGTCCCGGTTCTCGGTTTTCTCTGTCTCTAAAACAGGGATGCCATATGCCCTAACCTCTATTTTTTTCCTGTACGTTGGCCCGACTACTAAAAATAAAAGTAAACTTTTCGTGGATTCTATATAGTGGCGCACCGCGGGTTAAAAGTTTGGAGAGCAGAGTAAAAAGTATCGGAGAACGGAATGATTCGTTTAAAAAATGAGAAAATAATTGAAAATTTGAGGGGGTTAGACCCCTTAACTGCACTGATTTTCGTTTTTTTTCTTCTTTTTGATCAGTTGGCCCGCACGCATCCAATCTTCGCGCCTCTGTTTAACAACTGAAATGACGCCCCTGCTCTAAAACTGACGTTCCGGTTTCAAAAATTTTCAAACGTCGGTTTCAAAATATTTCGGATCGAATTTCTGGTCTTCGCCACGTACACACAGCGAGCCAGCTCGTGCGACGCCTTTTCGCCAATACGTGCGACCCGCGAACGAGTTTATCGCTCCACATGGGTAATAATAATAAAAATAATGATTGCCCCCCTTCCTCTGAAAGCGTAGATGAAAATATAATTACTAACTATCAGCCCGAGACCGGCAACAACAACTGCAGTCATAACGATAACAATAATAATAATTGTAATAATTATTATTATTATTATTCGCTGCTAGCAAAAAGGCTCGTCGTTACGACCGCCGTTTCAGTTCGGTTTCAGTCCGCAGATCTTAAACCGTCGGAGAGATCTGTCGCACGCGCACCATGGAGTCTTCGCAGCCGTCGGCTCACTACACCGCCTCGGCGACAAACTTTTCGTTCTCGTTGTACAGCGTAAGTACCTACATACCAGGATTTGCGCCAAAAAAATTACCTTACAAAGCCATAATCACGACGGGTGAAATTCGGCGAGTCTCAGTGTCTCCTACGCCTAGGTGATTTTCAAGTGCCACATAGTTATGAACGCTTTTTTTTTTTTGACAAATTATAATCCTGAATACAGGGCCAAGGCGTTGATTAAATATGCATGTACTGTATTGTATGTTCAATTAACGGCCCAGGGGTGGTAAATGAAAAATTAGCTGCGATCTTGATTTTGGATTCTAAAACTGTGTCCGAGGCCTAAAAGTTGATTTTTTCGGGAGGCGGCAGAACAGAACCTCTGTCAGGAAACCTAATAGGTAAACAAAAAAAAATTCGTGAGTACAGCACAAAAGGCGTTCCTTTCGGAACTGCACAGTTTGTGTTGCTGTACGTGCGAGATCTGTACCGGGCCTACACGGAGCTTTTGCAAAGGCGCGCGTACAGTGGAATAAAATACAACTTTAGGAGGACAAGAGTGCATTTTTGAAACATGTATAATTACTTTTCAAATATCATGCTGTATATTATAATTTGACGATTGGAAATTATGCGTCGACAGTGATAAATATATTGGTACACCTACTCATTGAGGATTTAAATGGCCACGATTTGTAAAAATTGTTATTATAGTTACAATAAAATGTAAAATATTATTGTATTTATCTTTTTTTCGCACTATTCAACTGTATAGTGTTAGTGACCCACGGATCCACCCAACATATTTTACTTTCATGCTTTTGAAAAATATTTTGGTTTACCATAAAAACTTAAATGATTATTGAATATATTCGCGGTATAAACACCTGTAGGTGCCTCGAATCTTAGAAAATCAAAATAAACGTAAGAGTTTGAATCTTTAAACTTGAAATTTCGATATTTATTTTATGGAGCGCTTTTTATTTTATTCATTTTTGTAAGTGCTTTACTTCTTATTTTTCATGTTGTTTTATTTATCATTTTTTATGTGAAAACTTTGTAAACGAATGTCGCGCTTATGAAACAATTGCAGTATCATCTAAAATTTTATTTACGTTTATTGAATTTTCATATATGGTAGTCTGTTGTTTCGCGACATTCGATATTTCACGGTACGATCAAATTGTGATTTTTTTTTTTACTTTTCAGGAACTTAGCACTTCTGTGGAAGGTAACTTGTTCGCTTCCACGTTTAGCGTTCACCTATTGCTACTGCTTCTGACCATGGGTTCTAAGTCTAAGACCAATGATGACCTCATGAAAGTATTGCATTTACCAAAAAATAAACCAACAAACTATGAAAGACTCAAAACAGTCATCGAAAATATCGAAGTAAGTTTTTTTGCATCGTCCAATCGTTTTAATGATAAATAATGCGATATATATATTCTAGTAAGTATTGAAACACAAAATTATAGTATTTTTGACTAGCACAAAATTTAGATAAATGTTCTATTAAATAGTTATGTTTGGAGACCTTTGTTGTTTCTATTTTATTGTAAAAGTTTTAGGCAGCTAACACATTTTAGGGGAGTGAATTTTGTTTGAAAATATACAAGTTAAATAATTGTATCGTATTATTATAGAACACAGAATATTTATCTGTCGCCAATGGGATTTTTCCGAATAGCAAATTCGATTTGAATCCTAATTATGAAAACCAGGCTCGTAACTACTTGAAGTGCGAAGTGAAGAAGATCGATTTTGCTGGCAATTCTTCGGGCGCAGAATCAGAGATTAACGAATGGGCTAAAAGCAAGACAAACGGAAAAATTACCAAACTTTTTGACTCCGGTGATTACAATAAATTTATAAAAAAATACACATAATTTGAAAAAATATGTAGGACTAGATGAGTTGACCCCAAATTGTAATTAATTCTAATATCATGTAGGCATACTATATTTTAGTTTAACCATGTTTAAGAGTCGTAAGGTTCGAAAAATATACTATATCAGTGGGATATTTAAAAAAACGAGGAAATTAATATATTTTGAGTCTGTGTGATCTTTAAATTTTACCATGTATAATACATGATTTCATCCCTTTAATTATATTTTATTTTATTTCCAAACGTATTTAGACACCATAGTCAAATAGTAATAAATCAACAAAATTATCGTCTTGTTAATCATCATCCTTATTTTTGGTCTAAATATTTTCATTTAATTTAGTCATTTTATACGTACTATTTAACTTTGTTGACGTTAAATGATACATTTTACTCGTTTACCTACTAATCAAAAAATTGTATCACAATCATTGGAAAAACAAAACACGATTTTTATTTACTAATTTTGGTTTAAAATTTAGAACTAAGATAACGTAAAAACACAAAATTCTCCCTTTCAAGTCCAAAAGTCTCGAAATCCATCAGACATTTTAATCTCGCAACAACGTGGCAACGTACGGTGTGATCGGCGCACAGTGAAAATAGTTTAGCTATATGGTATTAAATTTATACCGACACATTTTTCGAGATCCACAAGAGCCTAACATTTCTAGACTTTAAAACCAAAATATCCATTTTGTGTAAAATCAATGCGTGTAAATACGTTGTGGTACCTATAGGTTCAATCGATGACAGCACACTGATGGTTTTGGCATCGGCCGTTCACTTTCAAAATAAATGGAAACACAAATTCACGGAGACTAAGGATGAAACGTTCTGCGTGAACAAAGAGAAACACGTCGACATTCAAATGATGCACATTACCGAAAAATACAGATACTACAAGGACGAACAGAACAAATTTGCCGCTCTCGAAATACCGTATCAAGTACGTATGATTTAGTCACTCTTGAGTCTATTGAGAATAATAATTTTGCTACAATGAAGATTGTCATTTTTATTCTTCTATTTAATTCTTTCTACGCAGCTGGTAATATATTATGTAAATTGTCTGCGCTGTGTACTAAATGACAGTGTTATTATAATTCATATGAATTACAAAGAATATGTTTAATACAAGCTTTTATAATGATACAATTTTACATGATACCTACTGCGTATTGAATAATATAAAACATCATTAAGTACTCATTAGGTACTTACCTATAGTACGAATTAAGTAAAAATAAATCTTTAGCTAATCTATCCAAGTCATTGAAGTCATCAAGAATACGATTGATTTCGTGAAACCGTTTTTAAATTGTTATTAAAAATATATTGACAATATTTGTGGATTACCTGTTATAGTTTGGTGGATTTGAGTTGTTGGTTATTTTGCCAGACGAAATGGATGGATTAAAGAATTTGGAAAAAACATTTTTGAGCGATTCGACGAAATTCCCGTTGTTGCTCGAGAATCTCACCATTCACGAGGTCGTGTTGTCTCTACCAAAGTTCAAATTTGAATCGGACATAGATCTTCAAAATCCCATGGCCAAGGTGAGTATTTGACGCACTGACCAAAGTTGTTTTTTATTCGACTTTTGTTTATCTAAACATTTTGTTAGAGTTTGAAATAAATCCCCATGTAATATGTAACCCTTCGAATTTATACTAAATAATACATATGGATGAATATATTCTTAGGCGGAATGAAAGTGAACACGAATGTGTTTTTTTTCGGTTTAAATAATCAATATGCAATAACGACTTTACACAACCAATAAACAAATGTTGAGAAATAACAGTTACTAGGAAGTCTTGTATTTATTTTTCTGACTATAATTTGTCCATTTGAATATTTTCTGTATGTTTGTATTTATTAAACTGAACTGTAATTTCTGGTTTAAACTATACAGCGCGGGACAGTGTATGGAGAATATCAAAAAACTATAAAAACCCATAACATTTTTCAAACTTTTTAAATAACACTTAAAGAATAATAATAAAAAAAATCATTAGTGGAAAATGTTTTTAATTCCTATCAAATTTATCATACATGATATTATATAGACATTTGCATTTTCCACAACGGTTTAATAACTTAATTATTTAATATGGAAATATTCTGTGATTTTTTTTCATTCTGTACAGACAGAAAAACCAAATTTGGATAACAAAAGTGTCCCTTTAATACTAGATCCTATGATATTATTATGTAATTGTTGAATTTGTTTTTGAGTATTCTTTTTTTTAATCGATTACAATAGTTGGGCTGTGGAGACATGTTCTTGCCAGGAGCTGATTTCTCTGAAATATCCTCGTCCGGTTCGAAAAACCTACGAGTTGACAAGATGAAGCACAAGAGCTTCGTTGACGTAAACGAAATCGGCACGGAAGCAGCAGGAATTACTGGTAAGAACTGTGTGCCTTGAATTTCAGACGCGTTAACGTCATTATTTCATTAAATGAAAGATTGTGTTTTGCTGAAAATCATTCTGGAAAATCTAAACTGTTCAACATAACATTTAAACTAAATTAGATTTTTTTAGCATACATATGATGAGTTACGACATGTTAAGTAATAATGTTATCGAATTGACCAATCTATTATAAAACTTATTGTGTGCTTACATGGAAAACGTCTAGGCATGATAAGTTTTATAACGACAATAGAAATCGCGTGTAAAATCTTTGACGATTCCGGTTTTAGTTTTTACATTTTTTTCTGTCGAATTTAATTGTAGTATTTGATTTAAAAAATACTCGGTTTCCATTCGATACTCTTCATACGATTATTTCATTCTCAATAAACAATATCGACGTTTTTATCCTCGTTTTATAGCCGTTACAATCACGAAATACAGCAGCTTCTCTTACTATCAACCGAACATCAAGACCGTCAACTTCCGCGCATGTCACCCGTTCCTTTTCATCATTAAAAAAGGCAGTGACATCATATTTATGGGAAGATTTACTAAACCGTGAAATGTCTACTTATTCTAACATAATTGATTTGTATTGGTCATAAACACGTTATTTTATTGTGTTTATATATTATACGTAGTTGTGAGTCGTGTAACATTTAACAAAATTTTTATTTCTTAATACGTTATTTAAAATATGTTTTTTAAAGTGTGATGTTGAAATCAATATTAATATGCTTGGCATCGAAATAGTAATATTGTATTTACCAAAATATAGTTTTTTTATGCAGTTTTAATTGTTTCTGTACTTTATTTTTGAATAAGTGTCGACTGTGAAAAAAATCATTTGTATTGGTTCGAATAATACTTAGGTGTTTATTGTTTTTATTGAATACCACCACTCGGTTGCAGAGCATGAGGTAAGTCGTGTTTTAGATTGAAATTCGAGAGTGACAGATTTATAGCTCTTGAAAATCGATCCTGACATCTGGAAGTATAAGCCGTAGCTTTGTACGTCAAGTGCCTAATGTACCCTCGGTTAAATTTTTAGCGCAGTAAAAACTAAAACTTTTTAAGTGTGCATAAAGTTAAAATAAAAAAAAAAAAAAACCTCACTCATTGTAGTCGTTCAACACAACATACAATATTACGAATTTTGCGAAACATGGTGATCTCATTAGCGGAGGTCACTTGACCGGGTGGGTCACTGATTCGGAATGGGTCTGTAAAGTGACATTTACATAAAATTTATGATACACCTAAATTAATACATAAATTACGGCTCTGAGAAACGTCTGTTGTAGGCCTACACGTCACAGGGAAACATTAACGTTTTTAATCGCATTTCGTTGGACTTCAATATGATTACAACGAGATCATACTAAATTCATTGAAAAAAAAAAAAAATGACGTTTTGAAATTCCTCAAAAACACGTGTGCGGCGTTTTCTGGAGCATCCGAGACACGAAGTTATTCGTACCCGAATCTAGAACGACATGGCGATTTTACTCTGCAAGGAGTTATTATGGTAATAATTTTCGTTCAACTTCCTCGGTTAGCCCGAAAACAAAAAAACAACCAAGTGGCGTCGGACGTGTTATTTTGAGTCGTTTTGGAAAACTACGGTGTACTATGAATTACAAATGTACGAGTGCGATGTCATATACAATCGTACTAGAAAACGAAAAGATAACTTGTGGCGGTTACCCACGTCTGCTGTCGTCGTCTGTTGCGTTCGGCGGGTGAACAAACGGTCGGAAACGTTGTCCGAACACAATAGCCGTTACGCCCGAGGGCTGTGTACGAGGACGGTTTTCTCCGAAGCGAATTCCACCGCGTGAAGCGTTTTCGCCGAGAATTTCAGCTATTTACAGCGATCGTCCCGCATCCGCCGACGAAACTCAAATCGATTCACCATGGTCGTTTTGAGTTAATAACGACCGAAATTATCGCGTACAACAGTAAAATATGTCACGCTTCGCACGCGCTCCGAAGAAAGCCGCCCCTCGGACGGATCGTCGATCCCGGGGAACGGTTCTGTCGTTAATTTAATAAAACGTCGAGGAGTCGAAAGTAGAATTTTTTCCGTCCCGTGAACTCGGGGAATCAAAACAAAGGAAGTACATGTTATACCCATATGTAGGGATATGAAAAGTAAATACCTAAAACAAAAAAATGTTACGAGAACGCGTATTTAATGAGCGAGCGATTATTGACGGTTGATATTACGATGTAGAGCGATCGTGTTCGCGTCGATAGGCCTTTTTATTTCCGATTTCACAAAACTGTTCTTCACTAAACGCCCCGGCAGCAGCGCGATGTCTTTTCGCCAGTACGAGCGACCGAGATGACCCGGTCGGATAACGCGTCACACGGATAACAATAACAGCGATTGCCCCCCTCACTGAGAGCGTATTATCATATAACGTATTATCGACAACTGCACTGATCATATACATTGATAATTGTTATTGTTATCATCTCGGAAGGGCTCTTGGTTGACCCGTGGAAGGGCAGGTGACTATAATAATAGCCGCGATCGCGCTTGCCGGTTCATTTCGGTTTCAGTCCGCAGATCTTAAACCGTCGGAGAGATCCGTCGCACGCGCACCATGGAGTCTTCGCAGCCGTCGGCTCACTACACCGCCTCGGCGACAAACTTTTCGTTCTCGTTGTACAGCGTGAGTATGATGCCTACCTTACCAGCTGTAAAAAAAAAAAAAAATTACCAAACGAAGCTGTTGGGGACAGGTGAAATTCGGCGATTGTTATAAGTGTCTGGTTTTCAAACGCCCCCGTAGTTTTGAACGCTTTTCTCTCTCTCCAAAGTCCTATCCCGAATTTACAGGGTCTAAACATTTTTCGTATCGTAACGTATGACAATATGCTTAATCAGTGGCCCACGGCTAACAAATTAGCCGCAACAGTGATCTTGATTTCTAAAACTGATTCTACGATTTGAAGGTCGTTTTTTGGGAGACGAAACAGGTAGAGGTACCTACCTAGGATCTCTGTCAGGAAACCTATTAAGTAAATCGATACAGTTGTAAGTACAGAACGGATGTCGTCGTTACAAAATTGCATGATTTGTGTTGCGATACCATCCGTTTTTTCAAAATTTTCAATTTCAAAACGATTGTACCGAGATGACCGGTGAAAAAAACGTCGAAAAAACCGGTAAAAAATGCGGCGAACGCGATTTTGACGTATTCGATCTTAGTCACGACTTCCGTAAAAATGAATTTTGAGACCCGAAACTTTTACACAATGTTTGAATAAGTAAATTACATTACAAATTTTAAAATATTTCAATTAGATTTGAACTAAGTATACAGAAAACTAACATTCAAGTAAAAGCTTTCAAACGAATCGGTCAAGTCTGTGAATTTTTTTTTGAACCAATTTCGCGATTTTTTATTATTCAAGACTTGAAAATTTAACATGCTATGTTATATATACATATAAATCGCTAAGAATCTAAAAAATGCACACATCGTTGTAAAATCAATAGATTCTTCGCTTCGCTCAGGATCTAAAATAATATCATTCGAACGTGTAAAGTTGAAGTAGGTATTCGGAATACTTTATACAAAACGTATATGTTATCTAAATTGAAATGTGATACCTATCAATTTAAAATAACACATTGAACCCAAACGTTTAACGATAAAAACAAATTTGTGTACTCTATGTACATTCCAACATCGACCTATAACATCTATTGATTTATACACAGTGATAAGGTTAGGTGATGATAGGTCGTGCCAAGGTTACGCATTATTGAGGTAATATGAAATAAAAGCATTAGTTTCACGGTTTGTACAGACTGCCAGCGTATATCAAAATATCAAAAAATATTTTACTCTTTCGCGATGAATTATTGCTTATTGAGTTCATTCGAAATGAGGTATCAAATGCTACGAAAGACTTGTTTTAAAAGTGTACGGAATACTTACCAAGTCTGAGTTTGACCAGTGATTTTATCATCGGTTTCAATTCGCTAAAATAAATTAAGTAGAGCAACAACCGTTGTATGATGACTGTGTATACCTCACGGTTAAAACATAAAAAAGGTTTAAAAAAATATCGATTATTTTTGAACAAACAGTAAACAAAATTTAAAAAAACAAAATTGTTGAGTATTCGCTGAGAATCGTAAATTTCTTGAGCGATCCATAATCATATGAACATTCTAAACTAGCCCAACACATTTTATTTTCATTTATGATTTCGAAAATAATTTTGTCGTTGTAAACACGTGCCTTGAATCTTAGAAAATTAACTCTTACACGTAAGAGTTTGAATCGTAATACTTGAAATTTCGATATTTATTGTATGAAATGACTTTTATTGAATACGTTTTCTGTAATAGCGTTTTACTTCTTTACTATATATTGGCAAGTGTGTTAAAATAATAATTTTTAAACTGTTCATTATTTTTCATTTGTTATCGAAGTTTTGTTTATATTTTTTTATGTAAAAACTTAGTAAACAAATGTTGTGCTTATTAAACAGGTAGGTGATTGCAGTTACCTGAAATCTTATTTAGGTTTTTAATTTTTCATATTTGGGGTAGTAGTCTGTTGTTTCGCGACATTCGATATTTCGCGGTGCGATCATGTTATTATTTACTCTTTGATTTTATTACTTTTCAGGAACTTAGCACTTCTGTGGAAGGTAATTTGTTCGCTTCCACGTTTAGCGTTCACCTGTTGCTACTGCTCCTGACCATGGGTTCTAAGTCTAAGACCAACGATGACCTCTTGAGAGTATTGCATTTACCGAAAAATAAACCGACAAACTATGAAAGACTCAAGACTGTCGTCGAAAATATCGAAGTAAGTTTTTTGGTTCAATTGCATCCGTTTGTTGAAAAATAATGCATTATAATATAACTATATTGAAGTATAAAAACACAAAATTTTAGTATTTTTGATTAATAAAAAATATAGATAAATGTTCGATTTGATATTTTTGTATGGAGATCTTTGTTGTTTCTATTTTATTTCACAAGTTTTAGGCAGCTAACACGTTTTAGGGGTGTGAATTTTGTTTGAAAATGTACAAGTCAAATAATTATTGGTTATTATTTATTATAGCACCCTAAAATTTTAACTGTTGCCAATGGGGTTTTTCCGGACAGTAAATTCGATTTGAATCCTAATTATGAAAACCAGGCTCGTGACTACTTGAAGAGCGAAGTGAAGAAGATCAATTTTTCTGGTAATTCTTCAGGCGCAGAATCGGAGATAAACGAATGGGCCAAAAGCAAGACGAACGGGAAAATTTCCAAACTTTTTGACTCCGGTAATCACAATAAATTTATAAAAAAATACACATAATTAGATGAGTTGACCCCAAATTGTAATTAACACTAATAGGTATACATTATTTTAGTTTAACCATCTTTAAGCGTTGTGAAGTTTAAACCATGTACTATATCAGTGGGAAATTTTAAAAACGAGAAAATTAATATATTTTGAGTCTGTATGATCTTTAAATTTTACCATGTATGGTTTCATCCTTTTTATACTTATATTTTATTTTATTTCTGAATACATTTAGTAAAAAAATCAACTAATTTATTGTCTTGTTCATACCCATGGTCTAAATATTTTCATTTAATGCAACGAGTCATTTCATACGTATTATTGACTTCGTTTGATATTGAAAGATTTATATTAATCGCTTACCTACTCATCATAATTAAAATACTAATTTTTATAAACGCGAAACCATTTCTCGTTCATAATTATTCTCTCTGGCCACATTTTCTATCAATTTTGTCTAAATTAAATTTGGAAAATCACGATTACGTTCTGATTGTAGCAAATGTGTGTGCTTACGTTTTGTTTTTTTCCTATTAGACCACGAGAACTTTTTCAAAAACACTCCGATATTTACAATATCATTCCACTTTCCATTAGTTCTGGTTATTCGCATGGTATTTTGTGAGCTCGTCATTTGAAATTTTAATTATTTCAATTAAAGTAACGTTAAAAAGACAAAAGAAAAAACGGTTATCCCTTGGCCAGGTTTGACGAAACATTGTATCACATCAAACACGAATTTTCATACAATAATTTCGACTGACAATTTAGAATTTTGACGACGTGTAAACGTAAAAGTATTCTTCTAAAGTCCGTAAGTCTCGTAAGTCATCAGATATTTTAATTTCGGAACAACGCGGCGACGGTGTAATCGGTTCACAGTGAAAACAGTTTAGTTATACGCTATTGAATTTATACCAACACATATTTTTTGAGTTCCACGAGCGCTTAAAATTTCCAGATTGTAATACTAAAATATCCATTTTGTGTAAAATCAATGCGTATAAATACGTTGTGGTACCTAGGTTCAATCGATGACAGCACACTGATGGTTTTGGCATCGGCCGTTCACTTTCAAAATACGTGGGAAAACGAATTCAGGGAGACTAAAAATGAAACGTTTTGCGTAAACAAAGAGAAACACGTCGACATTCAAATGATGCACATTACCGAACACTACAGATACTACAAGGACGAACAGAACAAATTTGCCGCTCTCGAAATACCGTATCAAGTACGTATGATCCAATTACTCTCGAGTCTTGGCTACATCTAAAGAGTAATAATTTTGCTGCAATAATGATTGCCATTTTTATTCTTCTATTTATTTCTTACCAAGCTGGAAATAGAATATCTAAACTATCTGCACTAAACTACAGTGATAATTAAATTCATATAAATTAAAAAAATAATCAAGCTTTAATAATGATACAATGCTACTCGATACGTCGATACCTAGTGCGTATTGAATAATATAAAACACCGTTAGTTTTTATATACATAATTTACAGTACGAATTATGTTAAAACGAAATATCTATAGAAAATATCCATTGTTTCATCTAGTTATAGTTATCAACTATATTTAGTTGGGTATTTAACTCGAATATTTAAAAAAAAAAAAAAAAAAATAGTTATTCTAGAACCGAGTTTTGATAACGATAAAATTAACGAATGAGATATAATTATTTTATCTAGATCAGACATGTTTTTTATATATACGTGATACTTCTTAATATTTCTATACTGACCATGTTTGTGGATGAACTGTTGTAGCATGGTGGATTTGAGATGTTGGTTATTTTGCCAGACAAAATGGACGGATTAAACGATTTGGAAAAAATATTTTTGAGCGATTCGACAAAATTCCCGTTGTTGCTCAATAATCTTACCATTCACGAGGTCGTGTTGTCTCTACCAAAGTTCAAGTTTGAATCGGACATAAACCTTCAAGATACCATGGCCAAGGTGAGTTTTTGACGCACTGATCAAAGTTGTTTTCTATTTGATTTTTGTGTACTTTTATATTTTGTCAGTCCTTGAATAAGCTTTTATTTTATATGAATGAATTCCTGTGTAAAGTGTAACCTTTCAAACATATACTAAAGAATACTTAGTATTTAAGTAAATAAAATTAGCAAAATGAACAGTTTTAAGATATGTATGTGCCCTTTAATTCTAGATATTAGATATTATAGTATTATTGTCGATACTCAAACCATCGTTTTTAATAGTTGGGCTGTGGAGATATGTTCTTGCCAGGAGCTGATTTCTCAGAAATGTCCTCGTCCGGTGCGAAAAATCTAAGAGTTGACAAAATGAAACACAAGAGCTTTGTTGACGTGAATGAAATCGGCACGGAAGCAGCAGGAATTACTGGTAAGAACTTTGTGCTTTGAATTTTGGACGAATTTATTTGAATACGTCAAAGACTGTCTTTTGTAGAAAATTATTCTACAAAATGAAAAATGTTCAACACATTTCAAATAAAATTAGAATTTTTTAGATAAATATAATAATATAACATAAATATAATATTATAGATCACATGATAAATTCTGATACGTTAACAGTTTACATTGTTAAAGTGGCCAACCTATTATAACGATTACTTTTGATGTGTTAACGTGGAAAACTTTTAGGCACGATAGGTTCTATAACGACAATAGCAATTGACGAATCGTCGACGAATCAAATTTTAGTTTTTAAATTTTTTCTATGGAATTCTCAACTGTAGTGTTTGATTTTAAATTTAAATAATACTCTTATACGGTTCAAATCTCGATAAACATAATTAACTTTTTTATTCTTGTTTTATAGCCGTTTCAGTCACCACATACAGCTTTCCTTACTACCCCCCAGAAACCAAGACCGTCAACTTCCGTGCATGTCATCCGTTCCTTTTCATCATAAAAAAAGGCAGTGATATCGTATTTATGGGAAGATTTTCTAATCCAAACGCTTAAACAGCGTATGATTAATCGAACAGATTTAATTTGTACTAGTTATAAACACATATTTTCGCAAATTAATTTTATTGTATTTATACGAGTAATATGTATTTGTGTAACATTTTGTACAATTACTATGTACCTAATGGGTTATCTAAAATATGTTTTGAAATCAATATAGTTATTTTTAGCACCGAAATATTGTTGTCTTAATATACCAAAGTATAGTTTTTGACGCAGTTTTAATTATGTGTATTTAATCTTGTATGAGTGTTGACTGTGAAAAAAGTCATTTTTTATTGTTTTGAATAACACTTAAGTGCCAACTGTTTATTGAACACAACAATCGGTCGAGCGTGCAAAAATAAAAATTGTATTTTCGATTGAAACTCGAGAGCGATGAATTTTAGTTCTTGATCTCGGCATTTATTATTTGAAAGTATACGACGTGGACGCTTGACGTCTTGACACACGTCAAGTATTATGGCTTCAGTTACGTTTTCGATTCAGTAAAAATTAAAACATTTTAAGCACACGTATAGGTTACCTAGTTAAGATCGTCCGTTTTTTGAATCCTTTCAGTCCCAAATTATTAAAAAAAAAAAAAATTTGTTTTGCATTATTTATTTTTAGTACGTACAACGTGTAAAATTTTTAGTGAATTTTGCAATTAAAACGTGTCAGATAAAACTGCGGCTTTGCACGAATAGCCGCTACGCGTTAAAGGACAGTTTTGGTTTTCTAAGTGTTCATCGTGTATATTGTAAAGCCAACTGAATTCGTCGGAGAAAACAGATATTTTGAAATCTCTCAAAAACACGCTTGCGACGTTTTCTGGAGTAATTTTTTACACCCAAGTCCACAGTCCTACGAACACATAGCAAATGTGTGCCATGCAATGAGCAATATTTCCTTTGACTCCCCCCGGCTAGTGCGCCGCCACTGATAACGAAAGAACCAAGTGGCGTCGGAAACAATATTATTTCGAGTCGGTCGGAATGACGGTGTATTATGAATTACAAAGATACGTATCTTAAACTAGAAAACAGATGATATAGCGCATGCGGTCTGGTCATCGACGACGACGGTTTTCTCTCCTCAAGGGAATTCTACGGGCGGTCGTGAAGCGTTTTCGCCGTAAATTTCAGCTATTTACAGCGATTTCCACGGCCGGATGCGCGTTCTGCCGACAAAACTTGACACGATTTGTCGGACGTCTTAAAGTAAACAACAACCGTAATAACGCGTGTAACAATACGTACATGCCTAGTCACGTTTTGAAGAAACCCTGTGGACGGATCGGATATGTCGGTCCGGAGCGAAAAGGTTCTATCGCGTTTTTATGAAACGTCCGAGTAGTCGTCAAGAGTATAGAATATTTTTCGTAAAATTAAAGAACCACTATCGTAAGGAGGTGAACAGCGGGTATGGAAATAGATGGGCATAAAAAGTTGTAAAATTTGAATTATACGTTATATTTTTTTCTCCTCGATGGGAACAAACAAATAGGAACGTGTTACCCTCTACATCCGGCACGGCCGACGTTCAGCAGAAAAATATCGGCTATTAGTACATTATGTTGGTCACGGCAAATGAAGAATAATTTATAACCGCGTGGATGTGTAATCGAAAAACGGTTTCGCAGAGTTTTGTAACGGACACACTGTTAAAATATAGCGTAGCAATAAAAATCATTGTGGGTGATATGAAAAAAATATGAAAAAACGATTTGTTCGACTCGCAATAACGTCCGTAGGTACACCAACGCTATTGCACAATCGATTAATTCTGTTCTGTCTTTAAATCGAACACTATGAGAAAACGTGTCTGTACGATCGCTCGAAACGTTCATTAACTTATATACTCTAAGTCGAATAACTAGTGATTTAAGTATACTGTCCATCATGCCTTTTTAACAGTTGTACACAGTTGTCTGTGACGCGGCAAAGCGATTTTTATTCCAACATTACCGTAATAAAACTCATTTGACAATTAATGTACACCGACCGACTGGATTAGTCCTCCTCATTCGTGTATGGAAATAATTGTGACGTTGGCAAAGTTTGCAGCGAAAAATAAGTG
>CM029362.1:9698516-9709136 GCA_017140985.1 Hormaphis cornu
AATGTTGAACTCTTCGTCCTTCTGGAACCAAATCGAGAATCACTTTAGGAGTTTATAGGAAAAAAAAAGCACTTTAATCGAAATATTATTATTGCTCAATTTTGAACCAAGGACGGTAATAAAATACGGTTAAATGAGCTTTTTGATTTTTATACTATGCAATTTGTATGTTAATAATGTACGATGTATACTGCATAAAATAGAAATCTATGCTCGGTCGATGTCGTAAATGAATATGTTTCGATGGCTTCAGCGTAAAATATAATAATCATAATAACTACTATGCTTGTAACCAACGAAGCATATTTATAGTATTATGTAATCCACATATGATCGAATTAACGTACTACATCCAACGTAATCAATAATTTACTGATTTAAGTAAAGTCTAAACAACTCACATTGCAAGTTATGCAACAATTTAATTCAAAAAACCATTTTTTATGATTATCATAACAGCTGTAAACTTATTTCTCTTTATCGTATTCCGCTCTCAAAAGCCGCTCGTTTACTGATTGCAATTAAAAATAATAATTACAAATCAAAAATCACAATTTATACGATATCGGATGACAGTATACTAAGTACACTAGGTTGTTATTTTATTTTTTTAAGGATTTTAAGTGTAAAAATACTACGATTTTTTGACAAATTATACTACAGTGACATTTTTAATAATTTGTGTCAAGTTAAAAAGTAATTACAGAACACAAACCAATTTAATTCTTTTTGTTTGACGCTATCTTAATGGTATAATTATTTTAATGGCTTTCACTATCCAGGATGATTTGGTTCGCGAGAAATAACGTTTTTTAGTTTGTACTTTTACGATTCATTTTCAGTTACTGACAATGATGTTTTAATAATTATCTTGAAAGATTGCCGGCAGTTTTTCCGCAGATGTTTTTACATTCAATTATAATACTATACTGCAGAACAGCTGTCGAAAAAGTAAAAAACCGCTTCTTAAAGTCGTTCGAAATCGTTTAGAAACGATCGTCATCTGTGTGTATAAGACTCAATATTATACTTCGTGAAAAATAAATTTTAGGACTGAACGATAAATGGAGTGATTTTCGGTAGTAAGATGTTTTGCTAATCATTCGTATTCGACCAATATAAGTCGTTAGGATAAAACGATAAACATCCATTTGTTTGAACTGGACCATTACGGTCTTATTCAAACGGTATAAAAATATACTCGGTGAATATTTTTTTAAAATTTCAAACCCAAATCGTCGTATTCGTGCTGCTCTGATTTGTTGGAATCGGAGTGGGTCACAGTTACTATTTACGGTAAAATAGAAATTTTCAAATGTAATGCAATACAGGTACTAATAATATCAAACTTATTGGACTGATCATTATGTCCTATATACTCGGGCATAATATTTTTGACAGTGTGCACGGTCAAATGGTCCGAATGTTCCCTGTTCTAGAAGTTTGTAATTTTTATTTTTTTTTTCCAACAAGGCAACGTGGAAATTTTGCACTTGGGCAAGTGGGGTGCCGTTTGTGACGACGAGTGGGACGTGCGCGACGGTCAGGTCATCTGCCGGCAACTCGGTTTCGACGGAGCACTGAAGGTCACGCATAACTCGCATTTCGGACAAACGGCCAGTAATTAACGCCATAACTACGACATACCACTGTTTGAATCGCACGGATTAAAACTCCAATCTGACGTTTTGTCGATTGTGACGGAAAAATTAGAAAAAAAATGCCGTTCTTACGCTTTCCGCAGGGAGATACTGGATGGACAACACGCGATGCGGCGGTGAAGAGTCGGAAATCTCTCAGTGCCGGTTCGACAGCTGGGGCGAAAACGACTGCGACCCGTCGGAAACGGCCGGTGTGGTATGCGATTCGCCGGAAGCCAGGAAGCATCACGGGAAAGAATCCGCGGACGATAGACCACCACCGGCAGAGGCGGCGAAAAACATTCGAAAACACAGTATAAAAGTACGATTTATACGTTACTGATGGCAGAGTAGTGATTTGATGACGTTAGCTAAAGTCCCAAAACTACGGCAGGGAGATTTCTAACACCGTTTTTACCCCGTCGGATACTCACATTTTTATTTTTTGAAATTTCGTACTCGATGAAAACGTTTTGAAAATAGCTAAAATAACCCTTGTCGAAGACCGACTTCACTTAATTCGTTCCGTTTGTTTCAAAATCTCATGAACAATTTTAATTTCTATGCTCCTTTGTCTAAAAATCGGCAAGCGAATGTTTCGAACGATTCCGCCCATAGTTGTGTACTACAACGAGAAGGAAAACAAAGTGCGCGTGTGGTTACGAGTTTTTGCGCAAACTTTATATTATTTTTATGACGATGAGATAGTTTACTGTGACGTCGTGTTCAATTTAAACAATATTAGTTATTTAATAATGGAATAAGATTCATAACCGATTTTCGAGGTGATCAATTTCCGAACTATAATACTTTATTTCAATTTATTAACACACGTGCATAAAAAATACTTCAGAGCGTTTTACAATATGTTTTTTTTTTCTATAACATAAAACATCACACAGCTATAATTATAAAGGTATAAAAGTGTAATTTTGTCAAAAACATTTTACATAAAATGGATACGAAAAATATTTACATAATATTTTATTCTAAATTCAACACGAAGCCTGCAGTTTATTAAATTCGTAGTAATACGGTTGATATGAATAAATAGTTATAGTTACCGAGGAGTTATTTTGTGACACCCAGAGCATAATTTCAATTCGCTTCAAATAATTAATTTTAATGACTCCGTATTGATCGTATAACGTTTTTTTTTTTTCAAGAGCAACGAAAAATAGTTTTCTAAATAAACGTGAAAAAAAAAAAAAACAACCGAATCATATGGAGTGTTTTCAACTGGTGATCACACACAGTTGTAATAAGTCATACATAATATTTTTACATACAGGTACAATTTTAAGGCGTTTTGGGTAGGCAAATATAATTTTCGAATGCAAACTTGAGTTGCCTAAAATTTATAAGATAACAGTATATTTTTATATTTTTTATTATTATTGTTCGTTTTCTTTGATCTTTTAGGACACTTTGGGCTCTGACGTTGAGTTGCGATTGGCCGGAGGAAGGACACCAGAAGAAGGTCGAGTAGAAGTCCGAACCGACAAGGGCAAGTATTGTGACTCGAAAAATTGTTTCGTCGGTCGATGCACGTAAACACTAAACATCTAAGCGAAAACATGATTAAAAAAAATCGTTTGTTTTTTGAATGAAATTTTTTACTAAACATAAAAACATATTTTATAAAAGCGGATTGACGTCCGTCGTACACTGCTATTGGCCAACTTAGTTTATTGAGGCATAACGAAAAAGAAACATGTTAAAAACACGTGATGACATAAAACCGTTATGTTATTTTCAAACTTCAATCGCTCATTTTCCCGATTGATTTTATGTTCCGTTATGTCTGGTTTTAAATTAGATAATATCCAAAAATATACCCACCGTTTGTCTCGTTGTAGATGATTTTCCTAATATAGTGAGTTATTTTAAACAGCGTAAATTTGGAATTTAAAATTTTGATTTGAGTTCGTGCGCTCTCTGCAAAGTCACGTGTACTAAAAAAAAGTTATGTTCGTGCTGCGTCGATCATTTTTTAATCATGTCTAGGCATTTTTTAGGACGGTAGGGGTTTTCTTTTCCATAATTTGGCGAAACGTCACCGCCGCAGAGGATTTCATATAATTAATCCACATCATACCGTTCAAATGATCATTAGCATCACTATATCGTACTTCCACGAGTCGAGTAAAGTTTTTGGATAGTTTAATCCGCACGTTAGTGACACTAAACGAGTTGTGCTGGAAGAAATACGTTTTGTAAACGTGTATGATAAGAACCCACATTAAAATGTACACACTAAGTTTATCATCAGACATAATAAGTATTATTATTCTACGTATTTATACTATAAAATATGACACACAAAATGTTTTTATGTCATAGCGTTTCACGATATAGTATGGTATTTTTTAATTAAAACTCGTTTAGCGAATAACTTACCATAATAATAATAATAATGGAAGATTCAACAATACGAAATGTTTAAAAATCGAACGCGACGACGTGACGGCCGGGGTGACGCGTTTCCGAGAACGAACAAAATATTACTTCGATGTTGGGTGATAATTATTATGACTACTCTCGCGGAAAATAATTTGAATATTTTGGCTTATAATTTAATTATGCATTTTGTACACCCCGCCGATGTTTGTATGATAATCAGTTGAATTAATTTATCATTCGGATGTCGGTATAATTTTAGATCGCCTTCGTTTTACAGTAAAACATGACATATACCTTATCTATACCTAACTACTGCTAACAAGTCATTTGCATTAACCAGACTTAGTGTCGTCGCGGTTTTGTGTCCGTTTCGAAACTAAAGCGATAGTGTTTCCATTGTTTAACGCGTCTGTGCGGTTACTTCGTGGACAGGTAACTCAGATACTGTACAGATAAAATCAAGACAACCCGGTCAAAAATTGCCTGTATAAAGATGATAAAAATGTAAATATTAGTGCGATCTCGATAATTTTACGTATTGCCTATAGGGACCTTTTTGATCGCGATTTCACAAAGTTAAATGCATTTCAAATAGAAATCGTATTTGAAAACTAAAAAATGAATTTAGGAAATCGTGAATTTTTTTAAAATAAATAATTTTTTACGCGTCGATTCCGGTTTCTAAGAATAGAACTATTTTATTTTCTACACACCTAAAACGAAAATAATATATATTATTTTCAACGGTTATGCTCGTTTTCCTAAACGATGATGAACCTATCCGGATAAAAAACATTCATAGACTAGGTAGGTATCAAAAAACATGCATCTAAAATGACATTTTACTAAATCAATTTTAATATTATACCTGAACGAATTAATCCGAATACCGTGAAAAACAAATCGCGGTGACGCGTTTTACCGAAAAATGTATAGCTTAACAGTTAGCGATTACAGCAAAATAATTATTTATGTCGTGAAAATTAATCGTGTGTCGGGCACGCCAACGATTTATGGTCTAATGTAGTGTCGCGTTTTTAGCGTTTGATTTGTAAACGTTGATATTATTAATTTTTTATTTTTTTTTTTCGAAACGATTTTTGTGGCGGAATTTTATGCATTTCATAGCGTTCGTCCACGCCTTTTTACATAACACTTTTTAGTGTTATATTGCCGCACTGCACGCCGCGCAAAACGTTAAAATGAAAAAAAGAAACCAATAAAAATATTGACGACGGAATAGCAGCTATATTATATCTCTGCCCGGACGTCCACGTTGGCAGTTTTATTTTCGGCTATATACAGCACAAATCACAATGTATTTTTATTGTTTTTACTACCGTTCGAATTTTTTTTTATAGCTCCGTCCGTTCCGCAGACGGACTTTTATTGGTATTATATAGCATATATGAATTACTATAATTATTACGATAAAAATTCATACTGTACACAAAAAACATTCGTTTTACAGTCTTCTTTTAATAAATACATCTTAACAGGTCTCGATTTCCAATCGATTTGAACAATTTTCGGAGCGATTACGACATGCACATAAAAAAATATAAACGAAAAAAAAAAAAAACGTTGTGAAATCTTTACAAACCAATACATCCGTGTCAGATACAGATCTATTTTTGAAAATTTTCAAACGCTTATAGTTAGATGAGGTTAGGTTATGTGTGAGGCGGAACCAACAAACAAAAGTAATTCACTGACTTTTTTTTATGTGATCATTTATTTTCTCAACTATTTAGGCGAGTTGAAAATACTATAGGTCTTACGACTTGTGGGTATTTTAGCAAACAAATAAATGACTAACTTTTTTTTAACTCAAGTTTTATTTCGTTTTCTATATTAACTCATCTAGTTTTTCGTTGTTGACTTTAAACTTTTAACCGAAGGCAAGTTAATTGAACTAACTTAACTTATCGCATTTTTTTCACTGACATGCCCGACATTGGTTGTAGGTTGTAGAGTCAGTGTCGGTAGAGAGAAGGCTGGTGGTATTTCAATTGAATTTTATTCATACTTAACAACACGCGTGACGTTATAAGCATTTTTCAAGTTTGAATTCACTCGAGCGGGGAAAAATATTATCGCGAAAGCACAGCGGGTAAACACGAATCGTATAATGAATTGAAATAAAAATATGCATTCGGTTAGTGTTTTGATGACGTTCGATTTTTGTTAGTCGAAAAAAAAAAATCACTCGATATATATATATATAGTATACTCGCGGCATATAGTATATAATATGAAGTCGAGTTAAAAATTGATTTCATTTCAAAAGTTTCGTTTTCCGGGAAAACGTTGCAACGGTTAATTTACGGTGAGAGCGAGGGAGAGAGAAAAAAACGAGACGATAAGAATCAAACTTTTTCCCGTGCGATTCGTTTTGGTTCGGTTCGAGGCGCGAAAAAAAAAAAACCCGCAGGAATAGCGGGATGAAAGTAATAAAAATGGTCGAAATTGAAACAAATATGGTTTTGAGCGTTCCAAAAAGAGGGCGAGTTGCGCGCGGTCTTATTTGTGTACCTATCGATTCTCATATTACACGATCAAAGGAAAAACTTTTTTAATAGTCTATGTTGCGTAAATTTGTCTCGCGAGGTAGAAAAGCAGCGTATTTTTAATTAAAACAAAACGTTTTTTCGCGGGAAAACCATTCCCGCACCATTCGTTAGCAGCCAATATTTAAAAAAAATAATTAATTGAATATTCAATTAAAAGCGATATTTTGACTTTGAACATTGCTCAACGTTTCAGTATAATATTAACGAACGTGCACACACTTATTACCAAGTATTATCGTTTAACATTTTGGACCGTATTGTTTTAGCATATTTTAGCTTCAACGTGAAAGAACTATACCGTTTAAAATTGTATTACACAGGGTGTGAAAAACGTTTGGAACCCAAAATTCGTAGAGCCGACAAAACAATATAGTCTATGACTATCAAAATATTGTTATCTTTTACCTAATGTTCTCTCTACTGTTGTATCTTAAGTTTTTCTTCGTTCTCGTGTATGGTTGAAATTTTAGAGATTTCATACTTATCGAACACCTTGTATTATTTACAGTGATTATCGTTACGAGAAGTTCATCGATTTTTCACGATTAAATTTGTCAAATTTCACTCCCAGACAACCGTACGGCAATATTTGTCACGCCGATTTGACGACCTCTGAACGCATGATGATTCAGATTTTTTTTTTTAGTCATTTCACATAAAAATCGAATAATCGTGGAACCATGTATTTGCCGTTCGGATAACTCAAACGTTGTTTACTTCGTTGAACTATCGTCGTTTACTATCGTTGAACGTCAAGAGAAACACTGCAAACAAATGTTGCATTGTAGTTTATGTAGGTATGTCGAGAAACCACAAAATTGAAAAGGCCAAATTTCAAACAGATTTTCGTAGTTTTTTCCTTATTAATTCGTTATAAAATATATTATAAGTCATACCATTTCGAATGTAATTTTGGTCGGTCTGTTGTTGCGTTGTTTGATAAAACGAATTGTTGGGAAATTTTAAAGGCCAACTCCGTCAGCTCGTAGCCTAACCGGAACGGTTTATTTTATTCCGTAAAACAATACCGATTGTCTCTCGGCAATCAAAGAAAACATATATTTTTTGTTTTTTTTAGATTTTATCGCGTTACGTTTTCAGTCATTATCGGAGATGTCAGAAATTACCAAGATCGTTTATTCGTGTTAAAATTACACACCGATCATATTGTAGAGAATGTGCGTCATAGAATAGTTGACAAAATTATTGTTTTTTTTTCAAAAGTCGTGACGCAGTACGGACTCGTAGTTTGTGTAAAACCGAACCCCGAGTTAATACAAAAAATACGAGTCGTGTAACGTAATAGTATAATAGGGAATATTGATCGACGCGACATGATAGCTCTTTCGATCGACGATAAAAATCGACTGAAAAATAACTTTTGCCGCGTCAAAACGATTTTTTTTTGGTTGAAACCGAAATCGTAACGCTTATATTGTAATATATTATATAGAAAGGCATTTTTATAATCGTTACGCGAACGTCGCCGTTCTTCCCCAATTTTCGTGCTCGCGATTACTATATAGTATACTGTACCGTGGATAAACAAATCGATCATTTTTCAAATTTCGTCGTCGTCGTTCAAGGTTGGGGCGTGATCTGCGGCGACGGGTTCGGCACGCTCGAGGCCATGGTCGTGTGTCGGTCCGTCGGCATGGGATACGCGGCCGGCGCCTATCAGACGGACCGGTTCGGCGGACTCGACCAACCGGTCGCGCTGTCCGCGGTAGAGTGCGCTGTCGGCGACCAATCGTCGCTGGCCGACTGCCATCATCGGCGCGAGGCCGCGTGCCCGTCCAGGAAGGAGACGGCGGTGGCGGCGGTGTCCTGTGTACGGGGTGAGTACTTATTTTACAGTGACAGAACGCAAACGCAAGGTTCGACTTAAAAAGCGGAGTTAATTCTGATCGGGTCAACATTCCCTGTTCTTCGTTAGATTTTCAGCAAGTTGGTTCGTTATTTATTATTTAATTTAACTTTAAGTCAATCTGTGAAGCGATTAAAGAGTAGGTAGGGGAAGAACGTTTCGGAAGTAAATGCGACAACCATTTCTCGAAGCGTTGGAAATGTCTCACTAACAGGTACGAAATCGTGCGAGTTAAAAGCACGAAATATCGTCTTTGTTTCAAGCCGAGTTAAATTTTCTTTCTAATTTTGATCTAACAAATCGAAAAAAATCAAAATATTGACTTTTCAATTTTCCTTGTTTTAAAACGTTGAAAAGACTTGCCTTTTTTGTCGGGCAGACCATAGCGGGTACAACGAAACACGCGAAAATTTATTCAAATTAAATTCTTTTTATTCCAATAGTATTCTACAGAACAATATTACGTTATTGTTTAATTATCGACGACTGTTTTCGGTTTCATTTTTTGCGTACTGACGTGTTAAACCGACTTTGAATTGTATTCAATAATAAAACGCATTATTGGGCTCCCACGCGAACATTCGACGGGGCACGTTAGAAGAAATAAATGTCATAAGTAATGTTCGTATCGTTTCGCGTGATACTACGTATAATTTTCAATGGAATCATAATTTTGGTATGTTTTTTGAAGCGGAATTCGTTCTAATTACTTTTAAATCGATTATTAAAATGAGCCAATTTATACACATTTGTGTACACTGGAAAACATGATTGATCGAAGTACATTTTTACCATGCAAACAAATTAATTTTTTACAAATTAATCACGGACAACCGTCATCTATAGTTTTTTTTAACCGAAAATCAAAGTATCAGAATTATACATCGATGCACGTAGGATACGACATGTTCTATCTTATTTTTCACGAATAGTAATTTTGTTAGGTATTGTACGAATGTACCTAACTACGTATTGTCTAAATATTGTTTCACAATAAATCTGTATTTTTAATTAATGTGCACCTATACGGCCGATTTTATTTTTTAACTAATAAAACAGTTTGTTGACATAATCAAGCTTCATCAACATTGGAAACTGTACAAATATTTGTCGTTTTCAATTACGAAGTATTACGCTCGTCGAGTTATGTTTTTAAGAGCATCGATTCATTATTATACATTTCACTGTCTATTGTTTGTTTTGAGGAAAAAAGCGCTTTATGAAATTAATAAAAAGTGTCGTTCAAACAGTGGCGCAGGTCGCTATAACGGTATTGAAAAGCTTTTCGTTGGCACGTAGTTTTCTGCCATTATCAGTTACACGACGAAATCGTCGTTTTTAATTAAAAACTTTTCGCCGGAATTAGTAGTTACTACCGGCCGAAACTCTTATACACAGAATTTCCCGACATCCCGTTTTCGGACTTGCAGGTGTAATACGAAATATTGTATTGAACGATTGAGTACACGTTTCAACTGTAAAAACTGTGTGTTATCCGTATGTATTAGTTTATGCGATAACGCGATAGTTTACAAGTCATTTTTTTTTAAAAGCGTTAGTTGTTTGATTTGCGCAGATGCATCAAAGTGAAATTTGCCAAACTAATATTGAGCTTAAAAAAAAAAAACTGTATCAAGTGCACGTTTGAATTTTTACGGCGAATAGTATTTTATAGTTTAGAGCGGGGTTTTCGAGCTTCATAGATAAAAATAGTTAAGCACCCTACCTATGTGTGGTTGTTGTTATATTATCGTTCTCGTCGTGCGTGACAAGTATTTCAAATGTCTCACAGACGCATCGGACGCGTATTGTATACTGAAAAGTTCCGAGTCAAGTGCGCGCGGTTGATGTCGATTTTCAAAAGTCGTTTTTTTTGCCTCTATATCCTCGTATCTCCCGCGGTCGCTGAAAGCGCTGTTCCGTTCTTGCAGACATGGCGGATTTGGCGGTGGACACCGACGAGCTGATCAGGTCGGCGTACCTGGAGGACAGGCAGATGTACTTCCTGCAGTGCGCGATGGAGGAGAACTGCCTCGCCTCGTCAGCGTACCGGCTGCGGCAGGAGGAGACCGACTGGCACCTGATCACCAGGAGACTGTTGAGGTTCACCGCGAAGATCACTAACGCGGGCACCGCG
>CM029362.1:9709536-9794959 GCA_017140985.1 Hormaphis cornu
ACATTTTAGGAGAGAAAATAAGACTTTAAATAGAGATTTGGTACTTTTCCGGGCTATTTGAAATTGGTTTTATAATACATAGTAATACTTTTAACGCGATGTTCTCACCACCATTAACAAATATTCAAAAAGAAAAACAAAGGTGTCCACGAAAACGGGTATGTATTATACAACGGTGTTTTTTAGCTCGGCGATAACGATAATATTTTCGAGAATGCACTGAATAGGTATATTTTTTTTTTTTTTCGCTCTCCGGTTAATTATTTTGGCTTCCATTTACTATGTGTGTTTGGACACGTGAATTATTTCGACCATTTTACGAGTGTAGACGGTTTTTAAAGCTATTTTAACAAATTAAAAATCCTGTAACGCGTAAAGGTTTTTTAGTCGCCTTTGTCACCGCGAATTTGAATCATCAATATTGTAACGATGTTCGATCAATAAGATAGAGGGTCTTAGCCCTACTAAATGTTTTTGATTGTTATCCCAAAACAAGTAAATCGGACGGAACGTGCAGTGTTAAATTTTTGTTTTACATACTCGTACAACTGATCCGTTTCAACGACACGGATAAAATACAATACATATTATTTTCGGACTTTCGGGGCGCGATTAATTAATCACGTTGTTCGGCTCGAGAACGAGTTTCGCGCGATTTGTTTCCGCAGGACAGCCGTAACAGATACAATAATAATGATATGTTAATGTCGTAAAAGTAGATTTATCAGTGTCGTTTGCGAGGCGTAAAGCTTGTTACTTATTGAACAAATTTTAATTAATTTAAACGTATATAAAAAGCTTCGCGCCAAAACCGGAACCACCGTCGCGACGATACCGAAAAATAAAATCACAATCAAATCGTCCACGCCGCTGAAATGACAGGGCGAATAACGATGATCTATTTCGCGAATAAAAGTAATTACGAAATATAATAATTAAAAAAATTACAGCGTACCAATATTATTTACCCGGATCGTCGTTAAAAATATTTTAATTATAAAACGATTTCGTATTGTAACGGTCGAATGGTTTCAACCCGGTTTATGTAAATTTTTTCCTCTTGATCGACGCGTACAAATCAAAACCATAAACGAAGGTACTTGTTCTCGCGTATTAAGAGCATTAAAATCGTGTCGTTTCCGTAATTTTATTTTGTTTCGTCGGTCTAAACAATTTTGTATGATCGAAACGCGCGAAACAATTAAAATCTGAAATATTTCCCATCTCCTTTTTTGCATTTTTTATTATTTCGTTACTCGTTGTGTAAATTAGTATTCTATAACTGTTTGTGATACTTTTTTAGCGTAACGCTGCAGTAAGTCTTAAGTATTCATTTTGAAAAAACATATTACTGTGGTACACGCGGTACTGTAGCAATCACTTGAATAACAATTGCGTGATTCGCGTTGTGTTGACAAATATTATAAACATCTGTAGGTTATATACATTGATTTCGCAGATGACAACATTTCGCGATCGTTACCGTTCGATACTTACTACTCGTAAAGTAGACAGATTTCGCATTAAAATTTCAGCGTATTTTTATTACCTGCGTTTAGTATACTATTACAAATTCATATTTACATTATGTTTACAAATCTCTTTTGAAAAACGCAAATGCCGCCGTCGGAAAATAGCGGACCGGACTATAAATATTTTCAATATTTTTAACGGGAATTTTTGGATTTCTGACACGAGCGCATTCGTTTTAGTGACAAAGTAAATTGTATTATGTCGTGTTACGCAATTAGTTATTGTTGCGCTGTTGCAGCATCAACTCGACTCGAATTTGAACCAACCGCGCGATAACACACAACGCGGAATATCGTGCGTTTAAATTATTATCATCACTGCGTAGAAGTTCAAACCGCCACTTACAAGCGATAATATCACGTGCAAACTTTGAGCTTTCGTGAAAACTTTCTCACTGGAGATGGAATCGATAAATTTATATTTTTGCGATATCCCGCACGCATAACGTTACACAGATTTTCGTAAAAATTGGGCGGTAAAAAAAAAAAATTGTTTCACGCATTTGTGTGCTGGAATCGGGGAGTGACGGCGGAGCTCGTCTCGAATTTTTTTACCCCTTCGAAATAATTGGGCAGTTTAAGGGGACGCTAAGTTCGAAAGGCTCGGAGTCTCCCCTTACATTTATTTTTCCGATTCGGTTATATATGTATATAATACGAGGGTTAAACAAACGCAACATTCGTACAGGCCGAACCGAGAGGACTTTCTCGGCGTCGAAACAGTATTATCGCGAGTCCCTGGTGCGCGCGTCGTCGTCGGTGACGAGCCGGCGATAAGCCGCGCGCTCTCGGTACCCACGCGACGTGGGTCGCGGGTTACGACAAAAACAAAACGTTCCGTTGGCGCGGTAACGATATTATAATTTAGAGCCGGACAATGGCGATCGTTTGATGTTTGTCGGAGCGAAAATCCAGCGAAACAGGTATTATTCGCGCTGTGTATTGTTTGCAGTCCGCACAACACACAATGTGGACGACGGCGATAAACGCACACTGAATTTCTGTCACGTCCGTCGTCGAGTAATTTATCCGTCACAATGGTATACATATTATTACGGCACAGTCGATTGTACGCCGTGAATTCGCCCAGGGACGTAGCTGGCGATTAGAGTACCCTACAGCCGTTCGCGGATAGAGAGTAGTCTATCGCGTAGAGAGTTTAAAAACCGTTCGTTCGACGAGAAAACGAATAGAAAAAAAGGAATGTCGTTTTTTTTTATCGTGTACCCCTGTATTTAACCACGCTGAAAAGGTAATAAACTTCAATAACGGCTGTTCCTTCTGCCTCCTCCTTCCGGCTCGAGGGTCTCCGTCAACGACCGCGAAGGCCTCCCCGCATATGACCAGCCGCAGCAGCAACCACCTTCGTTGTCCCACATCCTCCGGGAGCAGAATGTGGACCGACATATCTGGGACGTCGTCTAGCTCCGGAAACTCGCCGACATGCCTAGGACGTCCTTGAATGCCATCGAACCACCTAACCCGGGATCAGCTAGCCCTCTCCGCGGAACCTCAAAGCCTTTGCCATCCTTTATTCCGCTCCTGGAAACATCTGATTTCTCGATAGGATCCTTACCAGACCTAGACCATTTCGGCTCGAACGTAATAAGTTAAACGAACTGTACACGAGTATAACGAATTATCAAATTTAATCGTACAGAAACGTTCTGTTTCAGGCATTACCACAGCATGGAGGTGTTCGCCACGTTCGACGTGCTGGACGTCGACGGCAAGAGAGTGGCCGAGGGCCACAAGGCTTCGTTCTGCCTGGAAGACAACCAGTGCACCGGTGGCGCGAAACCGGCGTTCGCGTGCGCCGACTTTGGCGATCAGGGCATATCGGTCAACTGCTCGGACATCTACCGCCACAACATCGATTGCCAGTGGGTGGACATCACCGACCTGAATCCGGGATTTTACACGCTGAAGGTCGGCTCGGTTTCGGCAGTGATTTTCGTAGTAAACCAAAATTTAATTCGGGCCCGAATCGGTTTTCGTACACTTAAACGTTTCGGGCGTCCGAATCCGGTTCCCGGTAAAGACTTTAAAAAAAAAAAGAAGCGAAATGCAATCCATAATCTATAGTTAACAAACGGCAATAAACAAATGGCAATAAAAACCAAAAAAAAAAATATTATAAAACACTATAGATGGCATCACGAGGTCTTATGTACCTGTAAAAAGTACGCGGAAAAGACCAGAGTGGTAAACGAATCGGAGAAACGTAAAAAAAGAAATGGGACGAATTTCGAAACAATGAAAAGAAATAATATATTGAAAAAAAAAAAAAAATTAATTTTGATGAAATTCATTGTTGTGACCTCATTTGAAGCAGAAAAATACACTATTTTCTTGACCTATCTAGTATGTTTAGTATTACACTGATGATAACCTAATCTGTGTATGGAATGGGAAAAAAATAACGTCAGATGCTGATTAATCTCGACCGAATTCCACCAAATACTTTATGCCCGTCAACGCGTTGTGTTCGTTCGATAGCGAAAAAACATCGGAAAAAACGTTTCAAAAATTTCCAATCGATTTTTTTTAACGAAAACCATTGATGATAATGATACCGTTTGCATATTGATCGTTATGAGGATACGCGTGTATCTGTTTGTGACATCATGCCGTGGTCGGATTGAATATTTTATTGTCACTGCGTTCTGTTTATCGGGTTCATTGATAAACGATTTGGTTCATGCAAAAAAAGTTCTTGAGTAAAAAAGTTAACTGCGGATTTTCAACATTTGGGGGCTTATGCAAGAAAGGATCTTAACCAGACATGGCCGTGCTAGAAAACGGCTTGTTGACTTTTCGATTTATGCAAAAACTCTAGGCCTGATTCCAGAGGATTTGTTTTTAATTTTCTCAAAATGAAATGAAATCGACAAGGACCGTTTTTGTACGAACCAAATCGAATGATTCCGTAATAATGTACGACAAAGTGCAATATAATGTCATTTAGTTTTCATTGTTGTGCACATAATAGGTGTCTGTCAACCCCGAGTACAAAATCCCAGAGATGACGTACACCAACAACGCGGCGGTGTGCTCCATGTTCTACTCCGAGACTTTCGTAAGAATTTACGACTGCGTCGTTCGAAACCCGTGACGGCGCGATCCTTTTTTATCGAACGAAGCAATGTGCTCAGACACGTCCGTTTTTTATTTCTAACCGGTATTACATAATATTTATTTGTCCGATTTAAATTGTATTTTTATTTTTGTGGTGATTTATATTTTTTTATATTTTTTCCACTACTACATAGAAAACTATAAACGTTTTTGATACGTAAAAATTGGTTAGGTTTCTAGTTATCATTTTTTTTTTTTTATCGCGAAGTCATTGTGTTTAGAAATAGATTTTGATGTAAAACGTTTCGCATGTACGTACGTAAAATATAAATCGATGCTTTTAAATTGCAGTTTTAAAACAATTTGTGAATTTCTGGAAAAATAACGTTTCTAGAATAAATTTTGGATTCGTTGTTTTTTTTTTTTTTTGATCATAACCATATAAAAGCTCCCGAATCGCGATCGAATGGATGTTGGTACTCTAGATGAAAAATCTACCTACCGTCACACGGTCGGGCTCTTTGTCCGCGAGTTCTTGCGGGCCCGCGCAAGAGTATCCGAAAGAGGAACAGAGACGGGTTGTTTTGTTGGTCATCTAGGAGTATCTTATGAGGTTGTATCTTAGGAGGAACTCTAACCGTAGGAACCATCGGCAGGCAGCCACAAAAGAGGAACGTCGAGGGCACCTGTTTAAAATCGTCAAGGTGTATTTCGTAATTTTTATCGATTCGGAGACAAATGTTTTATATGACGGCTGTAAATCACAAAAAACGACTCGACCGCGTACGCTGAAGAGAAAACATTATTAACAACGCGAACAAACAACGTTGTCGGTTCGCTAGTGATTCGCGGAGATGAAAAACAAACGTCGTGTGAAACGAGCAGAGAAAAACTCTTCCTCGGAAAGCTGTTGTTATTCAATCGCCGAGCCTTAAACGTCCCCGTCGTTTTTCCCGGATGTTGTACACCTCGGAATCGTCGTTCTGGTCGACGACAATCGAAGTGGCCTAATTTAACGTGTACACAGTGTTCGCAGCGAAACAAATCTTTCCGGCGTTTTTCCTTCGCCGTGGATTCTGTTTACGCCACGTAAATCGTCCGTCCCAAACCAGAACGTCGTTATCGTCCGGGAGAATTATTTTCTATTTATTTGCTTTTTTTTGTTGTTGTATTTCTCTCGTTTTGTTTCCTCTCCCTTTTTCAACGGACGACTCGTCGGCGGCAACGCGAAACTTCCGCGGCCATTATCTTTGCGCTTTGTGCAATTTTTACAACATTATACATACTACCGTGCACCGCGACGACGACTCTTCCGTATTTGTTTTAGAGCAGCCGCGGTCTTAACGTTTTTTTTTGTTTTCGTATTAATTACGACAAAAATTATGGTCGGACCGGCGGGAACGAAGCCAGTTTTGCGCGAACAATAGACATTATGACTGCAGGCTGCTGTGTTCAACACGCTCAAAAATATCCAAGTGATTTGGCAAGACTGAGTTCGTTCTCACTGTGCAAACTTCCCAAAAAAAACCACGGTCTTATAAAAACAAAAAAAAAAACGCCTCATGATTTTACTGACTATATTTACAGTTACGCACATTACACGTTTTACAAACTCTCTTTAGTCGTGGATATTTATTTTGCTATTTTTGAAAATTTATATTTTCCGTTAGGTTAGGTATAAAACTTTTACGTTTTCGTTCTTTAGCTCATGTATTTGAGTTATGTATTTTTGTGTACACGTTTTTTTTTTTTATTGTTAATTATAAGTGGTCAAATTGTAATCGACTTTTAAACACTTTGGTTCACTTATTTATAAGTTCAAAGAATGTCGTTAGCGTAACAGAACCGTTTCATGTAAAAAAACACACGGACAAAGAAATTCGCATTTTTTATAACAGAAAATTTTATCGAAAAAGAAAAACTTTTTCTACAATAGTTGATTTGTTCAGTATTTGGACCTAATAGTGTAAACTTTTACGAAACCCATAATAATTTGAAATTCGTACGATTACATAAATTTAACCCAAATTTTTTAGCTTCTGTCAATAGTTGATCTGATAGATCGATTTACAGAATAGTTTCTTATATTTTTGAAAAAAAAATAAAATGTTCGAATAAGTTAGAGTAAATCCTACGCAAATGTTAAATCATTTTTGTTTCAATTTAATAGAATAAAATTGAATTCGCAAAAATGGACAAACACGTTCTAATGAAAATCAATCAATATGTGGCCTTCTTACGTGGTTTTCCAACGAGAAAAAAAATTAAACTTACTGAAGGAAATCGGAATTCGTTTTTTTTTTTTTTTTATTGAGTTAAGTTATGGAATTCCAAATGGAAAACAAATTATTAAAAAAACGATTCACCGTTACTGATTCAATAGTAATACATCAGTTTGGTAGATGATGAGAAATGATAAAATATACTGAAAAAAAAAAAAAAACATTTGATTGTTTTTTAATAAACGTTGGCGATTTCGTACAGTTGTAAACGTAGAGAACACTCGCGCGGGTACTTTTATCGTTTGAATTTCATAATATTTTTGGAGAATCGTTTGGGATAAAAATTTGATGATCGGCAAATAAGGTACGACACAATAGCTGGTTTGAACAATCGTATTATTATTATTATTTTATATTTACTGGTTCACATCCATCAAAGAACTAAAAATAAACAACAAACAATTAATACACAGCTAACTAAGAATTTTATTCCAATAATAATATAAATTAACACAGATGGAAATGATCATTGATCCGCACATACAAATATATAATGCATTCGTATTTTTCATCTATTTTTTTTTAAATTTGAATAGTATTTTTTTTTTTTTTTGGTCTAACATTTGTTTCGTATCCTATTATTCATTTTTATAATTATTATTATTATTATTTATTTTATTTTTGCATTAAACAACATAATATATATATATGTTCTATAATATATATATTTATAAAATCTATATTAATATTTAAAACAATTCTAACAATACGACTAAGAAATAAAAAAAATAACAACTAATATTCGCTTAAACTTAACACAAAAAAACACTATTTACACAATCGTACGACTAATATTTTTTTTGTACACTAATGAATAAATCAACAATATAATTTCGCATGTTTGTTATTTAATATTGTATTATTATTATTATTGTGGATCGTGCAGACCGGAGTCGTTCGACTGGTACAAACAATATTCGTTTCAGTTTTGTCGTTAAAACAAATCAAATTTGTATATTAATTTCACATAAATCTTTTTGTCTTTATCATATTTTATTATTACACCTATATAATTCAATATACAATCAGTACAAATTAATTAATCATTATTTTTCTAACATTAATTTAGATAATTTTGAGCAGTCTATGAAATTACTTTTTACACATTCGTACGAATGCTGCAAAACAATAATAAAAAAAAAAACAAAAAAAAACATAGTCGATGGCAAATAGCTTATTCGTTTGAGAATATTCACAGCCCGATTTATTTTAATAATTTTATTTTTTTAAACAAACAAATTGTATATCGTTTTTATTTATTTAGTTTTTTTTTTTCTTCATTCAAGTGTTTGCGAAAGTGGAATGTACAGTAGAACAGTTCTAAGATATTTTATTTATTTTTTTCCTGAAGTTTGAAGCGGTGAGTTTTTTTGTTTTCTGAAAAAACGTCCACAATAAACAAAGAACCCGCAGAACAAGCGAAACGTAAAAGCTCGGGTTCGGGTGAAATAGACGAAAACATACATACATACAGCGTCACTACAGTACACAGTATATACGGACTAAAATACGTAAATCTAAAAAAAAAAAAAAAAAAACAACAAACCGAAACGAAAACTAATGTTGTATAAAAGATAGACGAGAATAAAGTATGATAATATAAGATAGTATAATTGTAATAAAGATAATAATAATAATAATAATAATAATTATAATTTTAGGTTATAATAGGTGAAGGGTGTTAATTTGAAGAATAATACGAGACAATCTATGTCGAATTTACTATATTTTATCTAACACGTGTATGCGACATAGGTTGGGGCGAATTGGGTTTCGGGGAATCGCAAACGAATCGCGCTCTAAACACATAATTGACAAAAAAACGTCGGTCTCCGGCGAAACCACGGAATGGACGATACAAAAATATACGTTTACCGAAATAAAATATAATGAATGTCGCGTTTTTACTGCACGTTTCCTACGTCCGGAACGGGATGGATGATTACCGATTTTGAACTACTCATTTTTTTTGGATTTTTTAAATTTTTTTTTACCGCCGTCCTAAACGAGGCGAATCTTTTTTGGATTCTCGGAGTGAAAAAAACTTACTACCTACTAATATTAATGTCGACGTACGTTTTGTGATGAGGCGGCCGGAAAATAACGTCTGCGATGATTTAAACGGTAGTTTTTAAAATATTCGTCGTTATCGAAAACATTGATCGGAGTACATTTTGCGCAGCGAACGGCGAACAATCGGTTTTCTGTAAGTATTGAGTTTACATTGCAAATCATCATCATACGTTTTTAAGCGAGTTAAAATTACAACTGACCCGAATCGTTCTGACCCGGATAGCTTTTTTTAACGGATTCAATCAAACGCATGAATTTATACGTATTGTAGACGAGAAAAATGTTTTCGATTAAAAAGTTTACTCGTTGATTTCCCAGCCTTACGTTGCGATTCCTACTACTACGTGAAAATATGACGATAAACAACACCATAACGAGTAATTCCATAAGCAGCAATTTTTTTTTTTTTTTTTCTTGTAAATTTATAAGGTATTATTTTATACACCGTATTGGACAGCATCCGCAGCTATATCGTACGAAAAACCTACTAAAACTAAAAAAAAAAAAAAAAAAGTCAGCTAGAAATCGCTAGAGAACGAGTGAAAAGTGTCGAGAAACAACAACAACGACTTAAAAATAAAAATTTCTCAAGAACGTAGAATTTTACGTACATAAAAAATCGTATATTATATTATGAGCATGAACTACGAAGTAAAGATTCAAAAGGCTACTAAGTTATTATATTCATATTATACGTTTCACTTGATTAGGTATCGTCGATTCGGATTTCACAATACAATATCGACAAACGTAATATAATATATTACTTTGAAAATTCACTTTTAAAAACTGCTGAAATTCTAATACTCGATATAATAATATACTTATGAACGTTATACAATAACAACAACAACAATATAATATTATTAAAATCTAATGCGTAATAATATTTATATAAATTATATTTATTAATGAATACGCGCGTGCTACACCACACGTATTCTATCTCTCTCTTTTTTTTTTTTTATTTTTTTTATTTATATAATATAGTGAAATGGTTCTATGTAACAATTATATTTTTTTTTTTCTCTAGTGTTTTATATTATTTTAAAAGTTACGCTGTTTTTCGTTTCTCGTGTATAGGTAGGTTTTTTTTTTTTCAACGAAATTATTTGCTCCGTGTCTTCTTGTACGAACACATCTCATTGGAGGTTGCATTTGCTCTCGATCTGAGACTTGAGTTCGTTTACTTGAGTCTCGATGGTATTCTTCAACTCTGAGGACAAGCAAACAATAAAATATAAATTCGAATACGAACAAATAGCGACTGTGAATGAAAACAAACAATTAGTGTACCTACAGAAAAAAAAAAAGCCGAGATCAGTCTAGGTCTCGTGGGTAGTTTGATGCGGGCTAGCGACTACGATTTGGGTGGGTTTAGAAGTTTAGAAGTTGTGGTTTAAACATGTAAAAAACACGTTTCCCGTAATTATTTGTTTCCCCCAAAAGAAACACACGGAATGACGAGTTTTACGGCCAAATAACAACTTTAAATCGGTTATAAACCAAAGATTGTGTTGGCCAATTTTCTAATTTTTTGAACCACATATAAACTATCTTGTTTAGACTGTATCGAAGTTTCGATACTTAAACATAAAAACAAGAGTTTTTATGGAATAATAAGTGCGTAAAATTCAAAAGTACAAAAAATTTCCATAACTCGCTTAAAAATGATGAAAATCGATTGAAATTTCAACAGTAAACCCGTTAAATGTTTTCTAATGACATATATAAATTTCAAGTCGAACGGAGCAATTTCGAAAGTTGGGCTGCTTTTGCTTTTTTTCCTCAGAACTTAAAAAATAATTAAAAAAACGCCTCAAATAAAGTGTACCATCTCGGATCAATTATCTATCTTTTAAGGTGTCATACGTTAAAATTAGAGCAGTTTTTCTACAAGAACTTTTGATCACAGAAAAAAAAAAAAATAAGAGCATCACTGTAAAAACAATACATTCTTCGCCGACGCTCAGAATTTTTTAAAAAAAAAACAAGGGATAGATACTATGAAATTTTCTCTCGAGTCATAACATTTAATTTTACTTTCGGATATAACGACGATAGTAATAAATAATAACATGGTATTGTATAATACAATACTATGTTTTTTTTTTTTGTGACAGCTAAAAGTTGTTTGCGCCACATCAAAACAATATTTTATTAAGGTCGTTTAATCTTCTGCTTCGTAAAACTTTCTTATCTCTCATATCGGTTTTAAATTATAATTCGTCCGTAGTGTGACGCATGTCGTCTTATTTAGCGTCTCATTTATATTTCTATTTCTATTTATATTCCTCGAGAATACTTTTCATGATAGTGCTTTTTCCATCTGTTCTTTTTATCCTGGTCCAAAATCTCCGGGGTTCACGGAAGAATACAATTATTTAATCACCAAAATTTGTAGCGTTTATTTTTTTGTTATTTTTAAGTCGTTGTGAAAAATAATCGTTTTGTTTGTTCACACTCGGCTGGTGCTCTTTGATACGCGTTCAAATCGCGTAATCGAACCGAATAGTAGAAAGTTTTTCCACGTTTTGTTTCTACACACTTTTAACATTTATTTTTAATTTACTGGGGCGGAAAGTCGGTCGGTAAGAGAAACTTTATACTCGATTAGGTGAAAATATATTGGGCAAAATTTCGTGATTTTGACGAGTCTGATGAGGAAAACGTATACAAGTCTACATAGGAACTCATCTATAGCTTATAAAAGTACAGCTATGTGTCGATATTTCATCGTCAGTAGGTTAACGGCCACGAAATAATATAAACGAATAAGAGTATATTGTTAGTGTATTTATACTCGGGGAACGGAAACATTAGTATATATAAATGATATAAACCTATTAACCAATAATTTCATCTCAAATTACAAATTATCGTCCAATATTAATGATGTGCACAATTATTTGAGGATATAAAAAACATCGCAGCTCCATTTCACGGTAGTAAACATATTTTTATCATACCCGAAACATTGTTTGATGGTTGGCTTGGATTTAATACGAAATCGCAGATGACAAACCTCAATATTTCAATTTTAACAGTTAAAAATCACTATATTAATAATAGTATAATTGTGTTTAGACGTGTAAAAAGCGTTGAATAAAATTAAAAAAAAAATCCACAAAGTATATTTTACGGCTTCGCGGCACTGAAAAATGTTTAGATAGCACCGTCTTCGAAAGCATAAAAGTTGTGGTTCGTTTTTTCGAACATACAGCCATTTCATTTCGTGAGTACTCGAATACGACGTGGGTATATATAATACCGGCTATATTGCAGTAGTTAAGGTAAATTTTGAGTCGAAAAATCATTGTGCTGTGCAGTGTACACACAACGACCCGTATTTTTTTTATTGATCAGCTTTACGTTTCGTTATTTGTCTTTCTTTTCATAGGGGTTTTTTTTTTCTTATTAGTCAAAAAAACCGACGTAGAAAAGACTCGGTGCTTTCACGGCATTGTTGGACATTTTTTTATTTGCCCACACAACCAGTCACCACAATATATTTATATATGTATATATCAATATATTGTATTGATAGAGTTCTACGCTTTTAATTTATATTAGAAAAAACGAGCGTCTGACATTTATACTTTTGGGAATCGGAAGCAAAAACTGAGAGCTCGTTACGAAACATTGAAAAATATTTTGGAGTCGCACGTTCCCAAGTGACGTTTTCTATAAAATACCATATTTTTTTACGTTAGTAATGTGTGCCGAAAAACCTCTGACGAATAAATTTTCCCAATCAACATTTGTTCTACAAAAAATTCTTATTAAATCGTCCAGTTACCTATAGTTAACACTAGACTTACGATGAACCTAAAAAAATAATTTAAAAATTTTCGATTTTCTTTTCATTCAGTTTATACAGTTAAAAAATTGAAATTTTTAATATTATGTTCTTTCACACTAGTTAAAGGTATGCAGTAAGAATTATGGAACTTAAAGTATACAATCTGTACATATTTTTTGATATACTGTCGTCGGCCGATTTTTTAAAATTAATTTTTTTTTAATAGTTATTAAGGGTTTAAAATTGACTGCGTTGTTGAAAATTGAAAAAAAAAACAAACTCAATGACAGTAAATACAGGTATCTCTATACTGAATCGTAATAGTTTTTTACAACCAAAATTGGTTAATTTTTGTTGCATTCGAAGTGGAAATAAGATTGCCTACTGCTACAGAAATAACGCATAGACTTGCAGAATTCGATAGTAATTTTATCGGGAATTGTTCGTCGTTAGCGGTGGTCCATTCGCAATATTATAATAACTAAACAACGTGAAATTGAATTTCGGGACAGTTGATTGAGTAGGTAAACATAATAGCACGTTTATTCGTAATCGTTGTGAGCTACTCGTCTCTTGGTGTTCTAATGAACCACATTTCATTGACTCGATCAGGAATACAAATATTTGTTCCGCATCAAATAAGACACGTTCATCGCAAATTTCGAGTAACTCAAGCAATATAAAGGGGCGCAGAATATGTCGTCGTAACGTATTTTAAATGCAAAAATTTAGACATCGAAAACATATCGGAAAATACCGATTCGTTTATGGTTTCGTTTGCAGAATATTATTCTTAGTACTTTTACGTGTTGTTTTTGGTGAAATCATCATGAATAATTTATAACATTTATATAACTTCTTTCCAGTCTGCGGATAGGTACGTACAGTTGAACGTGGTTTTAATCGCAGTATTTTTATACCGTACGACGAATCGGGCAACAAATATTAAAAAAGAAAAAAACAAATGTTTATAGCCACGTCCCGAGAACGGCATATTTACATTTTTATACGCGAGATACAATATTATTATTTTGACACAAACAGAGTAATATACGATAGTCTTTCCACGTTTAGCAATCCGCTAGAAATCTCCGCGTTATTGTTTTCTCCCAACGAAGTGAAACGATTTGCAGTCCTTTTTTTTAAATTTATTTTCATCCCGATCGCGCTGTAGCAAGCGCACACTTGACCTATTTTGTCAGGAGTGCAGGCAGTGACGACATCGTTTCGTGATTTTATTTTTATGTTACTGAAAAACATATCCAAATGATCTTGATAAACGTATTTTGTTTTGTACTTCATCTCATCATCTACGGATGAAAATGTTAACTTCCATCCGTAGTTTTTGTACGCGTAGATAAATAATCGCGATCATTTCAACTAATATTATCCCGATAGAATAATATATAGACGAATAATTTTTTTTCTTCAAACCAACCCAAAACAGGTTTTCGAACGCGACGATGATATAAATGTATTTTTAAAATTTAAAGATTTTCAAAAAGTAAACGAAACTCGATTAGTATTTTTAATAAATTGATATACTTCCCCGACTATTCGTTCTTAGTTAAAAATCCCAAGTCCCAAGGGTGGTATGGATTCCTTATTTATAGCACCGTACTTGTTTAACATTTTCTATTTCATCAAGATAAACACTCTGCTTGAATATTTTCGTACTTGGGAAATCCTATTTTATTAGTTCGTCCGGAACGTTTTTCCCTATTTAGACCTTGTCGATAAAAAAAACCTAGTTACGTTCAAAATTTTATAACTGAAACTTTCTAAGTTTACAATTGAAACAGAGTGTAAACGAATATTTACAATTACTTTGAAATTTGAGCGGAACACGCTTGCTTTTTTTTCTTTTTTTCAAAGCACCGACGACATTTTTTTAAAATCATCGTCGTTTCTAAGTTTAGTACTTCGGTATGGCCCCACTCAAACAAAATCAGATTTCACAATATTCCGAGGCCATCAACCCGAGACGACTCCATTCTCCTTCCGCGGGGGGTACCCACGTCCTATGCAATTTCTGTAGATTTTAAATTTTTTTACACAACCTGTGTTTCGTTCACGGAACGTATTATATACTGTTTTACAGAAAAAAAAAAAAACAGCCGAAAAGAAATAAGCGGTAAAACTCGCGGCCCGTTGCCGTCCGGGGAATACCTCTAACATAAATATGACATTATTTGTACACCCGGGAAGTGTTGGGCAAAACTTTCATAGCCCCGGTGATATTACGACCGGTTAAATTATAATCGAAAAAAGTTTTCAAACGAGTCGTTATGTATGTACCAGCAGAGTTCAATAATTCGTGCCGGGACCACACCGCGCTATATTACGAAATTAACAAAAAAAATTACTTTTTTAAAAAAAAACCTTAAAACGTATTTTCAAAACGTTTTTGTCACAAAAACAACACTAAATCAAACCGTATCTAAGTTGAAATGCTCTATTTAAATGTACAAGTCCGCGTTCGGCCCACACAATTCGTTTCTGTCGCTACTGCAGCGTCCAGTGGCGTGGCGAACTATACTTTCCAGAGGCCTCGAAGTCATTTAGCGGTCGATTCTTATCATCGATCAGCAAAAAAAACAAAAACAGAGGACAAAGTATTAGTGCTTTGATTTTCCTCCATGCACGGCAGTACAAATCTTCTTCTACTTCTTCACCTTTCTCCCAACTATTTTGGGTCGTCCACTTATTTATGACGATCATTAATAAAATTTCACACACACACTTATTTGGTCTTTTTCTGCCTATTTTTCTTTCTACGTTCACTCACTTACACATTCAGTTTCTTGCCTCCTCGTCGCACGCGTCCGAACCATCTCAGTCCGCGTGGTTAAGAAAAAACTGTACACAAAATCAAGGAAACATCGGAGAACGGACCAGTGCGGTCGGGCGAGTGTTTAAATCCGATTGTTAATTTCGAGCTCGCCGACCGTAGTAGCGTCAATGTACCGGAAAGAAAGCACCGTAACGCGCCGGTGTCGAATCCGCTTTTCCTATGTTTTATTTATTTTTTTCCGTACACGATACTATAATATTATACGGTATAAATTGGGCATTCGACGATAAGACCCCACGAGTCCGTTTAACACTGATGAGATGTCTGTAATACGCTGTGCGCGAATTTAATTCGGCCGGAATCGTATAATACACTGCAGCAGCAGCACTTTGTCTCCGCAGAACATTGTACGGGACGGTTGTCGCGGAAAAGTGATTTTTATTTTATTTTTTGCCGGACGACTGAACCCGTGTTCCTTTAAACATCAGCCGCCTCCTAAAAGTTATACGTATAATAAAATATATAGGTTCATCGGGCGACGCCGATGAATAAAACAAAAGCGACAGCAGTAAATTCGGAGAGATAAGTCACGGGTATATTTTGAGGGAAACGAACGGGAGAAAAAAAAGTGTCACCGATTTTTAGTATTTTTTGTTATTTTTCGCGATAAAAAGAGGACGTTTTTTGTTATACACGCGTAACGTATATAATATGCGGTCGCCCGTTTTATGGCTTTGACATTTTATTGCCGTCTCTTTTTCCTTTTCACCTATTCACCGCAGGTTCACCGTGTTCGGAGATTGATTTCTACGTTTTCTGAGCGCCTAAACGAAACTGGTGTTTTGTGTACATCCGTTTTTTTTTTGAGATGAAAAACAATTTTTTTAAAAAAAAATGCCACTAATAAGTAAAACGGTCGTGTCGGTCTTTCGAGTTTCTATATATCCTTATTATTTCCACTGTCGATTTTCGCGTATAGTTTTAAGATTTTAAACTAAAACACCGATCGCGGTAATCGCAATAACGATTATATTCTGTTTGTATTTCATTGGGATAAAGGTAAACTCGTTCTGTTAAAACAACATTGTTCGGGATATGGTTTGGCGCGAAAGCTTTGGGAAACATAATTTTAAATATGACTACCACGAATTTGTTAGTATTGTTTTATTTTTAACCTTACCCGTCCGTTCTGTTTACTTTTATAAAATATTAATTAGTTTAACATAAGAATTTGATGAGGATTTTCTGAAAAAAAAAAATAACGAATAGTAATTATTAAAAACGTCGTTTTAAATTACACTAAAACGATAGATATCGAAATGTATTACGTTCCTCCAATGGTTTCTTAAAAAATACAACGAGGCTGATTTAAATAGTACAAATAAAGCGAATTGGAAAAAGCAGAAAAGTGTACTAGAAGAGTTAAAAAAATTTATGCCTCACGATAAAAATACTATAGACCTCGTTTCATCAGTCATTTACGATAAGCAAAATATTTTGGAAAAAAAAAAAATCGTGTCAAAAATCAAAATTCTATTAAACTTGTATTATTTTCTAATTGATACCCGAGTGTATGAGAAATATTTCAAGATATCTTTAATAAGTATAAATTATTATGGTTTTTACTAAAACAACATTCCGAAATTAAAAACGATTAAATATTTTATTCGTTCGTTTATTTTTCGATTTTCTAAAATATTAAAACAGATTAATTGTTTTGCTCGATACACGCGTGTACCTAAATTGACTACTCGTGGCGCCGCCCAATTAAAAATGATACGTTTCAGTTCACTCTACAGTCAATTTATTTGATTTCAACGATATTTGAATTGCGTTTTGCATTTTTTAAATTTTCAAAAGAAATACAGAATACTATTCAACTCATTATAGCTCATCGTGGCATACTCGATATAATTGTAGAAACTGCTTACTTCAGATGTTGAATAAAATAATTGGTGTTATGATAAAAAGTACACAAAAAAAATTGTTTTCTTTTCGTAAATGTTTTTTCTACAAAATTACTACGGGTTTTATTAACTCAAAACCTTTTTCTTTTGACTATGAAATAAATTAGAGAATACTGAAGGGGATCGTTTTAAAGGACTTAAATATACGCTAAGATTGTTGTTGATATCGGAGTCGTATAATAATAAAAAGCTCATAAATTTTATCGTTTAGATCTTATATCAGCGATGACGACGAAAATATACCGTGAAGAATAAAATTATACAAGAGTTAATATATTCTGTGCCGTTGTATTGAAAAATATACGTCTTTTATTTTTTCAGAGAAAATAATGTATATTAAACTTGTATACAACTAGGGTTCGTAAAATATCTTGAATTATATTTTTTTTTTTCAAACGTCCCGTGAAGTATTTCAAAAAAGTTTCTAAGAACATTACAGTGAAAGAAATCGAGGATGAAAATAAAAATTGTTTAAATGTTTTTTGAAACGATAATATTAATTTCAATTTGTGATTTTAAACATTTCAGAGGGTAAAGAGTGTTCGATAAATGTAGATTACACATTATGTTTGAACGGGCAAAACGTATCCCGATTATAAACTATTAAAAACGAATAACATGGACTTAATTTTGTTCAGTTGTCGGTCGAGTTTCAATAAAACATTTGACGAAATTGAAGAAAACTTGCGACACGTCGTAACTACATATTTTTAATTTGAAACTATTAAAAATCACGCATTTTATAAACCGTGTAACAAAAAAAAAAAAAAACGAAAATAAAATAGTTTTTGTCCTTTTTGCGAAATATTTCGAGAGCAGTGAAAATTTTAATTTTTAAATATCGTACTTGAAAATTTACAAATTTAAAACTTGCGACCAACAAAACGCGTTATGAAAAAACACATTTAGGGTATATTTTTTGGCGGAGTTCAAATCTCAACAAGCGTACAAAAATATTATCAGAGTGTAATTGAATTCACGTTAAAAACGCAGTTTATAGTGGCATAATATACGATTGGTTGAATAAAAAATAAATGTACGTCATAGCGTATTAGAATACTATGATATAAATACCACGAATTTCTCCGTAACGCAAGAAAAAAGCTCATCGAATACCATATTAAAACATCTAATCATCATCTAATCAAACATCTAATCGACGTCAAAACGTACCATGTTTATTACTATAATCGAGTCGCTACGATTTTGTTCCGTTAATTTGTGTTGGCCAGCTGTGGTGTTTTGGCGTTGTGAGCGAGAGAGTCTATTTTTTTTTTTTATTCGATCGAATTTTATTACACGACACGTTTATTATCATATCAGAATTTCCAAAAAATTCGAAAACACAATATTTTAACGAGAGAAATATATCGTGTCGTCGTCGTCGTCGATGGGAACGCCGCGGAAACCATCGCGCGGTGCGATGAAAATCTCGTCTCGGCCCGCTCGATTATTTCGCCAAACACGGTTAAGAAAGAAAAAAAATGTAGGTTAAGCCGTCAACGACACTCGGTCGCCAAGGACGATATAGATTTTTTTTTTTTCTCACTCAGAGTAATTTTATATCCCACGCGCGCGTGTAACCGGCCACGTTGTTTTCGACCAAATAGGTTTCGCGTGGAAAACGACATCGGATTACAAAGAAAATAACAACACACGGTGGACGATATATTTTGGCGTTTTTCCCGCGTGGATTTTCCAACGATCATGAGCAGAAATTATGGATACCAGGGGTGGTGAGGTGTCAAACGTAATAGCCCGGAATAAAAAAAAAATCGATGAAATCTCCGCCTATGACATGACAGTAGACTATATAATAAACCGTTTCTTTTACACGGCGTTATAGTTAAACATGCTCAATATCGCTCGTCTCTTACTCGTAAACTCGTCCTCCTCTTCCATTTCGGCCTCCTTCGCGAGCTCTTCCGGCGTTTTCTTTTTGCGCATCAGAGGGTTGGCCGGCTCCTCTTGCACCGGCTCCGGGAGCTCTTCTTTTTTCTTGATGTTGTACTGAAAACGAAAACGCGAAATTAAATACCAATGTGATGTTATTATTGTTACACGATTTTGAACAATGATTATTGTTAACGATCGTCGGTTTTTACTGTGCGCGTGTTTTTAAAGTAAAATTCATAACGTCGATTTATAATAAAACACGGTACATACCTACTACATTTTTGACGATACTTTCCGAATGAACAAAAAAATGTCCCGTAAACAGTTACGCGTGGTTATCGTAAAAATCACGCGGTAGAAGAACAATATTTTACTAACTTTTTTTTTGTTTTTTAATGATCGATCGCCGTTACCGGAAAAAAGCGCGAATATTAAAAGGCTCTTTGCGGGGAAATTTATGATTTTTTTTCGTTTCCGGACAGCGTTCTTAATGGGTATACTAATTACGGACATCGTCGCGTCCGTTCGTTATTGCTAATCGTCGAGAGGAGAAGAAAAAACGGACGGACCTCGTCGTCTCCAATAGGATAACTATTGTAAATGGACATAGGTAGTACATACTCAACTTTTATTTTTCTACCCTTTCGCGGTCACTTTGAAAACCGTTTCATATTTGCGCGTGTCAACAAGTTATTTTTGTCTTTTTTTTATTATAGATTTCGAGCCTAAGCGAAGACACCTGTATTGTTTTTACAATGACGTTTTTTTTTTCTGCAATCACTCTCTCTAGAAGAAGGAATACTCCAATTTTAACGCACGATACCTCACATAAGATAGGTAATAAAACGGTACTTTATTTGAATTTTTGATTATTTGTTATTAGACAAAAAAACAAAGACAACAAAATCTCCGAAATTGCCGCGTTCGACAAGAAATTCGTACATGTCGTTAGGAAGGGATTGACGATTTTACTGATGAAATTTCAATCGATTTTGATTATTTTTATAGGAGTTATGGAAGTTTGAAAATTTTAAAATTGTCATTTTACGCAGTTCCATAAAACCTCTAGTTTTTATGTTTTAGTCTCGAAACTTCAATACAATCTAAACAAGACAGTTTTACACATGTGGTTAACAAATTTAGGAGATTGTTTCGCACAGTTTTGGTTTGTATCCGATTTTACGTTGTTATTTTGTCGTCAAACCCGTTGTTTCGGGCGGCCGCGTATCGTTTATGGAGAACTGAGAAATCGTGTTTTTCACACATCGATTAGGAATATTTTGATCCAAAATAAAGATCGGACCTAGCTGAGACTTTTACATAATACTAAAAACGGAAAGATTCGAAGGCGACTTATTCATCGTCGCTTTCAGATATTAAATAACGCGTTTAAAACACAACTTCCAAACTAGTGACCCACCCAAAGCGTGGTCGCTACCCCGTCAAACTACCCTCGCGACCTAGAGTGGTGATACCGGGTTTTTTTTTCATTGAGGCTCGCACTTTTTCGTTATAACCGTTTCGTAACAATTCGCCCGGTTAGATCTACGGCACGGTGTGTCCACATTGAAGTCGACGCGTCGGTTTTTTCGAATGATTCGGCGTCCGCACGATGTCGTGGTACTGACACGAACCGCTAAATATCAACCGAAAAAACCAGATAAATATTCACGGTAGACCACTTTCTCGCTGGACGACTAATATGGTGGATGAAAAAAAAAAAAAACTTTTCCCCGAGATAACGTCGGTGCAAATCATGAAATTGAAATTTCACGCGTCGTTTAAAACGAACGTATTCTTTGTGCGCGCGAGGATCTTCGCGTAATTTTTGGTCCGTGTCTATTATCGTAGAACTTGGTTTTTTTCAGGAACACTCTCGACGATTTATCGCCGCTTTCAGGTGCAAAATAACGCGACTACTACTACTACTAAACCACAGCGAAGGGAGCTGCCCCGTCAAACTGCCCGCGCGACCCAAAAGCGATCCCTAAGGGGGTGTTTTTTTTTTCGAATACCACGTCATGTTAAATCAACCGGAATGATGACACACACAGTAATAATGACGATGAAAAAAAAAAAAACCGTTTTTTCACTTTATAGGGGGCGGCGGAAAAGTGCGCATCGCCGGGGTTTTCCGCGCTTGCGGCCGACGAGCGCTTGACGCGTCATCTCGCGCTCCTCCCGACGATAAATCAACGCTCCGTCCCGGAGGCGCGCACCGGCTTCTGTTCCTGACGCGTTCCCGTTTCGCGATTAACTAGCACTCACCCCCCGGGACAGGCGCGCATCCCCGACCGGCGACCGCGAGACTTTTGGCCCCCGACCCGGAACTTTAAAACTTGACCCGGACCCGGATCGACCTCACGCTCCGAAAACGTTTCGCGCTCCGTTTCATTAACGTAATTATAATATAGTTCGCAAAATGTCGAAGTGTTCCCACGACTGGGTTGCGCGGTGAATTTCTTCCGCACCGTTCTGGACCTAACTAAGAGCGGTTCCCTCGGAACGTACCGAATTCGGTTCCGTGGAGAGATTTCGATTCTTTCTTCTAGGTGGTCGTCGATTTCCAATAAACAACGACGCGTAAAATAAAAAAAAAAACCCCGACTACCACGATAACGTGGGAAAAACATTGGAGAACCGAAATCTTTTTTTCAGAACTGCGTTCGGTTCACTCCGAGTGAACAGGTTCGCGTCTAGCATTTAGGTCTCCGTATCGTTGGGAACATAAAAACGTGTAGTTCTTTTGAAAAAGTGACGGGGTGCTCGCGCGTGCGTCGTGCGGGACACCTCATAAGCTACTACTCACACGAACGCGAAATAGAAATGATCAAAATGTCGCCTGTACAAAACCCATTGAAAACGACCGTTATCGCTTTGATAAAAAACAAAAAAAAACCGGCGTCAATCCGGAGACAAATCTCAGAATATAATAATAATTGGTAGCCACAGTGATTAATAGATTGGAACGATTAACAACAATAATAATAATATCATTGGGTTCCTAATAAAACACGCGCGCAACATAAACTCACAAACATCGGCATTGCTTTCCCATTTTACAGAACAGCGTAAATTAAATTTAAACGCCATAAAACACACGTAAGCGTTACGACGTTATGAGCGAAAACGTTTCATCTGCGTTAGGAATCAGAATGATTGTAGTGGTTTTTTTTTTGTGTATGTACATCATAAAAGTGGTTCGCTATACGCTCTGCACTTAGAATTTCTCCTTTTTTCAATTGTATTTTTTTCTACGCCGTTAACCAAGTTCTGTTTGCCACTGTTAACCATATAGGTACAGTCTATTTCTTCGGAAATTACGCTCGTTATCGTTTGGCGGCATCGCTACGCGTTTCATTGAATATAACCGCGCACTCCGATCGGATGTTCACAAAACTTTTCGCCATTGTCTCGTTCTTGTTACCGCAGAGATACGGACCGACCGACGCCAGTGCTCTGAAAACGGGTTTCACTGTTCTGTTTCGACGCCAAAGGACTGCGCGGCGAATAAGAATACTAAGCAAAACAAACACTGTATGTCGAGAACAGATTTTAAACGTCTGAAGATTTTCCGAATTACTCGTAAAAAACGAAACGCACGAGTCGTCTGTGAAACTTCTCTAAGCCCAATGAATTTTTATCGGTTTTAAGTGTACTACGATGTTGGTTCGGTACTGTGAGTGTAGACTATCATCAATATGTTGATTCGCCAAAGGATAATTTTAAGAAAGGATAATTTTTGGTTCGGTAATTCACACGTTTCGAGGACGTCATAAAAAATACGCAAACGCTACAAGCACTGATAGCACAACACGTCGCAAATTTTCATTCGGGTAAAAATGCAAAAATGTCTTTAAAAATCCAAAAATAGAGTCGAAAAAATCGCAAGCTACGCACAAATGTGTAAAATACAATTTAAAAAATAAGAATCACGGAACCAATTTTAAGCTTACTACAAAACCCTAGCCCTGAAACAACTAAAGTTCGATCGATTCTGTTCACTATCGTTCATTTCATTTACGTTGAACCGTGTGTTAATTGAATTTTGTAAATCGCATCAAGACAAGCGATTCATCATCGCGATATACGTAATTACTGTTGTCTTCATACACGCATATACGCATTTCAGCCTTTATTGTTTGTAATTGTATGTTACTACACTGTACGTAAGACAATCGAATAATTTAATTATACGCGTTCCACATCGCGTAGGTATAGAGCAATAATAAGCTCCGAAGCCATAATATATAGTATCACGCATTATAATTCGCCGGAGGGAAACCTAGTTGAAAATCGATACCCAACAAATAAGGAAAATAAAATCAACTATTGCGTACTTGGATTAGGTAGGTACAAATTATATGACTGTTACAGATATTCGTTTGTTCAGTTTTAGATTCTGATTGTCAGCCATAGTAATGGTATTGTAAAGTTGGTACATCCAATTAAAAGTCTACGATAAACTCCGGTGGTACTTTGGTTGAAGCGATTTTTGAAATGTTTTGAGCTTCACTTCGAAAAATAATCCACAATTTTACGGCGAAAACTTAAAGATTTGCAGGTTTGTAATGACGCTTTCGAGTAGAAGCTCCAATCGTTACGTTGAATACCACATAAAAAAGTTGGAAATTCGGATTTAAATGTTATTTTATTTGAAGCATTTATTGACGTTTTGATTATTTTCCGAGTAATGTGCCGAAAACGACGAAATGTTGCGAAATCGTCAAAACCGGCGTCCGACATATTGATTCAGTTTTTTGGCCATAACATCTAAAAACAATGATCGGAACAAGCTGAAACTTTTATACACTATTCAAATAGGTAAATACGGGTGTGATAAAAGTTTTAACAACTTTTGAGCCGAGTATAGAACTTTGAAATTCTCGAAAAATTTACCAGGACGTGTATACTAGACAACTGAGCTCGCTCAGAATCGTTATTTCGAAGGCAATGATTCACTGCCACGCGATACCGGCTTTTCCATTTGTTCGTACACCGAAAAGTAAATCGAAACTAGCGGCTCTGAAACGTTTATGTGATAATATTGATTATTACAATTTGTAATTTACACATTCGGTTTGAATACGAAATAAACAAACATTTCGATTGTGCAACTATTGAAACATTTAATAATACATACAAGGTACATATTATCACGGTTCAATGATTTTCATTTCGAGTTTGGACCGCGGTGGTATAAAACGGACTTGTTCAATTTAATCAGGCAACATTTCGGAACGTATACGTAACTTTAACCAGCGTTGTTCAAAATTGGATCGAGAAAATTCGTTCTTATATTTCGATAGTGAATATGTTTTTATTATGGAAACATAACATGACCGCTCTGGAGTATAAAAAATAAAGACAGGCATTTGGACGGATAAGATCGGTACCGCCTGCTCGAGATGATGTGTTTTTTTGAAAATGCGTTTACACTGAATTTTGAAAACAACCTCTACAACAACGAGAGCGTTTGAAATTAATCATGCACACTCCGAAGGCCGGTATTTTCAAAACGTCAGATCGCGGACGTTTCCGGCGCCGCGACGGATTCTCGGGACGCTACGCCGTTTTCCCCGGGAATCCGGCGCGAGCAGTGTTAAATATTTCGCGCGGAGAGAAACTAAAACGAAACTACGTAATTCGACAGCGAGGTGACTTATCACCACCGGCGGGTTCAATTATTCAGTCCGGCTCGACTTTCGGTCCCGTAAGGTGTTATTATTTAATATAATGCGAGACCTTAAGTGTACCTGCCTACCCACACCCCACGCCCACCCGTCCGCCTGTTTTGCGAGAGCCACTATGATTTCGGTTCTGGCCGGCAAAAACGTTTTTTGTGAAATACCGTCAAATACTCTCGCGAGTGTGCACTCGGACGCAAGATTCGCGTTAAGCGAGTTCCAAAAAAATTCAAAAGGAAAAACAAAAGAAAAACGCAATTATTGAAAGTCATCCGGCCGAAAACGTGTTGTACTACGGTGAATCGGACACGTATTTCTCGGTGAAGTACCGCGGAAATTCAAACGAGATCCACTCGGAACCGGCAAGACTACGTGAAATATTGAAAATCCCGATACCAGCTCGCCAGTAATCATTATCGTGTTCTGTTACACGGCGTATCGCGTTTATTATTTTTTCCAACTAAATAGTGTTTTTACTACTTACTACGATCGTTTCGTTTGAATGACATTCACCGCCTATTCTTATTTGTTTCTAATGTTTTCGCGGACCTTTTTTTCCGACTTGATTTTCCGCCGTATACTTATACATAAACGAAAAGCCTAAAAAACAAATCAACAGACGTTTTAGCGAATTCTCTTAATTTTTTTGATTTGTAAATATAAAGTGTACCACAAATCGTCTTTACCGTACGGTTGAATCTAGACGGCGTGTTAAATTTTTCTTTTCAAAGTTGAGCCGACTGAAAAACTTGTCGTCAAGTTTTTGGGATGTCTGTGTAAAGCTTATATTTTTTAAATGATTCGCGCGTATCGAATACAATTCAAAGCGATAAACGGAGCGACGTATCGAGTTTATACAATATGAAAAATCGAGTTGAAAAGTAGTAAAAGCTACGTTAGTCGAAAACCCTCTTAAGTAGTTAAAACACTAATACTTTCGACAGGTTTGTTCGTGTAGCAAACAGTGCACATCGACTACAATAGCAACGTACGAGATGTTTGAAACAACACACACAAAAACTTATTTTACGGTGTACAAAATCGTTTGACGAAAACTGACTGCGGCGATGATGTCCGTCGATGTCGGCTGAAGCGTTTCAATCTGACCCCATTAGGGAGTCGCATAAAATATAAGGACTCCCTACTAGAGTCAATTTGAACCACATGAGCATCATAAACGTTGGTGTCTCCGCGGGTTCTTCCAGACTGCGACGTGTTGACAACTAAGAGTGATTCTTGTTGAGTCATCGTTTCTCGCGTAACGGCACACAGTGATGAAATATACAATTTTCTAAATTACATGTTGTGTTAACGAACGCGTTGTCAAGACGGGGCGAATAATTCTTTTGCAAACCCTGCAAATAACATTACACGCCCAACTTACGGATTGGACATTAGGTTAGGTTGTCTATAATAAAATATTATTGTGTAAAATTTGTCTCACTTTTTATCTTAGAATTTTCTTAGATTTACAAAAATCCGCCTTTTAAACAGGTACATAACATATTATGGAATATAAAATAAAAATTGTATACAAATAAAATACAAAAAACACCTATCAGAGTTTGTAATGAGTTATTTTCATTTGAAATAACCGTGAAGACGGTCGGAATTTTTTTTGCATCCTAGGTCATACGAACATTCAAAATTTTTTGGATTCTGAAATGCTCGCTAATCGTCGGACATTATAGTTGGCACTATTTAATGGGAATGTCCGATAAAGTTACTATTGCGTTCTAAACGTTATTTCTACAGTAGTAGGGAATCGCGTAGTTCCTTCACAAACAATAATTGACTAATTTGTTTTGTTTCGAAAAATCATCACGATTCCCGTGTACTGACGCTGAGTATTTTTTTTTTTTGGAATTTCGATTATTAAAAAAAAAAGAATCGTGAAATTCCAACTGACAAGGTCAATCAAATTCAAAACTCCTAATAACTTTGAAAAAAAAAAAAAAAAATTGGCCAACGATCGAGAAATATGACGTATAGATTGTATACGTTACCGGAACTAAAAATGCGAAATTTTCAAACCGTATCGAAACCGTATGTATGTATTCAATCAAACCGTGTGTATGAATATATAAACAAATAAAGTGAGATAGGTTAAGCGTTTTGGGAGAGCGAAACAGTCGTACAGACGAGAAGAGGCTGTAACACGTTGTACAGGAAAAACGAAACGTAGAGTAGTTTTTTCTATCTTTTTTGTGGATTTAGAGGCATCTCTCTCTCGAGAGAGAGTATCTTTGATCGCGCGACAGCCGAAACCGGTAAAACATTACGAATATTATACGTATCGTTCTCCGTTTCGTAAGTTTCCGCGTGCTTTCATTCAAACGACGGTACATACACCGAGGACGTCATCATTATATGACGATTTCACGTCGATCCCGTATCGGAAATAAACGTGTATTACTATTATGAGACGTGCGCACACTAAAACGAATAATAATTTATAATAGTGCTCACAAGAGCGGCGTGGACGAGCCGATCGAGAGGCGGCGGAATTCGCTCGAGCGCGCCGGGGTACCGCCGTAAATCATTTTTTCCCGAGTAGACTATAAAAACGTCAAGTGGCCCCCGTGCCCGGAATCGAAAAAGTAAAACTCGCGAACAAACGATTCTTCCCCGCCATTACGCGCCATAACTCCGTTCAATTTCCCATCGGCATTGCGCCATTTTCCTCCCCTGAATTCCCTCTCGTCGTCGTCGTCTTCTCCTCCGCACCACCGCGACGACGGTGTGTGTCGTTCCCTCTCGATACTTTCTCGTCCGCAGAAATAATTCTTCCTTTCGTCGACAACAATAATTATTGTAGTCACGTCGATACTATATAATAACACCCTTTGATGTCACTATCAGGTACACATTGTACGTACGGTTCGCTCGCTGCAGTTTGCGCGATACGTATCCCCAACAAATCTTCAGAGAAAAATTCGTTCGGTAAAATTCAAAACGATCTTCGAAAAACGTTTTATCCTTTCGTCACTCGGGATCAACACCGCTCATAACCGTCCAAAAGTTGAAATCGTATTCGATCGTTGTTGAATCCTCCGAATTAATAACAGAACGAATATAACGTATAGGATCACGAGACGAATCTTCATTCTACATAACCACTAATAGTCTGTAATTTTTAAACGTACAATCTATACACATCGCTTGATAATCCTTGAAAAATTAATTTTTTTTTTTTAGTCCGTTACTACAGTTTATAAATCGAAATTTGCATTTCGAGTTCTTTCACACAGTCTCGCAGTTGAGACGTAGTACTTAAAGTGTATCATACGTCGCTTGATATTGTTCTGTCGTTGGCCAATTTTTAACGTTGTTTAATATTGTTGTTGAAAATTAAATTTCATCATAATTTAAAAAAAAAAAACTCAACGTCAGTTTACAGGTGTACTACTGAACCGTAATAATTAAAAAAAAAAAATTATTTAGTTAATTGTTGTTTCGTTCGTGAAGGAACACTAGGATTCCTACTGTAATACGGCATAGAACGCGCGCTGGCGGTATATTCCGCAATTTTTGTGTTGTCAACATTGTTATTTTCATACACGACTACGTAAATTTTGCTTTTTTTCTCCGGCAAACAATTACGTACTCAAATCGTGACAACGGTTATTCTCTAGACTCTGATCTGTTAAATTATTTTTTCGTTTCGGCGTGTTGCATAGATAAGTAAAAAAAAGTTCAAAAGCGATACCACACACGAACGTCGTCAAATTACAAAACTTTTACGTTACGTTGTTTTTTGTGTTCGGAACAAACGAAACAACGCTATCCGAAACGAAGAGCGGCTAACAACAACAACAGCAGTTCTATGAAGTAGGTACACATTTTTAAAAACGATCCGTATAAAACTTCCGGTAAACAAAATACGTACAACATTTCCGGATCGTAATCCCCGGGGAAACAAACGCCGTAAGTGCGCGAGAAGTTATACGTTCCGTTTATTTGAAACGCTCATTGCAAAACGCATTCCGCAGCGATACGAACTTATCGAAATTTTACCACGCGATTTTTCGTATAATTTTCAACAACAAATCCGAGTAACGAGTCCGCGGTCAAACGACAGTCGTTGTATGGTCTGCAGGTATCGTACCGCGTAACGACTGCGCGCGCGTCATTATATATCCGTCGAAACTCGTCGACAAGTTTTAAAACAATAAAGTAATGAATGAAGTATGTATAAAATGATATACACGTTGTAATATTCGTCTGCTAACAACAACTCGTATTATGCGTCGGAAACAAAGTTACGAGCGTTTTACAGCCGCGCCGAACGGGGGTTAAATTTTAACTTCGGCACTACACGCCGAATATTCTCCGAGAAAACTTTCGAACGATATTATTTATCGATTACGCGCGCCGAAAACTCCGTATACACACCATATAGGGTTAGGATAATCGACACGGTCGCGCTGGAGTTTGATTAAAAAAAAAAATATATGAAATACGTTCTTTCTAGTACCGAGCGAGTTTGTTTCTTCGGTATTAGTTTTTTTTTTCCACCCGATAAACTATAAATCATTGCCGACAAGACCAGCGTCGAGCCGTGATACCGAAAAATCAATCTAGATAAGATACAGACAGTGACAAAAAAAAAATTTAGACTTTACTTAAGATAAATACATTTTTAACTAGAAGATTTTTGTTTTTTATCAAATTCAAAACATAAAACGCGATCTCGTTACACTTCCTGCAGTACGGTCTTTACAGTTTATACGACGATATATAGCCGAGGAAAAAAAACAAATAGGCGGTTCGAAACACATTCCATGTTTTCACCGTTGTATCATTCCGAATAATGCTCCTGAACGACTTGAAATTTTCACACGGTTAAACGACGTGTAAAATATTATTGTCTCGATAACGAAACTTGACGTCTAAAACAATCAAAACAGATCGACAGTATTCGCCTAGATGGGATAAAAGATGATATCGTGTACCTACATACTATCTAGGTGATTTTCGACTACACTGCCGCACATGGGCGCGATTCGGAGGTAGCTAGAGCGGACTTGATTATTACAAAAAAATCACACACAACAGCCTATTTTAGACTATTTTATTTAATACAAATCGGTTCCAACATTCGGGACATTTCGATTTCGGTCGACAACAAGCAGAGGAGCACACAGGCTCACCGCGATAAAAACTTCAAAGACGCGCGCAAACACGCGTGAATTAATATCGCGCGCGCGCGATTCAATATTCAAAACGTACGACATTGTGCGAGTAACTTTTGTTTGGTGTCTCACGTGAATAGCGCGTACACTTTGTTGGGCCAAAAGTCTATAGACTTTATTTCTACGATATATAGCGTTTGAGATTATTGTTGTCGCGAAATAGGATCGATATGCAAACAACGCGTGGGTTCATTTTGAATTCGTATCGCGTCCGGGTACCGCAGAAGTACCCGAGTATATAATAATGCATTCGACTTGTGCATATACGACCGACGAGTTTGCACGAAACAAACGAGGAGAAACGAAATATCCCCAAAACGAATGGACACTACGTAGTAATGGGGACAGGATTTTTTTTGTTTGGGAGAGGCTGACGCTGGAATATCCCCCCCGATCAGTTCGTTCGTTTCAGCGGGAAAAAAGACTGCGACTAGCTCTAAAAGTTAAACAGTTCTCAGATAAAAAATTGTAAAATTAACGAGATAGATACAGAAACACTCTATTTTATGTTTCACGAAATTTATAAAAACGTCTATGCACCTAAGTTCACGGGTTTTCAATTAACCGGGCTGACGACGTCCAATATCCGGCGAAAAATCGACTCCGCGCCGTCGAGATAATACATCTTCCGCCAGCGTCCCTTTATAACCCTTCACTTTCCTCGCGTGACCATTGCACGTTTGCTTCTTTTTTTTCGTCGTTTCGGTTCCGTCGATCGGGAATTTAATTAGCCACGAAGAGATTGCGGGGACGCGGAAATTGCGACCTGCAGACCAACGTCCTATAAAAAAGGTTTTACGACCCGAAATCGCGCGATATCTGCCTATTTTATTCGTTCTCCTTAAACACGTGTAACTCCGCGGTAACAAGGACTAAAACCCTTCGAATGTATAATAATAATTTAAATATTATAGTATAAATTCTAAGCGCTGTCCGTTCCCCTCGATCTAGTATATTTTTATTTAATTTTAGATTCTGAGCGCGGCGTGGAATGCACTATACTGTTTTTACATATTGATACACACATAGGTATATTGTTTTTGCTGTGAACACTTTGACGGCCAGTCCAATCGAAAAATGTCGTAGCACTAAATAGTCGGAAAAGATCGTACCGTACTTGAAGATTTTTTTGAAATCTTGTTTTGTTTTTATCACGACGTATACTAGACGAATGAGACCGCTCAGAATCGTTTTTTCGAATACTTATCATTGCTTTCGGATATAAAACAATAAGTTTGAACCACAACTTCCGAAACATTGAAGGCCTACCCGAAGAAGTGACCCATTACAAAGCGTCACTCACGCCTGCGTACGGCTACTTACCCGAGCTCAAATTTCTTTTCTTTTTTTGACATAGTTATGACACTGTTATGACGAAACTTTCCTTCCGCCGAGATATTCCGTACTCGCGGGGATCACGGAAGAATTCGCGCGTAACAGCGTTTTAATCATAATTATTTTTTATAATACTTTTAATATTTTCCGGCCCGCACTATCGCGAATTCGGGGACCGACAGATCGTCCGAACCGCGAGCGCAAAATTATCCGCCGCCACCGCGGTCCAAAACTTCGTCGTCTCTCGAGAATTCACCCGCGAAAAGAAAGACAGTGTCGTCGGTAATTCGATTTCGAGTCACGTAAAAAGAAACCCGAATTTTAATTGATATAACTTTTCGTCTTCGGAATAAATGTAATGCTAATAACGTCCGGGTGACTAATCGTGCTCGGCGAACCCCTCGGGCGAATACGAAGTTAAACGCGTGACAGAGCCAAAATCGGTTTTACATAATTAACCATCGCGATCGTAATATGTTCGTATAATACGAGTTGTGAAACCAGTGGCGCGTCCAGAAGTTTACGTAGGGAGGAGATGTAAATACGGGAGAAATAATTCATTTTACCTTTTCGAATATAATACCGAACATTTTGGACTCGGTGATTACAACACGGATAGGGAGACCGAAGAGAGCGAATAGCCCCGAAATTTCGTTTTTAATGTTCCTGTCAAAAAATAGCTTTTCGTCGTCCACGCAACAACATTCCGCCCTAAAAGTTTTACTCGACGTATAGCCCCCTCGGCGGTATATTTCGTGAGGATTATCAAAAGCTATATAGAACGCTGCAGGGAGGAAATAATATATATAAAATACAGAGAATTCTAAATATGGAATTTTTTTTTTTTTTATCATTTTTTCATACAAAAATATTAAATTGGTACAAATTATAGGCGATTTTATACTCGTATCAATGTTATTTGTTTTTTACTCTATACAATATTGTACGATCAGTGTATTTAATAAAAAAAAAACAATAACCAGCTGGTCATAAATCAACAAATTGACTGAAAAAAAAAAAAAAAGGATATAACCACCAACCTTTCCTCCCCTGCGAACGCCGCCACTGTATAAAACGGCTAATATATTTTGCGAGGAGTCGTAGATAGTCGCCACATGGTATAATGTATAGTATATTTTTGCGGGTCAAGTACATATAATACATATGGCTCATGCCACGTGGCCGTTCTGGGAAAGAGCGATGAAAAAAGTTGAAAACTCTTTTGACCGCCTTTTTTTCAATCTCGTCTGAAAAGAATTAGAAACTGTCCCGGTAAATCGTGAAAAATGATGCGGTTTGACCTAGTATTTTCTATGTGCGTGACGCGATGGCTTTTCACCAGGAGTATTTCTAGGCGATGAACATATTATATATATTATATAGAGCTGTTTGGAACACCCAATAATTCGCAGCACATTTCGCAAAAGTATCACTCGATTTGTTTTTATACGTACGCGGTTCGAAATGATACGTGTTCAATTTATAATCGGTTTTAAACAGTGTTTAACAACAGTAAAAACAAAAAAGTTCTTATAACGTTGTTGACATTTTTGTTCCGCACGGCCAAATGCGAGTTTAAACTGACAACGATAATCTCGAATGCCGAATGCACGCGGAGATATAAATCATACCCTGTTTAAAATATGATATCTTTTACCACGTCTCGTTCGAATCAGATACAGGAAATGATGTTTACGACGCACGTATTTGAACGGCAATTACAAAAATATGCCCGTTTTTAATGCCGTGTTGTTCAGTCTGTAAATCGGCTATCGGTTTCCAACAAACACGGAAGAAGTTCTCACGATTCATATATATATTTTTGTACGTTTCTTGCGCACTCCGGGGCGTTTGAATTACGAAAGTGCTTTTAAAGGAAAATAATTTACAGCAAAGTTGCGTTCGTGTTACAGTGTTCGGTACTACGTCCACTTAAACGTCATAAAAAATAACGAACAAAATCGTCGAATTTCGCGTGATGAAACAACTTTTTTTTTTTTTTCAGTCGGTTTCGCAACACTGGATGCACTCGACTGCAGCGTTACCGATCTCTGTAGGATTCCCTAAATCCGCGAAATTACGGTAACAGCTGCTGAGCTCTGTGTACATCTCGAAATTAGAGACATGAGATGCACTCTTCTCAGCTGATGCATGCATGTTTTTTTGAATTTACGAGCAAAATGATTTTTTTTTAGAGCAAAACACCTCGGAAAGCCCTTCTGATTTTCGTCCGCCATTCGCCAAGTGATGTCTATCGCTGTGAAATCGACTGAAGTAACTCTCGAACGCACCTAACGTGTACACCTAGCGTTTTTCCAGTTCCATTAGACTCTCTGTTCGAGACGTTTTTCTAAAACTGAAAAATCACGCCGTTGTCGTGGTACTCGGTAATGTATAGATTCTACGATTCGACCGAAGAAAAATATAATCTTAGAACCGTATGCGATAGTCCGCACATCAGAAGAAAAGCGAAACCTTTTAGGTAAATTAATCCGTGCGGGAACTCGGAAGCGACGGGGGACCGGACGATGGAGGAAAAGGGATGTTTCGGCGGCGGCCGCTAAAAGCCCGAAATAACGTGATAAATGGCACTGATAAATAAAATGTACTGCGGAAAGGCCGAAGGTAATACCGTGCGCGCACACCTCTGCCCACCCGCGAGCGTTCGCCCACCCGTTGTACCGCAGCTGCACGCGCACACCCGTTTACACACATTATATACGGCGTATACGCGTATAATATAAATTATGTTCTTTCGATATCCTTTTGTTACAGGCCGACTGAAAAGTTGACCCGAGAAAAAAACATTTATAAAATCAAATTACCTAGGTACAGAATCTCAATTTTAAAAATATTCTTTGCATTACAGTTTAATTTTGAATTTCGACGGTAGCGAATGGCTTTCACGCGATGTGTGTGTGTTTTTTTCACAAGATCACAAGAACTTTTTCGATGACGCTCCGATTTCTACTCTTCGTCGCATGATACTTCGAGGGGGTCTAGAGCGTTAAGCTGGTCATCTCTAAGTAGTCGTTATATAGGCATTTTATTGTACATCTATTTTTTTTTTGTTGTAATTTGTGTTCGATAAAAAATTCAATTTTCCACAAAACGTTTTGAATATTCAACACAAGTTTACGAATGCGTAAAACGTTTTGACTGTGATGCCGCATTAGAAGAAATATCAACATATTTTACGTCGTATCGTTAAATCCTAAACGCGAAAAGCTTCGTCCCAACATTCGATCACCCTTCAAACCAATATAGACTTCTATTATATAAAAAAAAATATCAAATCGAATCTCCGGCCTCGGATGACGGCGGAAAACAAAAACGGCCACCGTTTGCCGTTTAAATTATCTTTTCAGTTTTTTTCCCCTATTTCACGCGATTTCTCATAAATCGAAATCGTTCTCGCCGCGGTACCAAAACGACATTGTATAATATTATACGTGTGGACTCGCGAAATGGTTTTGAAATCACGGCGTGTCGCGTAAAAAGTACGAAAATCGTATTATCTCTATCGATCCTTTGTTTTTGCACACTGTGGAGGAGGCAAAGCGTTTTGTACCGATTTTTCGCTGTTGTACATTAACACCGCATATTTATACGATAGTACCACCATCGAGTGTACAAGATACACACGTGGTATTGAAAATAAAATATTTTACAAAAAAAACGAGCGAAATAGATAAGCGTGCAGGAGTAATTTTGTACGGACGTAATAAAAACGGATTTTCATACTTATTACGATTGACAGGGATGAAATCGTCGTGGTGGAAATCTATCACCGCGAACGGTTCGATTCATATAATAATAACATGTCCGAAAGAGTTCGAACACTCTCGTCTACGCCACTCGTTCGTCGTTTCAGAGAGTGCAGATTCTGTTGTTGCGAATAATAACTTCGTAATCAACTCGATAATCAGTGCGGCGAGGTTTGACAGATGGGGGATTTATAGGAAACGGTTCGATGAAAATATGTTTAGTTCACGTGACGTATCAAAAATCAAAACTGTCACGTTTTTTTTATAAATATCTAATAACTCATAAACGAATTCGGTTTTATAACGGACGGTCGCACGAGTGCGGAAAACCTTTTTTTTTGTTCGTTTGCAGCTGTAACTATCACTGGAATCGTAGAAAAAAAACCAAGCGCTTATCCGACGGAAAAAGACGCGGAAATCGCAAAATATACGGTTGAAAAGGTATGGGGGTGCCAACTTAAAAATATTAAAGAAATATTTCGGATATACCGAAAACGGTAGTCCACTCGACAGTCTCATACGTGCCAGGACGGTGAGCAAAAACGCGATCGATGAAAATTAATTTAAAATTCGTTCGTTTGTCAAAAAAAAAAAAACAAGTCAAAAACAGCCAGCGCACGGTTTTTGGTTAATTTCCGGTCGATCGCAGATTTTTAATTTTCCTGCAAGCCCCGGAGGAGCTGTGTTTGCCGAAATCGCACGCGAAACCGCTTTCACGGACAAAGCAGAAGGTACTATAATTGGATTTCTAATATATTATTTCATCCTTTTAACGTCGGTTTCAATGGCCTGTGGCAGATAAAACGTCAAAAAAGGACGTTCCGCGAGAAATCACCAGAGAACAGTAGGATACCTCAAAGAAGTTGTCGGTCGATTTTCCTTATTTTATTGTTGTTGATATCAAAATTTTTTTTAGTAATTTTACCGGGGATATTTATATTTTGGATTGTCGATTTTAACACGATTTCGGTGAAACGATTCGGTTGACGGTTATAGTATTTTTCAGCGATTGCAGTTTTATTAACTACACTTCTTTCCGTCTCTACAATTTGAACGCATCACTAAAATAACTATAGCGAACGCCGGATTCTAAGTTTGTCATTTAAATTAAATCAATTACAATTTCGTTTTTCGAAACCGACAATGCGGAAAGTGTTCGGCAATTCAATTTGAAAACGCAGTTTCGAAATTTCGAAATTTCGTCCGAACGGTTTTCACGACAAACGCACGAATTCAATCATTTTCAACACGCTGTAGCGTTTGTGTTTAGAAAACTGCGCAGTGTTCAGACGCGCTGAAACGTAACTGTTGATAAAACCGTAGTCACAACGAACAGACATTTTTTCGATTTATTCAAACGTCGAAAAAAAAAAATTACGATCTCACTGCTATAAGATACTAATGGTACTACGATCTCACAAAAAAACCGAGGAAAGAACGCAACGTTTCAATTGGAACATTGTCTAAAATTGATCCGAGGTAGAAAAAAAATTGAAAAAAGCGCACCAAACGACGTGAAATACGTTACTCGTTAGAACGGTAAGACAAAAAAACAAAATGTCAATTACGTTTTTGATCGATTCGCGTAATCTAGATGGTGTTACGGAATACACAAGCGGCTCGTTATGTTTTTAGATAACTGTACGTACGTGTACTACAGTATTATTGTCTAAATTCTGAATAACTGATCTGGACGAATTTATCTAGACCGCGCACCGTCGCTGACCAGTTTCCTCTGTCCACACGCCGAAAAACAAAGCAGCTGGCATTATTAAGGGATGATTCAGAGCAGAACACCTCGACGGACCACCTCCGGACCACGATAACCGGCAAAGAGGGTTAGATTCCGCTGTTGTTCACAGAATTCGTGTCCACCACGATTCCATTATATCCTGTATACAGAATATTACCGCCGTTTATCGCGCAATCTCACACACCGGCGGCGTTTCCCGAGTGGCAAAGACGGTTTTCAGTGCATCAAGGTAAATTTACGATGATTCAACGGAAAACTATTATTACGCGTATACCATCGATCACCCCCCGGCGCATCGCCCAAGGGTTTATATTTTCCAGTAATATCCGCACGGAACGATTACACTCGTTATTATATTTTTATACAGGTACCACCTACAGCTGCTGTTTATATTTTCATCACATTTTTCATCTTTACAAATAAAACGCCGCGTCGTGCGGCCGCCGGTTGCCGTTGGTTAGCACAAACGGTTGTATAATAATCCGGAAAACTCTAAGTCAACGTCACGAATGCCGCGATGTATATCATTGTCATTTTTACGTTGTTATTAAAAAAAAAAAAAAATTTAGCACTCAAAAAGAAGCTTAAAACGTACTTACTAACTAACGCGCGTGCATACGGCTTAAAAATGTAAATTTACGACATCGCTCATAATCGCGGTAGAATAATACACACCTCGAACACACAGTTATATGCTCGCATAAAAAAAACGATCAAAACTGCACCGTTATCACAGTTTGAGCCCCTCAGCGAACGGAGTAGAAACGCCGGACATTCACGGCGAATCGTTTCCGCGCATACGGATTGAAAAATTTCAAATCCTCTATCACGCAAACACAAAAATTTACGTTAATTTTGATTTCGTTAAACTGCGCTCGTTCTAAATTACCATAACGATCGTACAGATCTGTTGTATTTTCGTCGTTGGAATAACATTTTTGTCGTAACACTATGATACAACGAACGGTAAAATGTACAGTGAATCCTATAACGACCAAATCGAGCGTGAAAAAAATTCTCCGCGAAATCCTCAGGCCTGACCCGATTTCCGCACACGGACTTTTTCAAACTCGCTAATCCCCGTACAGAGAGATTACGGAAGACCTTTGTAAATTTCGCGTGTATCGCAGTTCAAAACCTTTCGTAATAATTGATGAAAACGTCGTTACGCGCGTTGTCCATATCCTAGCGGGATATATTATTATCATGCGAATCGCTTCACAAAAGAACAGACGGATGATATATTACGATATTATATTGGCGTCGTACGCGTAAAGTATTTCGAGTTAATCGCCAAAACGGTGTTTTCGCATAACATTATAATACGTATATTGGCGTTTCGCCATTGAACCGTTGCAGAGCACAAAAGATATTCGCGACCTATTCGCGCCAGTGGTGTATTTTTGACCGCCGTACATTATATTACACGTTTGATTTTGTACAAATACACTCGTATTGTACATACGAGTAATTATTATTGTTAAAGTCGGGAAATGGAAATGGGGAGAATGAGAGATTTTACGGTCGTCGGCGTGGCGGAAAGGCCACGGGAGAAGGAGGCGAGAAGATGGATTCTGTGAAATACAACGTACAGGGTGTTCCACGTAAGTATGGAACGGCTGTAAAATTGAAGTGAGAATCGAAAGGAACAAAAATACGAAACTATAAGAGAAGTGGGTAAAAGATAACAAAATAGATTCAATCGTCGGACGTCATCTGTACGTTATAATGCTATCTCATCTTTTCTACAGATTTTAAGTGCCCAAAACGAGGGTTGCTTTGTTCCGAAACTATTATTTTAGTTTTGTTGTTTTAGACGAACAACGAGACTCAAAATCATCACGACACAAGTACAAAATTCATGTGGATCATAATAATGATATTCGTTTAAAAGCGGATCATATATTTGTGCTCGAATGGTTTGATTCAGAAACACCTACAGGCCTACTGCTTAATATATAGAAATAAAGTATAGAACTCTGGTGGAATTCGATCGTAACTCTACACCCACTTAAGACCTTCAAAAAAAAATTTAGGCGTATATAAAATCAGGTAAAGGATTTTTTTTAAATAAACTTTCATTGTTGCAGAGATGTTATAAGTAAGTAAGTTGTACGCGTAGTATGTTAATTTGCGTTTCTAAACAAAAACGCATTGGAATATCACGGCTAATTAATAATGGCGCAATGTCTGCAACGTCAACGTCGTAAAAAAGAAAATCAACATGGAATTGATTTCATTCTATGTATTATGTATATATAAAATATATGTTTCCTGTTCCGTGCTTGGATGTACGAAAAAAAAAAAAAAAACCCCATTATTTTGTATTGGCTGTTCCGTGTACGTCCGTTTTTATAGTTCCGATATGGATCTAAAATAAAGTTTCGAAACAGTAAAAATCATGCTCTCCATCTATAGATGTATCAAACTCGTTCTTATTTTTTTTACGATTTTATTTTGGTCACAAAAAAGTCCACTTTTCGTTTCAGTTTTTGTTTCACCAGACATTCGAAATATAACGTAGGTACATATATGTATATAGTTGTTAGACTTTAGTTTCTAAATACATTCATGTTGGCAGCGTCGTTTTTGTGTTCGATATTTTTCACGACGGACCTTACAAATTCAATTTGGCAATCGGATACTTTTGCGAGTAACGCAATACAGCGTAAAATATGAAATACGAATGCGTTTTATCGAATTTGACCTCGAAAAGAAGAAATAATAATAGGTTTTCAAGTCGAAAACGATTTCAGTGTTATAAATATTGTTCACTATAACGTACGAGTTATTCTTACTGAACTATCAATTTTTTCTGTTTAAAGCCGATAGCGAGTGAAACAATTCGTATTGAAATGAACACCGTAACCTAACAACGAAGCGGTTGACCAACTTTTCTAAATCAATAATTTCTTTAATACGTGCCATTGAAGCCGTTACACGTAGGTCATACAACATAAGAGAATGCATTTTTTTTTTCTAATTCTTTTACGATCGTTATCTAAAATCGATATAGTAAGACTTAATTTTAAATTAATTAGATTAAATTAATAGATAGCATTTTATAACCGTGGACGATCGCAGTACTACGTTCAATTCGAGAAGTCTTCAGACGTTTAACGCCGCAGTGTGGTGTATACGTGATAACGATATAATCGTTTGAAAAGCTGGCGATTAAAAACGTGAGCGTAATTACGATAGAGACGCGCGGAGAGTTGCGTCGCGAGGGACGACGTTGACGACGACGTCGGCCCGTAGTAAAAACCTTTCGACGCGACGCGATCGGCCGACTGACAAACGCAATTATAACTTTTGAAAGAGTTAACAGTATAGTAATTGTTTTTTGTCGCGTATGTATATTATAATGTGTACGTTTTCGTGAAAACGAGGGCCTCCCCGATGGAATGGTCGCGGAGATAAAAACAAACGGAGCTGTCCACGCGATAAAAGCTTTGCGGGTCGTTAACGGGGGTTCAATCGAAATCGTGTGACGTGATAAACAACGAAATTACGCGCGATTTACGCGAAGATATTTTATTTTCGGTCGCGCATTCGTCATATTTTCGAAAAGTGTTAATTTTTGGAGCGAAATTCTACACGCGGATGTGAAACACGGAGTGTTGCGAGAAAAGGAAATAGAAAAACAGTAAGGTATTAGAAACGTGTGGTGCTACGCAGAAGGATAATACGCAAAAGATAAGTTGGACTGATAGGACGACTGACGAACATACGTTGTTTGATCGAGAAGATTTTGGAGAGACGACCGTGTTGTGGAACAAACAAAAGGAGAAATGAACGACGGTTTAGATGCCGCGACGTTCTCTCAGAGACGATAAAGTATTGACTAATTTTGGAAGGAACGGTTTGATGGGAAAAAAATCACACGGAGGAAGAACAGTGCCAAGGTACAGTTCATTCGAAAACGTTTATACTCGTTAAAAAAAAAAATATCCAGAACGCGATCGCGATAATTTGAATAACACGCATACGGGTAACGAAAACGCTTTGAAATATCATTAGAATACCAGTGCTCGATTCGGAGTCTTCCTTCGTTTCTAAAAAAAAATGTTTTGGCGTACATCTCTTCTAAATTATTGGTACCACGACAGAAAACTAATTTTTTATTTAATCGCGCGCCCAACTACTTTTTTTTTTCCTCCACCGCAACATACTGCGCGAAACGCTTTTAAACGTTTTTTTCATTCGCAGAGGCGTGCCGAACACGAAAATGCTAAGAGGCAACCAAACACACACACCATGCTTATCTTTCCTAACTTTTCTCGTTTGCCGGAAGAGAATCAAAGCCCTAATTTGTCCTATTTTGTTCTCCCGAATCTTACAAGAATCAACAAATGCCCCGCAGAGACGATCGCCCCCATACGTTTGCCACGCCACTCGCGCAAAAAAGTACCATTTTTTTCTCTATTTTTCCCGGACAAAACGACTGTCCGTCCTGGCGGTGTGTACGCATCATGTTCATCGTTTTGTTATGACGCGCGTGTGTCGAAATTTTCCATTCGGACGGAAAAAAAGGACCTTTTTCGCGTTTTTCCCGCGTTTCGGCGCGGTATCGAGAGCGTTTACCACACTTTTCCTGCGGTCTCCGCGTCGGTGGTCGGACACGATCTGAGGATCATCGCAGAGGATTCGAACAAATCTACCCGTAATCAGACGCCACGGGGTTGTAAAACAGTGCTCGAGTTCTGACGATTATTGTTCCGACAAATTTCACACCGTTCGCGAGTATTTTTTTTTATTCGTCAAAAAAAGCGTACGTTATATTTTCACGATTTCGTATATATTTTCTATTTTTAACGGTGTCGTACGGTTTCATTCGTTTACGTTAACAAGTGAATTCGGCGAACAACTTTTTTGGCTTTCTAAATTGATTGGCGTACGTTCGCGGAGAGCCGGAAACCCCTTATATAATACGCACCAGCCCGTAATGCAGAACATAATAATAATAATATTACAGTGGGATTAAGTTCTAAATGTCAACAACGGCGTATTACGAGTACCTAAACCTAAAGGATTGTACAGTTTTTTTTACGTTGGTGGTGGTGTTTAATTTTTCGTTTTTAAAATCGTTAATTCAAAATTTTTTTTTTTTAGAGTGCAGACAATACTTAATCGCCCATAACTCTCCGCGTATTTGCCAAAAATCACTAAAACTGTGTATTGAAATCCTCTAGAGTCGTGCGCGAAACGTTACGCGTCAGTTTAGAAGCACAGTTGTGGTACGGGGGTGTAAGTTGACTATAATTATTTCTTCAAAAAACGTAAATAACTTTTTACAGACTAAGAATCGAAACTAACGTAAAACGTTTCCTACAACGATCTGGACCTCAGCATCGTCAACTCGCCCTCACCTCCACTATCCCCTATACTCGAGGTCCGCCGCACGATACACATAATACAATACGGGGCGGGTCGTTTGCAGTCCCGAAGGGTATCGGACTTTTTTCGGGACGTTATTATCGTATCGTTACGTTTATTTATTTACGTTTTTTTGTTTCGTAAAACAAAAACAAAAAAACGTACAAAGGAAAAACGGCCTTCTCCGCGCGTCAAACGTTTCGCGTATCGCTCGCGGGTCGCAAGAGAATTTTACTGCAAACTATTATCATTATTATTATTACTATTATAACTCGACCCTCGCGGTCCCTGTTGTACATCCGCCGTGCAGTCCCTTTTCGGACCGAAGTTAAACATCATTATTATTGTTATTATTTTACCTTATCCCGGATCTCCTGTCTCATCTTCTCCCGTTCTTCCTCCATCTTGCGGTGTTTCTCCTTGCGTCTCTCCTCGGCCTCCCGGATCGCCTCCAACCGTTCCCGTTCCGCTTCGGCGTTTTTCTCCTTGTCCTCGGCCGACTCACCGCCATCGCCCACAGCCCCTGCGAAAAAAACGAAAACCGCTATTAGTTTCATGGGCCGTTCCGTATAACAACAGTACACGATACAGAATCGTTTTGTCGCGACGTTTTTGAATTATTTCCGACGTTTACACACGGATAATACACGGAGAAACGGGGAAGGTATACGAGTGTAAAGTATGACAGTGCCTTTGACTGAGCAGTATAATTGTACACGAGACAAAACGATAATCCGCGTTAGATCGTAACGCTATTTGATAGATTCGCGGTCATCGTTCAAACAGCCGTTTTTGAATCCGCCATTTACTCGACACGAATCGCTACGCATTTTACGATTAGTTTAGTTTTGAAAACCGTAGAATATATACTTTTTATTGTTATAACGCGCGCGGGGGGGAAACGTCCTTGTCCGGTGTTCCGTGTCAAAAACCAAATTGTTTACAAACTACTACTACTACAACGTACAGTATCGGTCTATTTCCGAGACGGAAAGGCGACGCGCTTTTTAGTTCGAAACATTTCTATCCGATAAAGTAATTTTGATGACGAAAAAAAAAAACCTTTTGATATTCAAAAATAAAACCAAGCGTTGTACAACAACCTAATTGGTCTAGAATTCGGAAACGGCCGTTGTAGTACGATTTTCGGTCTACAGACGGACAGTAGAGCGCAGTTGAACGGTATTGTTTGCGACACGTGTTGTGTATATTATAATACGATTAGGCCGAAAACTGCAATAATTCATGATCGGATTCGCGTCTCCGGGATTTATAGTCGTGCGTTTTAAAATCACGATCTCTGTGGGTTTAATTTAGTATAAACGTGTGCGCTCCGGGTAATTATTTATGCGCGCGTGGGCGGTGTTTTCGTGAACACGAAAATGTGGCCGACAACGAAAAAAACGAAATCCGTATACCTTTAAAAGTGTTACGAACGCAACGGAATGTTTGCAATCGGTCCCAAAGCCGATTTGTGTGCACGTATTATGATTTAGAGCGCAGCCAGCGAGGAATGTATTGTTTTTACGATGGTGTTTTTTTGTTTTTTCTCTCTACAATTTTCCGCATAGAAGGAACGCTCCGATTTCCAAAGTCAAATCGATTTCACGAGTTTCATCACATCGATGTTACGGGCTAGAGTGTAATGCGAATATAAGGACGAGAAAAACAAAAAAAAATATTGATTGCCGGACAATCGAGTAATAAATATTCGATCGTGAAAAAATAAACTCGAAAAGTAAAAATATTGGGTTTATGGGGGAGGGCACGGGCACACATTTGTTGGTTTCGCGCTTTACGACCCGGCCAAAATAACTCTGACGGCTCAGAGGTTTTGTCCCAAATTTCGACGACACTGTGCTGTGCGAGCACATCCGTTATACGGGCTTAAGACGCGGCTGGTCGCGGTGCGATTTAGTCGCATTTAGCTCCGCACTTTGCGTCAAATTAAAAACGGCCACTTTAAGACTATTTATTGTTAGTGCACGTCCCGTGCAAAATATACAGACTCGTGATGCTGCTAAAAGGTATTATATTTTCCGGAACGTCCTTTTCAACATAGTCCATTAGGTACTTTTATTGAAGAAACGGTATCATTAATTTTTATAGTTTGGTTTATCGCACAGAGCACCGTTACGGATATTTGATTAGAACGAAAACAATTTTTGATTCATTACGTTTTAACAATGTTTTGTACCAATATGGGTACTACTGCGTCTACCGAGTACCCTACTAGAAACGTTTTTTGAAATAATGATTTTTTTTTAGTTAAATCAAAAAAACGTTCGAACCTTTTGAGCGAACACGTGGAATTCGCTCGTTTGTTACTCTTCGGGTGGACAGAACGCCCCGAACTTTGCGTTGAACATCTTATAAGACCTCAAAAGAGAATGTCTTCAACACGCAGACCGTCCCGCAATCATAATGAAATATGCCTACAATTCGCAACGCTATTTCTCCCGATCGGATTTTTTGTCGAGTAAAAATACAAAACACTTGTTCGCGGGATACCGGGACACGATATTGGCTGAAAATCCGCCGACGAATCTAGGGGGACGTACGCGGAAAGCAGCCGCCGAAGCGCGTCGTGTTACGCTCTGGTTTTTCACCCTTCGACAAAATTTTGAAACGTACGTTTAAACATCGTTATCGCAGGGGCTAGTCGAGGATCCTGCAACGGTTTACGCTTTACGTCTTGAATATAATCTCGAAGAAAACACTATTCCGACCGGCGATGCTTACAAAATGCGTACACGGCTGTTGAGGTGTGCCAGAATGAGAGAGAGAGCGAGAGTGCGGACGGAGGAAACAATTTCCGATAGCCGACAATCGATGACGACGCCGAGGGCTGCGAGCGACACGATTATACAGACACCCTTTTTCGAAATGTACACGCAGCGAAGCGGGAAATCGCTATTTTATGGACGGGAAATTAATTCGTTAATAGCGGCGTTTCTCCGGTCGTATCATCGCGGTGTTAACGCCGAAGACCGCCGCGGCTGTATCGATTTAACCGGCATTCGAGAGCGAATCTTCTCCGCTGTCAGTTTTACACACTACACAACGTCAGATTCGCGTGAAAAAAAAATTCAAAACGATCCCCGTATAGTAGGATTCCGAACGACTTGAACGCGAAATCGAGCACTGCGGAAAACCGAGGAGTAAAACTAGACTAGTCTGTGGAATGACTCGACCGTTCGGCGATTCGTATGCTGCTGTCTGTCTCGGATATAAACGACTGAAACGATTTTCACGAATTTCGGCATGTTTTTGAGCCGAAGCCGTACGATGTGCGTAGAAAGTTTTTCCAGGTTAGCTTCGGTTTCGCGATGGCCGCCCATAAGTGCTGAATCACTGTATAGGGTCTGTACCGTAGATATCTCAAAGTAGATCGAAAACACGGACTAATTTGCACTTTCACTCGGAACACCACGACGACCAAAATGCGTAGTGTCCAAACGGTTGCGATCGGCCTTTCATTGTTCTTGTAAAATGCTCTTAAAACCTGGATTCTCTGCTGCGATTCGTGACGACGCAAATAGATAAACTTTGAAAACGAGCGCTAGAGGCAACGATGAGAGATAGCGAAAACGGGCTGGTTCTCTTCCCGAGATAAGACAATTACCCGATAATAATCACGAAATCATGTAAAACAGCGCTCCGGGAGCCGACACGAGACCCCACGGGACTCTGCGTTGGACGGGCGCTTACGCCCCCAAACCCCCAGAGGTAAAAATAACAAACCTAATAATCTAGACTAAACCTGGTCAAACTTGGTCCAAAATTGGTCTTAACTATTACTACACTGTGGCCTAAGCCTAACACGTAGCCTAGGGAATTTCGGATTGGTAGCTGTCGTTCTCACCAACCATATTTTGTTACCTCGGGGGGAGAACCATATAACCTAACCAAATAGCACTATGGCAAAACCAAAGACGCCAACAGATCCTAAGGAAAATGCCGCGAGATTCAAACCGACTTCTGAAACACCCGTTACAAACGCGTATTGTCCGCGGCGGCTGCAGAGCCCGGACACAGGACGAGAGAGAGATCGGTTTTTACGGCTCTGAAATACGAGAAAACAATGTACGCGCATTCGTCAACGCCGAAATTGAAAACTACGAGCGCGAGCCGTTCTCGACACCATAAAATTAATCTGTTTTTCGCGTTCGGCAGAGCCATGTAGTAAATCGCGCACTTTTTTTTTGTAAGTGTATACGTATTATTATACAGTTCAATCTAATTTATAGCGACACTTTCCATCCGAGCAAGCGTTAAGTATCGCGACGAATCCGTTTTCTCTTTTCTTTTTTTTTCCCCACTATATTTATACGCCTTTTCGAATAATCGCGAAACCGTACCGCGGAAAACGTTTTCGTTTTAACGTTGTTTCGATTATATTATTTATATTGACGACGACTTATCCTCCTTCGTACCGACGTTGATTGATATCGCGCGCCGCGACTGCAGCTGAGAGTGGAAGCTCTTTCGATTCGTATTTATTTTTTTTTGTCCGGATAACTGCAGCCTCCGGCGTTTATATCGACGACACGCCGTCGCCGTCTTGTCGTCCGTCCCTCGGCCGATCGATCCGGTCCGGCGATCAATGTCAGACGACACGATTGTTTGGAATGTGAATCTTTTTAAAAAAAAAATCTCTAGCCTCAAACTATACGCAACGAGGCATCGTCTTGCAAATCAACGATTTCCATCTGGAGCGATGTTGAAAGTGTAAACGATTTCGCCATATACGTCGACCCAGTTCGGGACGAACACCGTAGCGATTTTTTCTAGAAATTGCGACAGTCATGAAATTTCTTTGTGAACGAATTTCTCACTTGCAAAATTTGTCACCGGGGTCTGACAAAAAACTCGAAAACACGCTGCAGTCTACGCGTCGTCGAACAACGAACAGAATCTTGATTTACAACGATTACACGACGTTTTTTGGCGGTCCAGCCGTATCCTTTTTGTGGGCCGGATTTGGAAATCGTCAAGTCGCCAGTACGTCGATAACTTTCAACGAGAAGAATACGGTGTACCCACATATTTGAAGCTTCGGACTCGAAATACTAAACGAAGGTACTATTATGGCTTTTAACGTCGGGAAACCCTATTTTTTTTTTGTCCTCCGTAAGCGCGCACGCTGACGCACTCGAAAAACCGTCGCAGCACGACAGTGTATACGCGTAAACGGATTACGGATTTGTGACCGCCCCGAAAACGTAAGTGAGATTTGAAGAAAAAAAAACGTTGGAAACGGCTTTATGGTGGTCCCGAAAACGTTATTCCTTTTCTCTCTGGACACGTCGATAACGGCCAGATGTTCGCGGACTCGTAACGGCTGACCATCCCCGAAATACGAGAGTGTTTTATTATATATATACGTACAATACGTATGACGCGGACAACGTTAATTTTCTAGCGATACCCAGCAATTTTCCCGTGAAAATACTCCGGGCACGTAGAGCACAAAAAAAAAAAAACGCGATCTAAATTGGATTCGAGAAATCCTTTAACAGTATTATATACGTATATGTGTGTGTGAACGTCGGATGATGTGCTGCGTTCAGACACAACGCGTATGTTATTTTGGCGCGTTCGGCTGCGTCGGCAAAACCGTGTACACGACGGCAATTGAATAAAAATAAATTCACAGGAATTTACGAATTGTGGCACACATCTGCCGCAGACACGGATCATAAAACTTTGTACATTGGAAAACACGCGAAATCCGTGGAAATTCATCACGAGAACCGCGCGGCACGTTTTTCGCAGGGCGGCCGCCTGTCGGTCTCAATTGACCCCGCGCGCGAAAATAGGAGTTTTCGTAAAGTTTATCAATCGTCCTGTGTACAATTATATCGAGCCTCCAGAACACCAGAAAGAAGTCAAAAGCGATCCTCATACACGTGCCGGACCGCGGGGGGAACTTACGAAAAAAGGAATAAAATATTTCGAGACCTCTAGAGTCTATTGTGCGCGGTTGAGAAAAAAGTTGTTATCTTTTTTGATTCTGTGCGTTTTAAATCCTCATCCATGGTGTCCGTCGTGTTGAAACGGGCCGGTAAAATTTTGAAATTTACCGCGTCTTGCGGACGGCAATACGGCAGAGTGTTTGATTCGCGTTTAAAGGCCGGATACGTGTTGGCTACGCCAAAAGTATTTAATTTTCGACGAGTTTTTTTTTTTTGTTGCTAACGTCGTTTCGTTTTTTGGCGATTACGCGTGGCGGAACAGTGAAAAGTGATATTCGATCGAAACACCTAAACGGTAATTGTATTCGTTTCACTAATCTATCTGTCCCACCTTGAAAACACGACGTCCTACTATAACCCGGCGGTTCGGTCGGTGAAAATGAAATTCGGTCGAAAAAATTTTCAACACGTTAAGTCGGTGTCCTTTCCTGTTTTTTCGAGGTCGTTCTGCCCCCCGACGGAGGGTCGTCATCGGAAAATCCGTACCCTGTCCACATTCCGAGCGAGCTCGGTCGCTGCAGTGTGTGCACACGCGTAATTTGTCGAAATGATTTCCATCGTCCGATTCCAGGGGAACGAAAATTCCCGATATTTTTTTAAATATTAGATATTCGAAATTTCGTCGATAAACAACGGCCGTTTGTCATCGTCGCGACGACCGAGCGCGCGCAGGTAGTACACGCCGACAGAGCACACATAGTACATGTTATTGCGAGTACACGGAGGACTCGTAAAACAAAGACTATTAATATTAATAATAACACTCGAGACGGCAAAAGCTTAAACAAGCCGCGTGTGTACACGGAAATCGCAAAATGTGCGCGTGTTTGCGCAGCACGGCGCGATTTATCGAATGAGCAAGCGCGCGAACCGCAGCGTCGTTCCAGCGCTGTTGTACGCATTATTAATAATACACGTTGTGCGCTTTTCCGGGTGAAATTTACGTTCACGAAAACACGGCCTTCCGACGAAATGCACAGGGATCAAAAAACCGCGTCGCATTACACGTTGGATCTGTAAAAAACAAAAACATCGAAAATAACGATTCCGCGTGACAGCCAAAACGGAGAGAGATCGGCCGAGACGAAAACGATGAAATCACGCGGTGATTCGCCCTGTATTTATCCAGGGGGGTGGTTTTTTCAAACTTTCGCTCGTCGGACGTTTCCGGAGAGGAAAAATTCTACCCGTACGCGTGGAAAACGACGGCGATATCGTCCGATTTACGGCCGAAATGTGAGTTTTATCGTATTTTTCCGTAAAAATTTTTAGCCGCGTTTCCACTTGGCTCGCACGAGTCGTATCGAGGAGTCCAGTCGGGTGAACACGGGACAGGTTGTACTACGCGTTCAAACCGCCCTCCGGACCAGAGTGCTTTCGAATTAAAAAAACTATTCGGATTTTATTTCGTGTTTTATTTTTTTCATACATCGCGCGTTCACGGAAACTGTCATCGCGGTCGGCGCCTATGTAGGTTGAAAAGGCGAAAAAAAAAAATATGCGATTTGACGGTAAAATGCAAGGGGAGGGAAAAAAAACCCCGTCGAAGCTGAATTACACGCCTGTACGAGTAAGATGGAAAATGGCCGTTTCTTCCGCGCTATTGTTTCAATTTTACGACGCTCGAGTTTTACGAGGGCACGTTTTCTCCTCGGGCTTTTCCGCTGCGGTAAAAATTGTTCTCGTAATTCACCACTCGCGCATGGGTCTGCCCCGTAATGCCGAGAGTGTTCATAAAACACCTAATGCACGCGCGTCCTTCGCGAAACGTCTGTAAATAAATTAACACGCCGATTATTTTACGAATAAAAAAAATAACTACTCGCGTCTGCGACAACAACCGTTATTATAGTTTTATAAAATTCTGTAATTTTAGATACGGACGGTGTTATTTTTTTACCTTCACACGTTTGTATAAAATGTACATATTATTATTATGCGCGCAGCTTTGAGTGCGTGTGTTACACGTTCGTGAAAATGGGCAGGGTCCAATTTAGACGAATAAAAAGCTTTTTTTTTTCCTGAAGAGTTTTCAAACTTTCCTTAGACATAAATATTAAATTGTTTTTTTTTTAGTAAATTTTAATAAATTTGAGTGTATTAATGTTCTTAGCGTTAAAAAAAACCAATAGTCGCGTTACGTTTTATAATTGTTTTGTAATGTCTCAGTGTGAACAAAGAGTGGCCGCACGTTTTGTCTTTTTTTTTTTTTTAAACAAAGTGGTTTTTAATTCAATCAAAGTGTAAGATATACTTATTATTTTTAAATACTTAACAACATTCTACAAGTTGGTTTTTTTCATGTTCATTGAAATACTACGACTGATGAGTCATTCGAAAAAAAATTTTAGTTGTGTCTTCACCTACATAATGTAATATCACGTCGAGTTGCGTGGGCAAAGGGCGAGTTAAATTGACGTTTATTTGTGATTTTGGGTTTATTACATTTAGCTTAAACAGTCGCCAAGTTTAATTTTAGTAATTTTACTATTATAATAATAACATCATACCGAGACTCGGATATCGCAGTAAAAAGCTGGCCAAATGTTCCGGGGTGTGTCATAAATTATATCGAAACTTAAACTAAAATTTGATGTGCGCTCGTTCATAAACATCAGTGTATACCTACCAAATGCACGGGGATAGGCGGGCGAAAATTATCAATATTCAATTATCTCTTCGCGGCAGCGGTTTCCGCGCGAGAACCCGTATTTACCGTGTTTCACACCGGTGAATTATCGTTGTTGACGTAATCGTACTCGATTAAAAACTATGTAACTATAAATTACGATTATTATTAAAATTTGCAGTTTTTTTTATTTGTGTCCGTGTGGTGCAGTCGTCACCCAGGGAATCGCTCCGATCATTGCACGGTTGAAAAGTGATATTATTAAAGCCACTACTCGGTGCGTAGTGATGGAATCGATTCACGCGTCCCTATAATAATTACTAAATTACACTGTTGGTCGCTAATTCGGGCGGGTTAAAAATTTGAATTAAATAATATTCTGTTCCGATCAAACCGAGAGTTACATAGTAACAAAAATAACAAAAAAAAAATTCATGTTTTAACGAATTTTCCGACTGTCTTTACTGTCGAATTTGGTTCTTACCAGGACTATATTACGCACGGCTCGCTCAGAATCGTACTTTCGAAGGCAACGAACGATCGTTGCTTTCGGACGAAATGTTAAATGTTTGAACCACGACTTCCGAACCACCACACACGAAGCCACTCCGTCAAACTTATATACCCGCGCGACCGACAGTGATCCCGGCTGCTTTTTTTTCTGTTTTTTTATTTCAACGTGTATCGCGCGTGAAAAAAATCGACGACTTTTCAGGGAATCGAAAAACGATTCTTCTGCAAAAATTATCAACAAAATTTTACATTTCCAGTGGACAAACATCACAACATCGGTTTTGTATACGCACGCGCGTGAAATGGAACACACACTCCGTCGATTACGGTGTAACGATAAATCATAATAAGGAACACAAATACACTGCGCTGCATATACTGCAGTGCATATAATGTAGTGTGTGAAACAGGCGAGAGCGTTTTATTTTCGAGCGATTTAGTTTTATTGACGTAACATTGCATCGACTACTCCGGAGGATTACGCGAGCGATAGAGCGTTTATGTATAGAGCAGAAAAACAGAGAGGAAAAAAAAACGTTTTTATCTGCTGCAAACAGTTTAATATAATACACATATATATATTAGTAATACGGAGTATAAACGGAGCGCGAAAAGAGAGAATAATGTTATAATTTCTAAACGCGCGACGATTATTACACGATAGTTTTTACGTACTCGCATTTATAGTCTAAGTTTATGCGCGGTTGCCGTACGCGAGGTGGAAAAATCGAATGAGTGCGTAAAAAAAGTTAAAAAGTCATATCACCGTGAAACGATCGCTATACTTTTAAAATAAAAACGGCGCGGTTTCACGGTTTCGATGGAACATGTCGCAGTGTAAATAAATATTTAGTAAAAACGTTTAAAACATCCGTTATCTGAACGCAGTTAAAGGAAACCGTTAAAAATTTCACGCGATCTCTAAATAATGTGTTTAGAATTCAACTGTTTGAAATACGGCCGAGCTGTTCACAAAATGTCAAAATTCGTTCGAAGATGACGTTCTCACGTGACGTATTAGTATTTTGTAGCCTAAATAAATATACTATTATCAACATTTGGTCTGAGAGTTAGCGAAGAACGTATTGTTTTTATAATGATGTTTGTTTTTCTCTCTGTGAACACTTTTTAGGGTATAAGCGATGCTCCGATTATTACGTTCAATACCTTCGATGAAAGGTAATGGCTCTCTCATTGTACTTCATGGGGGTCTAAAACTCGAAATTTTAAAAACTCATAATAAAAAGAGTAGGTCGAATTTGACCAAAAACGTTAAAAATCACGGAAAACGTGACATTTTTCGTGACATTCATTCAGTTTTTTGGCCTTAACATCCGAAATAATAGACAGCTACTTGGTGCTACGTATAGAACTTTAAAATATTCCCATTTGCTTTGTCGTTTTTGTTTGATGAAGGATTTAACTCTCGAGAAAAAGTTTTGAAACTTTAACACAAGGTCAAGAACAAGTATATATACCAGTAAAGATACCGAAAAATTTCGAAAATCCATACTCCCATTTTTTTTTTTAGTCGTGTAAAGTTGGAAAATGGTCGAAAATCGGGTTCACTGCAGTTAGTTTTTGCCGAATCGACTATTTATGTATAATATTATCGTGTACTTGATTTCTTTTCTCGTTATTCAAATCTTATACCGTTCAATTTTCTTGTCAACATTTTCGTCATACACAGCAGCTGTTAATTGTGATTGATACACGGCGGTCACCCCCACACTTCTTTCTTTTTTTGTGGCTTTTATAACTCCCAAAGACTCGATCGTTCCCGATTGCTCTCCGCCGGCCGATATTCCAATTTCTTTTCGATCTTCTTTGACCGATCCAACTTTTCCCGCAGGTCTTTCCCGAGTTTAATTAAAGTGGTTAGAAATATAAAAATCACGAGTGAAATTACTCTGGGCAAAACTTATACCGACGATATATTATTCCGTGACGAATTATTATTTTCAACCGAATTGTTCGCGTCGAGTGCGTGTATATTATTTGCACTTTACGGACACAAACGTACAATATTTTCACCGTACGTTCGCGTGCGTGTGTCATTCGTATTAACGATATTACATGTAACGTTATATGAATAACCGTATTCGGTGTATTTTGGCCAAACGGTTTCGGTTCATCGCGCGCCCATCACGCCGAACCGATAAATCCGACGGCAGTCCTGTACGTCACATGAATTTCAAATGGGGATGATCACGATAGTACGGGAAATCACGATTAGTTTTTATTTATTTTTTACAATAAAATCGATTAATATATAACGCGCGGTACTGCGATAAACGTGGCATATTGGTTGACGAACGGGTTTATAATATAGGCCGTTCATATGAATATACAACAATAGTAATAATAACTCTGAAATGTGTTTTGCGTGTTGTTAAACTATCATTTAACAACGTCAAACCCGTTGTGTTTGACGGAATAATAATAATGATAACAGGTTAGCGACTTACCGACCGACTTTTGCAGTCATAAACGTATTTTTTTTTTCTTCCGAACAATAATTGGGCGATTCGCCGCACACATACGATATTGGCCATAAAATTGTTTAATTTACGCAAACGTGTGTGTTTTGAATTCCTTATAGGATAAGGAAAAAACGGTCCGACCCAAAAAAACGATCCGACACACTCACAGTACTCGTAAAATAAAGGGCACGACAGTATTTATTTTTTAGTCAGCGTTTGAACTTTCAAACCGATATCGGTCGATACACCGAACATTATCGAAGTAGGTCGTGATATTTTGATTCGGTAGTGCGCCACTATGGTCGGCATATTGTATGCGGTATATTCCGTCGGGGCCTCCGGCAAAATATAATACGATCTTTCATAGCAGAATCGAGTTTTCGAGAAAAAGAGAAAGAAGAATCTTAATCTTGTGCACGCTCGTAGCGGTAAATGTGACCTTCCTAGAAAGTATATATACACCGATCGAATTCGGCCGTTTATTAACGGATAGATTCTCGTTTGCAAGAGAACGACGTTTTTTTGAGAATTACTTTTTCGAAAACTTTGAAAAAAGTCGTGATAAGACGGTTACAACGATGTCGAACCGTTTTACGATGCGTGACAGTTTTCCGGGGGTTAACAGGTATTTGTATGTTTTTGAGGCGAGACACGAAAAACATTTTATGTTGAAAAAACACTTTTAAAGGAGCTAAAAATAACGTTTATCTCTCGAGTCCTCGGAATCGTACGTTTTCGTACAACACCTACGGTGTTTTGTGTTTTTTGCCCGAGGCCACGCAAAAGCTAACGATGGCCCTGCAGGTTACTTCATAAAAGTCAACTGCCCCACACACACACCGCGTTCACGGCATCCAGGAAGATCTGTCGATTTCTTCCGCAGGATATTTCAACCGCTCGGCGAGGTCGTATTATAACGTCATAAAGCGATATAATCGTATTATAACGTAGAAAACGCGGTCGAATCGAAGATAGTTTATTGTTCGGAGTCGACCAGAAGAAGACGAAGAAGAATAAGTTAGTATAAGAAGCTGGTTTCCACTCGACCGCGGCTGCGTAGAATTTGTCGGGCGGAAAAAATCGTAGGTGGGCTCGCGGTCGGCGCACGAGGGATAGCAGCCGAGAGGAAACGCGTCTTATTTCATCCGGACAAACGTCGCCGGATGTCAAATCCTTATCGGGTCGCTATATATTATACATATATATATTTTTTTTTTCCCCTCGACGTTTTACACTAGCATATAGGTACGTCGTGCCAGGTCAACGCGGTCGTTCGACGTATAATATATATATATATATTTTATTCGACGGAAAACCTAGGCAATGAAATATATATATATACATTATATCGTTTATCAACGTTTCGCGCGGAGGAGAACGCGTAAGTTATAGTGCGTAGGTCCGAACGCCGTTCGCGAAATTTATTTTAAAGATAAAACGCGCGATTTATCGTCGTTCCGGCGATCGCCGTGGTATGCGTCAGTAGTGCTGGATGATTCTTAAACGATAATATACGTATAATTATGATTGTACATCGATTATCGTACATTCACCGTTCCGCGGGAGAATAATCAGTCGAACTTTCCGCCGTTTGGAATATTAATTGTTTCGCGTCAGAAAACAGTTTGGCTCTGAAGGGGCGGTAGAACAATGGCGAGTTGACGTTGCCGAAGCCGCGTGATCCGATCGTTTTCACCGTACGGTCAGAAAATTATAATACGTTTCACGTTAAAACGAAAATTGCAATTTGCGTGTGTATATATATTACACCGTAACGTATACGTCGTTTTAATACTTGAAAAAAAAAAAAATAAATAAATATAGCGCCATGATTGAAAAACCTATAGGTCGTTGAAACCGTGGCCGCGGGTCGATAAATGAAATGAGGTTTGTAATTGATATTATTTAAATCGCGATGAAAAAACAGATGTCGTACGCTAAAAAATTACGACTTTGACGTACAGATAACACGATACGGTCAAATGTGGAAATAGTGATAGGGCAATATACGCTGCCTATATTATATTCGATGGCGAAATTGTCGAATAAAAGTCTAAAATTCAGTAGGCGTATCCATTTTATCGGTATCCTCAGCCGGTGTGTTCGGCCGCAAAAAGATGAAATCCGAGAAAGAAAAAAAACAGAAATATACAACACGTTCAGTACATCTGCGATCGCGGTATTTACCTGTTCTATAAAATTAATAAAGTTACCGTTATAATATGTTATAACGCTCTAAAACTAATCATAACAATCTGTAGATGTGCACGGTTGCATTACATTCAAAGTATAGTTATTGTTATAACTATGCTGTCTTTAGAAAAGTTCACGATAATAGAGGTATGATCATGTTCCGGTTGTTTGGAAAAACGTTTGATCTTCGCGCGTTTGATTTCGCTTCGAAACTATGTACGCCAGACTCGACCAACGCGCTCTTAAAAATATAACGAGTTACGTGAAATATTATGTTTAAACAATTGTATAGTACACTTATTTTTAAAGCAATCTGCGGAGAAGGATTGAACATTATTAAAAATCGTTAGCACAAAAAAAAAAAAATACCAGTACACATTTTAAATCTAAGTATTCAAACGAAATTAATTTCAAGAGATTTATAATCATGCTATATAGTTCATATTTTATATTGCGTCTGAAACGTTTAGCTATACAGTATTGCCGTATTATTCAATCGCCAACACGCTATTGACAGATTTAATCACAAATAAATATGCAATTAACGTACAACGAATAATTTCCTTGACAATAATAATTTATGTTAAGTCATTTGCATGATAGCTATTATCATGCAAATGACTGTTATTCAAATACTTTTCGCGCTACAACGTCGATTCGATACGAAAAACATTTAAATAATTTAAATAACAAAAATCGTACTCGGAGAATGCAAAACTATCACGAGTATCTGAACATTTTTCATGTAGCTACCCACAATTATAATATTTTGATACAAGTCCAATTAAAACGTATTTATTGAACCTAAATGACGGTTAATGTATCATTATTTAATTGAATTTTTCCTAAAAATCTAATAGTGAATAATTATGAAATAAAAGATAATTCACTTACAGGATTTGTAAGTGTACCGTTATCGTAATATTATACCCGCATTATAGTGCTCGTTTTAAGACGGCGTTTTGTATAGGCAATTTGAATGCTTTAACGCGTTACAAATCCCTAACAGACTATTTTAACTCTTTGTTCGTTACATTTTTTATTTCAAAAACGTTGACAAAATTTCGCCTTTTTTTACTTTATTGATAAAATGTTATCTGTAGATTTTAATTATCAACTCGCGTAAGCAAACATTTTAATATTTTGCTTAATACCAACTTTTAAAGTTAAACATCTATAACATATTTATTACTTATCATGCTATGAAATATCACTAAGAAATGTATCGTACAATTTCAGGTAATCAACAATTGTAGAAAATGAACAGTAATAATGTTTGAAAAAAAAATAACATATTTGTGCCATCCATTGTTATAAATAACAAGTATAAAAATTGTAATAATAGCTGTACGCTTGCATTTACAATTTTTACGTCATTAAAATGACTATTTTATCCAAAAGTTTGGTAATGTCTCAAATCCAAAAAAATTGCAATGTTTTTACAGTAAAAATTTAACATTAACAATAACCGGAATAGAACTATAAGCTATACGGTGTGATATTTTACTCTGGTTTATCCATGATATTACTGTTGTATCAGAAAAATGAAGAGGTTTAATCGCGTATCGTAATAGTAATCCTACTATATGAATTTCTAAATCCAATATACAGTGGTTTTAACGGTTATTATTTCAGTATTGTTATTGGAAAATCAACGATCGAAAATGTGAAAATTTTTAAAAAAAAATTATATTTTAAATGGTTCACTGGTTTTAAAAATAAAAACGGCTTCAATTTATTATTGTAGAATATATTTCACAGTTTATATAGCCTGTTATTGACAATGGACGCCCGAAATATAACAGTTCTCCGCGTTTTCGTAATGGAAAAAATAAAAGTAAAAGTAATGGCCAACAAAAATACCGTCTTGAAAATGTACCCAGATGAATGTTATTACCAGCCAGCTGTAATCATAAATACGCGTTAAATGTATCAAGATAAACCCTCCTTGGGGTGATAACCGCGTAACGGCGGAACGAGAATAACTTCAGATTTCCTCCAAAATGGATTTCTTTACGTTTTTAGGCAGGTGTATATTACAGAAAAAAGTTATATCAATTGTACATATATAGATATATTATAATGAATAGGGTGTATTGGATCCCACGAGTATACAAACGTAACAGAGAATACAATACCGATAAGAATGCTCGTTTTAAATTATTGGTTTCTCAAAATGCGTCGCAAGTGTAAATTCAACTATACATAATATACGTTTTTTGTATCCTTGTTTTAGGAGAAACGGCAAAACTTATTTTCGTTTCGTACAAATGTGATTTATATCGTTTTCACGTATAGCATAATGGTTGTAATAGTAATCTTCGAGAATAAAAGTTTTTTTTTAGAAACAGTAAAAAAATACAGGGATATTGTATTTTTATTCGGAGCGTTTCAATAATGTTATAATATAATGTTTATAATGTTTCATATAATATAGTACATATAAGGCTGGGCACTAACTCGTTAAAAGTTAAAACCAAGTTAAAAAGTTAAGTTAATAAACTCGTTAACTCGTAATTTTTTACGTTAACTTTTAACTTAATAAGTTATCTATTTATTTTTTTAAGTTCATCCGTAATATTTTTAAAAAGAAAACTTTTTTTAATAGAACGAAATACCTTCACTAGATAGAAAACCGTGAAGATTAAAAATATAAATACTAGCTATTATCTTTGTTTTGAGTCGAGGAAATTCAGTTTTTTGTTTAAGTTAACTTTTAATTTAATAAATAAAACGATTTAAAAAATTAACTTTCAACATAACATATTGTTTTTGGAACTTAACGAGAACTTGCCTAGCCTTGGTACACATATTATAATCTATACACGTATTTATCGCGTATTTACCGGTGGAATTATCGGGAAAAATACTGAAAATCAATAACAAAAACTGCCATCAACATATTTTTAGCAAGGCGACGCAAACACGTTATAACGGACGGTACTGAAAAATGCCAAAAAAAAAAAAAAAAAAACGACTGAAGACATTGTAGAACGCCGAAATCGTCAAATATGACAAAAATGTAGTATATCGCTTGAACGCGGAAATATTCGACACGTAAATATTGGTGCACGTGTTCTTTATACTTCAAAGCACGTCTTCTTTATTATATAAAATACACGCTTTTGAAACAACAGAATGTAAAATTTACAAGGACGTATTTGCTAAATTTTTATAATTATTGGCAGAAAATATTATTACACCATCTCTTTGACTCATATAGATAAAGACATCAGCCATGAACTCAATTAATGTAATATTAATTTTATTATTTCAAAATAGATACAATTATTGTGTTTTTAATTGCATGGTTTTATACTATAAACGATATATTTTATAAAAACGAACTGTACCACGGTAAAAGTGCTCTAGCCCCTACGCTTTGGGCGGGTCATCGGTTTCATTCAAATCATAGCATTCGAAAAAAAAAGCAGCGAGCTAATCTAATAAGTTCTGGGTGAAAATAACAAAGATCGCGAATTCCTCCTATTGCACGCGTAAAAAAAGAGTATTATACACAGCGAAAACTTTTTCAATTTTTTATAACGTATTAAATTAATTTATTTAAATAAAAGAAGACGAGGAACGATTGTTTATAACGTTAGTTTGATAGGTGCAGTTCTGGCGCCATTTTCGTCGTTTTCCGCGCACAACTCGGAAAATAATCAAAATATCAAATAACGGTTAAAATGAAACAAAAAGCCGAAATTCCAACTATTTAAGTTCCAACGTGACGGTTCGAGCCGAGAGCGCAGTCCATTACAAACCGGAAAATTTCAAATTTTTCGCCGTAAAGTTCTACATTTTCGTCAGGGGTTCTTGGGGTAAAAAAAGTAAACGAAATCTCAAAAAAAAAAAAACTTTGACCAACGTAACCGGAGTCCGTGAACTTTTTAGAAAAGTATCGCCGACTTTGAAAACGCTTCTATACGAAAATGTGCTCTAACAAAAAAAAAAAAAATTGAAAATACACATTTTTTTATAAATATCACGTGGATTTAAAAAAAATATTATAGCTATAGCACCAGTGGCGTAGTTACGGGGGGGGTTTAGGGGGTTTAAACCCCCCCCAGAACCAAAAAAAAAAGTAAATTAGATGTACAAATTTTAAATAATTTTAAAATAGTAGGCCGACAACCCTCCAGTCTGCCCCAGTTAATTATGAAATAAACCCCCCCCAGAAAATAATCGTATCTACGCCACTGTATAGCACAGTATGGTAACGGTTTCCTAATTATTTTATACGTTTATTTTAGACGTGCACGATAATGCAAAACGTACCAAAACGGTAATAACTACGATATTATGCGCGGCCGACGGGATCGCGGTACAGGGCCGGAAGAGGCTGGGCGCATCTCATAAAAGGATATTACGCGGCTCGCGCGTTATCTTCCGGCACCCCATCATCCCGAGCAGAGTGCGTGTGCGACCCAATAAAACGCACTCGCACGCGTATAATTAATTTCCTCGCCTTTATCGTCTCGTGTGTGCGAGTGTGTATTCTATTCGCTTCCGTCGCGTTTTGGCGCCCTACAACTCGGATCGCGGTGAAACAACGTGCCTTTTTTTATTTTTTGAAAATCGGACGAATTTGAAAGGTAGTCGAGACCGGTGATTTTTCGTTGGTTTTTTAACGCGACGGGAAAAAAACGTTCTATGTCAAATGACGCGTGTACACCTCCTAGTTGTTTCTCCATAATTTCGAAAACAACCGTCGTCTTCGAATTTTAGAAAACAACGTACCCTCGTACTATACAACATCAGGAAAAGTGTTCAAAAAGTTTCGTTCGATTTTTATATTTCCAACACAACACGCACGTCACTCTCTAACTATACGCCGAAAACTCGTGAAACGGCAACGTTTCCACCGTTACTTGATCACTGAGCAGAATCGTTTTTTCGACGACAACATCGCTGCTTGTTTAGATACTAAACTGTACGTTTGAACCACAACTTACGAAACCAAAGTCACTACTCCGTCAAACTACCCGCGCGACCTACAGTGATCCCGGCTTTTTTTTAAGCGTGAGAACGACTAAAAATTTCCAAAAATTCCGATTCATTTGTTTTTCGCGAATTGCCGTGCGTTATTTGTACAAAAATGTTCCACTGTTTCGACGGGTTTTCTCGTTACAGTGTCCGAGTGCAGTCGAATCGTGAGAATACAACGGCGGTATTCAACTCGTTTTTTGTTAACGGTCGAAAGTTAGACTGAAAATATCATCCCGAAAAAAATGACCCGAAAGGTTTTTGACAGTGTAACGTGAACGATGAGTGCAAAATCGAATTCAGAGACGGTTTTGTCAAAAAGTCCCCAAACGTATTTCCGAATATTTGAGCTAAAGCGTAGCAAAAAAAATAAAAAAAAAATGATCGAGTAAACTGAATATTAGTGAATGAAAACGGCCGTTCGACTGAGAGAGAGATATACGTAAAGTTTGCGCGCTCCCCAGAGATATTTCGTTTTTATTTTTTAAACGCGAAAAATTACCTCGATGAAAACCAAATGTTTGCGCCTTTTCGGCTGGATTTTTTGTCTAAATTAATGCGTTTTGAATCATAACTCGCAATATGTCATGCTTGATGTATAAAAATAAGATCCGTCGACTGGATTAAATCGAACGCACGAACCAAAATATTTTTCGGTAGTTATAATTTGACCAAGTCGATTGCTCGACATCGCGGTAGACATTTATTTTTTATTTTTATTACGACATAATCTTTATTTGAGTTTATTCGGGCCCTTATACATAATATATCGAGTTTCCTTTTGGTTTCCGTTTTAGAAAACGCAATTTTCGTTATTGTTGGTAATCCATTATTTTTCTCTGAATACGTTTACAAAGTTTGAAACTCAATAAAAACAAAAGGCAAAAAACTTTAGGTCGTTTATTTTCGAGAAGTTTTACGTGGAAAACACTCGACCGAGGTATATAGTTTTCTTCTCAGACCGTACACACGCATCGCAATCTGTTACGTTGTGCTCACGCTAACTTAATCATGTCAATAAAACTAGGGTATATACGTTTTGATTATTTAATCAATTTAATTACGCTTAGGTTTCACATTAACTTACATCTTTTATTCGTGTAGAAAATTCTACCAATCACGCGCACGACTATAATGAAACGTAATTAAAAAATAAAATAATAAACGTTTCTCACGATACAATTAGTGTCCATTTCGTAATTATTGTTTATTTATAATCGGTTCAGAAATCACAAAAAACTTTAAAAAATGCCGAAATACCAGTCGAAACTAGTAAAACGGCCGAAACGAAATACAGTTACGACCGAGCTATGTATAATAGAGGCGTGAAACGGAAAATGTAGTTTAGAGAAAAAGAGTTTGTAAACAAATAAAATATTCGATAATAAAAAGAAATCATGTTGAAACCGAATGTGTAATGTATACACACACGTAAAAAAAAAAAAAAAACAACCAGAGCGACAATTCGAGTTGTTCGTGTCGTAAGAAAAATTCGCGGGTTTTGAAAACCGACGTGTTATAAGTGTAATAGTTTCGTTATAAACGACAGGACTTCGGCACGGCAAGTGCCTGCGAACCGCGTGGATCGAGTGAAAGAGATGAAGAGATTCTCAAGAACTGAGACCGTGAAAATCACTGCAGATTTTTTCAACCGTCTGTACATTATGGTGTTTTAGTGAACCGAAAAAAAAAAATAGTTTTGCACTGTTAACTTTGTCGCCGGAAATCGCATCTGGTCGCGTTCGAGGAAAAAAAACGATCCGCGGATTTTGTACGACGCAGCAATCCGATTTAAAAATTCGAACCGACGAGGGGGAAAAAAAAAAAATATTTTCTTTAACCGGCTTATATACACTACACACGTTATTACTACTCTACTAACCTCATAGTGAAAAAAAAAACGATTCTTATCGGCTGTTTTCGACCGGAAATTTCGCCGCCGCGTCAAGACATTAACAACAACAACAATAATAACAGTAAATATTACAGCGCTGACCCGAACGTTGCGTGTCCGCCGAACCTAACCGAGAAACGTACCGCCGCCGTAAAACGTTAGTACAAACGCCGTATCGCAAACGCGCCGTGTACGCGAGCGAGAGTGACTGGTCGGGTTGTGTGTAGAGCGAGCGAGTCTCGAAGCGATATTATTTCGTCGTAAATATTGGCACACACCGCGTTGCCAGGGAACCCACCGCATAGTTGATAATCTTTAATTTTTTTTTATTATTATTATTAATATTGTTTTATCGCCGAGTCCAGACTGGCGGCGGTGTTGTTGTCGTCGTCGTTATTATTATTATAGGTCACGCATCGCCGGCGCCAGGAACGAATAATATCGCCAGGAATAATAAATATCGCTCCGGTGGTAGTCGAAAACGTAGAGGTGCAGAGACGGATTTCTAGTGTTCAAACGATCGCGTGGTTTTCCTCCTCGTCTCCTTTCGGCGTTCGTAAGAAGAAGACGTACTGTCAAAATACGAAAAAAACAAAATCGGAAGAGAAGGAAAACCGCCGAATATGCGATCGTGTGAATTAGATACGAACCACACAAACATTATTTACCAGTCTCCCAGTCTCGGCAACCGGTTTTTTTATTTGTTATTTTCGTCGACTAGCAACGATCGTTCAAACGTTTCCAACACATTCGGTTCCAGCTATAGATTTCAGTCGTATCGAACGCGTTGAAAAGAAGAAAAAATTGAAAACTGACGTAGGACACTGCACTTTGTTACGACGTTTGTTTTGACGACGTACTGTTGTATAATACACGTCACCACATTGTCATAATGACTTTTAAATGTTAAGTACACCCGCGATAAAACGGAAAAAAGTATTTTCTTCGATGCATAATAACAATTTATGGGCTCCACGTGACATTTAAAACTCGCGACTACTATACCGTATTACGTTATTCATACACTGTTGTTATACCCTTGAGAATACCGTTAGTGTACGCGTCGTGGTCAGAGGAACGTATACGTGACATTGATAGTTTTTGCAACTTTTATCATTTGTTGACGTTTTGACGCGAAACGTCGTGTTTTCGCGCAGAATCGGCATTTGAACGCGCACGTCAGCGGTTTTTTTTTTCTTTTTATCGAAAAAGGCGCGCGAAAAACATGCAGGTGCCGAATCGTTGGAAGACAACGGTAATGAACAATTAATGTGAAAATTCACGGAGAATCTCGGTATTATCCGAAATTTCCGTTTGTGCCGTACTTTGTTAAAGGCCTTATATACCTAGACTTACATTATAGCTTCTCTGTAATTTTAAGTTTTGTTTTAACTATCGTCGAACTACAAATTATAATCATTTTCGAAAGCTTTTGAACGTCCGTTGGTGAAATTTTTTTGTTGTACTTTATTGGTTTTCACACTTCGTAAAGTTCGCCGTCAAGTGTATAACCTGCCTATAAATTTAAGATTTCTATAAATTAACTGCGCGGCATTATTATTTTATCACGCCGCGTTTAACTTTTCGTTTTGATGAAGTTTGTAAAGTAAGTTATAAAAGTGTAATCAATAATAAAAAACTTCTAAATAAAATACACGAATTTATGTCGGGGTCTTTTGTTTGCCGAGAATACCGGTCAACGGAGACTTTAAATTGTGTTGAAAAATGCAGCAACGTGCTTAATGTTTTTAACAACCCTAATTAGTAATAACGACGTTAAAATTGCATCGTTCCTACCACTGGAATAGTATATGGTGTTTTCGCACAGATTTAAACATTTCAATAGTTTAAAATATCTGCAATTTTAACCCATTACCACTGCACGTACTTGCATATAATTTTTAAATAAATTTCTTTTTCTTTTATAATAAAAAAAAAAAAACACAAATTTTCAACTTTCAAAAAGGTTTTAACATTTTAATACGTAAAAACGTTTGACAAAATAGCCTCTGCGCATTCGCCCATATTTTAATATTATTCTATTTTTGTTCAAGACGTTTTAAAAGTCTAATACCTATTTTGAGAAATAAATGCAGTAGGTATACCTATAATGTATTTACCGTGAATTTCAATTTAATTAACATTTAAAGAAGCTTACTGCGTTCTGGTTGCATAAACTTTTTGTGTACATTTTCGTGTACAATTTACAAAGTAATTTATTTTGTTTCGCAAGCAAAATAAACATAATCCAAATAGTATGGTCATAGTATGATATATATGTTATTATAATTACTCACTAGGTATTCGACTCCAATTGTCTTTTTGTTCTTACCTGAAAATAAATTGTTAGGTTAGGTTTTTTTTTTAATTTATTAATTAATTAATTAGTTCACTTATTATCTTACTTATCTTTGTACAAATATTAATATTTAAGTGCATTGTATAAATTAAACATATCTCCTTAATTAAATTAAGATAAATGGCAAATTCGTTTAGCTCCATTCGAGTAAGTCGGTATAGACTTTATAGTTTTCAGCATTCGAGTCAATGGCTATTAAAAATCAGAACGCTTATCCACGGGTTTAATCGAGCACGACATTTTTACTTTTACGTAAAACAATATGTTTGCCTTTTGTTTTACACGATGTCCTTGCTGCGTACGTCAAAGTTTTAATTTTGTCAAAATATTCAATCCGTAAGACGTTTTGTAAAACAATAGTTTTTTCTTTGTACTTTTATACGTAAATCGGACTTGCTTTGTTCAAAACGTCGATGTTTTGATTCGCCTTTTCCATATGAGAGTAGTACATGGCAAAAAAAAAAAAAAAATCAAACCGTTTGAACTCGTCCTAAATACACCTACTTCGCGTATAGGACATTTCGTTTCGTATATTCCGGCTTAAATACGTGTCAATATGTGACTAACACCGCTTCGAACAGTTTATAACGAAACTTTTAAAATGCAGTAAATATTTTCTCAAAGTTCCGTTTCACCGCGTTTAATTTCGATAAAAAAAAAAAAATTCTGTTCGACTCAATTTAAAACCAACGAAATAACGTTACCAAAGTAGTTATATAATAGAATATAAATCATGCGGTTTCGTAAAAATTGTTTACCCCGCACCATGGCTTATTTATAGAGAACGTATATGAATTTTGAACATCAAACAACAAACAACGTTAATAAAACAATATTCGTTCAACCGTGTTTCACCGAAGTTCGACCTCTGCTTAGTTTAATATGACGTACAATATTTACATTTAAAGTTAATGAAAAATGTATTCTCAAAACCGTTTCTGCGTGCATATTAGTTTTACACACACGTACAACAAGGTTCTGATAAATCACCAGAGTCTAAGGAATGAAACAGTAAAGTAGTAAAGCTCAAATAGCTCTGAATTATCGTCTTGACCCCGGTAGAGAATTAACAAAAGTTTATAATAAACGGAAATAAACAATATAGTTGCCGTTAAAAACGAGAACAGCACGTGCCATAAGTTTTCGGTAGAACCGTACGAAAACGATTAATGCGTAAAAAAAAATTGAAACGTTGAACGGTGTGTCACACAAGTTCAGTAATATTTTGAATAATTAACGGTTTTCGCTTTTTCGAACACGATGCACGGCGTCTAGTGGAAATCGGTTGAAAACTGTTCGTTTTTAGAAGCGTTACTACCTACGCTTAATAATTATGAAGGTATTGATTTATGAATTTTTAAACGAAAATATTTGAAACAAGATTTTACGAATACTCGTTTAATACAATATCGTGCAATACACGCGCCAAAGTCACTGCAGAAAAGTAAACACGTATAGTATTATAAAGTTTTGATCGATGCTATGGAAATTTCACGAATATCGCGTGCGATGTGCAGCGCACGAACGAATTCGCGTTAACAGCTGTTTTTTTATGCTCGTAATAATAATACCTACTCCGTGTCATAACTAATAATAAAATATACTTTTCCCCTGTAATATAGTAACATCCTGTGTTCGTACCGTGTCGTGTTGGTAATGCGTATTATAGTATACTACTGCAGAGTAATGCATAATACCTTACGACCCCACGTGGCACGTAATCGGATAAAGAATAAAGCCATTTACCTGCCATTTTCCGTACGAAAATGAGTCGAAAGAAATGCGACTAAGCAGAAAAAACAAAAAATAACAGTTCCTAGGTCTCGTCAGATATGATGATGATCGTGGACGGCTGCAGTGTCATGCGTACTTTTTTCTTTCTTAATAGAGATGATCATAACAATACTGATCTAAAACGTTTTGTAATCTTTTTCATGAGCCGTATAAAAAAAAAAATGTTTTGGATAAATCATTTAAGTACGTAATATACATTATATTTTGTGTTTTAATTGAGCATTTTCAAAATTATTCGTTTTAAAATAAAAATATCATTTATTCTATTACCATAAAACGTGCACGGTTTCGCGCTGACAACTAGTCTTATATGACTGCTCTATTTGGTTTTTCGCCTCTATATTTACATGAAAATTTTCATGAAGAATTCAAAACAACGTCCTTTTCGGGATCTCGAATACAGTTTGTAGGCGACTGCTTCACGAAATGGTTTTGTGAAATTTCGCCGAGACCCGAAATGGGATATCAGGCAGTTCTTAAAAAAAAATGCAGTCGAGTCGTTGAACGGTACCTATTATATAGTTTATTATGTATCTATAAATTGGCTCATCAAACGGCGAAATTATATTGTGTAAAAAAAAGTTTTAAAAAAGGAAAAAATTATTTACGACTAAAAGTTTTGGATAAATTGAGCTAAATTAACACGCATCAGTGTCACACTCCCAAGGCGTTTAGTTGTGAATAATTTTTATTTTTTAAAATAAAAGCTTTTTTTATATAATTTTTATTCTTCTTTGTTTTTTTTTTGCATCATGAATGTCTTGTTGTAATTAGCATTATCAAAATTTTTAAATTATACGTATAAGAACGATTGACGACACATGGCACACACGGTTGACTAATCAAAAAGTTATTTCATAAAACTTTTTATTTTCTACACTCAAGTAAACGAATTTGAAGAATTATTACGGTTGTGCTGTAGTGCAGACGGCGCCACGTACTTCGTCCCGCCATATATTGGTCGTATATTATTTATTACTACATAAATCGATACGTAAGATATCAATATTTGCCTTGTCATACATTGTCGTCTACTTCGGAGATAGTTTAAAGTTTTAAGCGTCAATCCATCTCGTCGGGAACCAGTTAAAAATCGACTTTTAAGATTCCACGCGGACAAAGCAAGTTGAATAGCTGTTTCGTTTCCACATAAACGCGGCGCAGTCGTTGAACATCAAAACTTTTTCTTTTCCACCATACTACATAATATTAATATACGGCTGGTAGACGATATTATGTCGAACGACGTCTTCTTACACGAACGATTTGTATCATCGACACCGACCGTTGTCGTGTCATAATATATTGTATATATTTTTTTCCCGACCGTTTTTTTCTCTCTTTTCTTCTCTTTTTTTCTACGTAGTGCGGTGAAAAACGCGAAGAGTTACGTCAAACTGTGCCGACGACGTCGCACTGCAGTACCGCTCTGCGGACAAAAGCGTCCTGCCGCCCGCCCGACCGACCGATTTTATCCGCATACCCGGCGCGACCCACAGCACAAAAGCCGACATTTTATTCCGCGGCGGCAGTGTGGGGTTTCGTCGGACTTCAAAGGGCGATAAATTAACCTAAAAGCTCCCGACAGCCTGGAAATCGCGCGTTCGATGTTGTGGATTTTCACACGGTGTCAATTTTGGAAATTTCGAACGAACACAACAACTTTGTAAGATGTTTTTTTTCCTGTCAAAAACTTTTCGTACGGGAGGAACGCTCCGATTTTCAAACATTCAGTACCTCTAACACAAAAGGTCTATGAATCCGGACGGTACTTAGGGTTGAAGTTTTTTGTTTTTGTTGAAATTTCGCTTATTTTTTGAGTTTTATCCCAAAAAAAAAAAAAAATCGAGAATTTCACTTCGAAAAATTTGATATTTACAGGTCTGTAATGACGTTTTCTGGAAGTAGGAGTGATCGTTACGTTTGGAATTTCGGCTTTAAATTTTATTTCTATTGAAGCATTTTTCGATATTTTGATTCATATGAAATATTATAAAATTGCGGAATCGCCGTCAGACATATCGATTTAATTTTTTGGCCATAACGTCTAAAATAATGATCGGAACGAGCTAAAATTTTTAAATAATATTCGAATAGGCACGGGTTTGATGACACGAGTTTCAAGTGGTTTAAACAAAATTTGAGCGAAGCGTAGAACATGGAAAATCTCGAAAAATTTACCAGTACTAATCGAAATCGTTTTTTTGGAGGCGCAATGATTGCTCTCAGATATTAAATAATACTTTTGATCTTCAAAACCAGTGATCCACCCAAAGCGTAGTCGCCGTATCTCCGTCAAACTACCCACGCGACCTAGAGTTATTCAGGCTGTTTTAATAACTTTCTCTTTTAAATTTTGTCGAAAAAGGAACGAAAACCAGTCTCTTTCGCTATTCGAACACGTAAATTGAAGAGAATGTTTCAAGTGGTTTTCGGTTGTTATAATATGCTCAGCACCGTGTGATATTTTTACGTATTTTTTTCACCGGTTTGAACATTTCTGCGGTTATAATTTGTAGTCCATCGATGACGAAACGTTGAGAATTTACGAAATTTCATTTCTACTTGTCCTTTTCGACTGTAAAGTATTCTCAGCGTTTTAACATTAATAAACAACAAATCGGTATCGAACAAACTCGGAGTAGAAATTCCCTTTACCCGTATTTAGGACTCGATGAAATTTTCTGGCTGCAGTGTTTCGATAACGTCCGTGTAATATTTACGTGCCGACGTATTCGTTTTTTTGAGTTTCAATCGAGAGGACCACCCGTGCCGCTGGAAACCTTTAATGTTTTTCGGGTCTTACACGATCGCTCTCTCTCTAACTCGCGAATTCGCACAAATGTTAAAATAGGGTCTATTTTTTCTTTTTTTATCGATTTTTCAGATTTTAACCTCGTAACAATTTTCGCCCGGACAACACGCGATCGCGCCGATAACTTTTACACCGCAGCGGGCGCAGTCGTTCGTGCGATTTGCTCGGCGGAAACGAGAGTTACTTACGACGAACGGAAACGCGGCTGTTTATTTTCCGCCACGTCGTGTCTGCAAAACTCTGCTCGGTAGGTACAACCACTAAAATTTGTTATTCAAACAGCCCGTTACTCGTTTTTAGGTTTTCCGTCACGAAACTACTCGAAAAATAGCGTACGCGTAAGGGTTGGTAGAGCGTGTTTGATTAGAGTACTGTCTATCTATATACTTTAACGACGACGAAACAATCCGTGACGCGACGATTCGGTATGCATAACGGTAGTGTTGCCCGTAATAAACAATAATTAGTCGTGCCACACCGAGACCGAAAGATTTCAACCCCGTTCTTATGATCGACAATTTCTAAAAGACCGGAGAAAAAAAAACGGAAAATTTCTTTGGAAATCAAATTCAACGTTAAACGAATTCCGCGGAGCGATAGACGCTGCTGTGTCCGAAAACAGAAACGCGGATTTCATAACGTTTCGATCAATTTTTTTTTTCTCTCAAAAAAGCCGGACATTCGCGGAAAAGTTGACGTTTAAAAAAAAAAAACGTATTTGCCGCTCGTAATTTAAAAAAACATCCGCGCAAAAAGTTGATCGCTCATTCGTACCCACCCAGCAGCAGCTCGACACGCGCTCGTATCCCTGTGTAGGGACACGTGGCCATATAATCCGTATCAAATTGTTTGCTGTCGGATAATCGTCGTCCCGTTTCTATAAACCCAGCACCCTTTGTGCGTTTTTCACCGCGAATAATACGTACGCTCAAAACTGATCGGCGACCAGGTAGACGTGGTGGAAAATCTATAACAGACTTTTAAACCTCTGGCGCGAGATCAACTTGTCCCGTGGGTTTCGTACGATCCGCCGTGCTCTACGGTACACATAATGCTCGTATATTATTAGTACACGATGCAGTAACATTAATTTTTATTCAGCGCGGACGGTTACGCGAACATGTATCCGCGTTTCATCAGTTCGTCCGAATCGGCGTGAATTCGGTGTTAGAAAAATGTTTTTAATTTTCAATTATATTTCTCGAGATCCCTAAACCGAGAGAGAAAAAAAACAGAACCGTTTGAATTTTCGCGTCGGGCGGAAAACGACGACGAAATGATCCGCAAACGACTAGCGAAAAAGCTTCGTCAGAACGGAACGGTGCGGTCTGGAGGAAGCGATGTTCTTCGACGACTCCCGCGCACCTTTTGCGGTCGGAAAAAAACTTCGGTTTCGGGGGAAAAACGTCGGGACCAAACGAGCTTAGAAATTTAGAGCGTGCACCGAATCGCGATTTTCGCGGACACGTTTACACATTCGACAGTTTCGCAAAACCAGCGCAGAGAACGGTTTTTTAATAGTTTTTTTTTTTGTATCGCAAACACGCTCGAGACGAAATCCTCGAAGGCTGTTTTTCGGAAACACGAGCAGTTTCGTACCGCACTGACCTGAACACAGGCCGACGTCCATGGCCGCGATCTCGTCGGGCGGATTTTATTTCCGTCGCTGTGGCGCACGAGCGGTCAAAATACGGGTATACGCCGCGGGTTCGGCATACAAATTTGGCCGGTTTTTGCTGATTTTTTCACCCCCGTTATCGCGTATTCTCGAGCATGTCCTTAGTATCGCGTGTTTTTACCGTGCCGATCATTTTCTATTAACGGTCGGCGGTATCGACAACAACAGTTTGCGTACGAACAAATTTTACCGGCGATTCCGCGTGCCGTTTCGAAACGTTTTCACGCCGCGCGGTCGTCGTAACGGTCGAAAATAAAACACGTCGAAACGCGGTTGACCGCCCCGAGTTTCTCCGGACACGACGACGACGGCGGACTCGCGGACGTTCGTCGTCGGAACCGTTTGAAGAAGACTGCTCGCGCGCCCTCCCGGCGACCCGGATATCGCGGCGACACCGGGGGTGGCGGTCAAGCGAACGTAGACGTTGTTTTTAATTCGAAAACCGTTCGAAACGACGACGACGATCGATACGGAAATCATTTTCACTCCGTCCTCGAGGACAACGTGTAGTAATAACGAAGCGTGACCGGATAACGTGCGTCGTAATGCGATTAACCGATTTTAGAAGTGACATTAGGAAGTCCCGTTGTCGCGGCGGTTTAAAGCGCACGCCGTATTACGAGGAGTATAGCAGCCCGACCTCGGACGATTATTATTGGCGTTGTTGTCGACGGGGGCGGCGATCTGAAGAAGAATCGGGTTCGGTTGTGTGTACAGCTCAATTACACGGCCAAATGGACGCCGGTGTTCACTAGACAGGACGGCCAACGAGTCGTGATAAGAGACAGTGTTGCCCGTCGATTTTTTACACAATGTTCGTAGAACCGGAATGGAGGGCGGTGAGACAAACCGTCTTGTCTCGTGTGGACGATGCAAGGAAATCGACAACCGTTCACGAATAATTACAGTGCGATATTATATATTGACGACGAGAAGCGATTTTATCACGAAATAATCAAATATCGAAATCCGCTGTTGTGTTCACCACTCGGAGCGTCAGTTCTTATCCGCGAAAGAACGAATACACATTCTAACCATATCTTAAATCGTTGCGAAATTTTACGAGATGACACAGTGTGACTTCTGCGATGTGGTAACGGGGGTGCGGTGTTTAGATTTTAGTAGTTAATAATACCGACTAAGCTCGAACTCGCTCCAAATCGATCAGAATCCCCGAGAAAAAGAAACATTCTCCGGTATTTTCGGTTTTTACAAAACGTTCAACCCCGTATCATCGAAAGTTGATCAACTTTGAGCCAATATTTTTTATTTACAAACAAGACTCGCGAAACCGTTTTTACGGTTTTTCGTTTACCGTGAAATATTTTCGATTTCGTCACGATTTATCACGATATCACGCGTACCTTTCGCGCGGAACAGTGAGATTACATAGATTTTGCGCCCGTTTTGGCGACTCGATTCCGCATCACATTCCGCGGTCCACGGGGCGTGCAGTGTCATATTCGGTTCGCGAATGAAACCGTTCCGATTCTGTATTTCCGTCGGCGGCCGGACGACGAGCGCATTCCGATTGAAATGCGCGGAATGCCGCCAACGCGGGAAATCGCGAAATAATGCGCCATCGCGACTTTTGCGAGCACCCCGTTCGTCGTCACCCACCGCCCGGACCACTACGAATACCCCACGAATATATATATGAATTATTATTGAATTATTCATGGCCTTAAACGACGGATGTTCATCGTATTATCTCCCCGCCTCGGTTCGAGGTGCCGATTTTTCTCTTCGAACGCGGCGTTTTGATTAACGACGACGACAAAACGACGACGTTTTTTTCGGTCCGTCGACCGGCCGAAATACGTTTTTAATTCGATCGGGAAACCGTCGCGTTGTTACTGTTATTCGGCGCCGTCGACGGGAAAATTGTTCACCGACCGCTGTGGTCTCGTCGGAAAAACGATATATTCCGGCTGTCGAATCTTCAAACCACGCTCTCTCGTCCGAAATCACGGTGGCGAAAAATTGACGTTGGTTTGGAAATTCGAGAGTACGAGGAGGAACAAAAAATACAAGAAAAAATCGTCATTGCACGCGAGAGAAAAACCTAAATAAAGTTTTGGCGGCTGAAACGGATCATCTCATTTCATGACGGGGTAAACCGGCGGTTTTAGACTCGCGTTATACGGGAAATTCGGAGGGTGGCCGGCACGTGGATGATCAAAACATCTTGCACGCGGTTAATAAATAGAGTCACTATTACTATAGTATCTACGTAGAAATCAAATTATTTCTCGTCAATTGTTTCTTCAAAACAAGTGTTTTTAACGTTTCGTTGCGCATGAAAAGAAAACAGTTCAAACCTTTTAATTAAAACGAACAATATTCGGTTATAGAGAACTCGCAGTGAGAACAATAAACGATTGTCACTATCCATCAGAGATTGGTGTTTTAATTTGAAACCTCGAGCCGCGTTTGCGATTCAACGTGCAGTCAAACGGTAATTAAAACGTTCTCGGTCAAAGAAGTTCCGCGGTTTTGGCATTGATCGAAAAGTTGTTTTCCAACGGCTACGCGTTATACGAAGTTTGACGGAAACTTTGTATAATATGCAGAACCGCAGGACTCTATTCTCAACCGGAATAATTGCGTTTTATTAATTAACGAATAGTTTTGAAGCGATCTGCGCGAATCTAACAACCGTAACGTGTCGGTGCAAATAAACGAACGCATTAAAAATTATTATAACTGCGATCTAAACATGATTTTTATACGTCTATTTTTTTTTTAATGTACACACAAAACTGACCGTTAAAATGGCCAACAGAGTGAACAAAAACTATATCTATACAGCGGTCGCGACTGTGCGTTAAACGATACGCCGATTGTAAATGTGACGGTTAAAAAAAGGCAGCACTAATGAATTCTCGCAGATTGACATGTTCTATTGACAATGTCAACTAGCGGAAAAAAAAACCGAACGAAGGATTGATTTTTTTTTTACGTTCTTTTGCTCTCGAAAAAAACGTAGTAAACAAATGAACCACGCACTAATGAAATGAGAAAGCTTTGAAAAAAAAAAAGACAAGAAAAAACTATTTGACAGAAAACAAGCAATAATAATGTTAATCGTTTGAAATGTAAATATATATTTTCGGTTGAAATATATATGTAATTAATATTTTTTTTTTTTTTCATCACGTTCTAAGCATTTTGCTAAATAACTGTAGGTAAAACAATAATATTTCATCGAAATTGTTTTTAACTTAAAAAATTATTGATTATAAAATAATACTTTAGGCATATACGAGAAACAATTGTTGTTGATACAACCACAATTTTAATTCGAGAAAAACAGAAATTAGTTTTAATGACAAGAGAACGGTGTAAACTTATGTACGTTACCGATTAGAATTAACGTAATTACAATTTGTATACCGGTTTTGAGAAATCAATTACAATATTTAAAGGATGTTTTGAATTTTGCACGCCATCCGAAGGAAAATACGAATAAAATTTTTTCAAAATTACGTAAGTATATCTCGGGGTTCACCAATTTTTTCCACGAACCATTTTCCCGCCTACCAAGACATAAAAAAGGAAATTCTCAAGCAATGCAATACATCAAGAACTTTTGTTTTAAAATGATAAAATTATAGTTATCGTACGGTATAAAGTCAAGTGTCACGGTAATGGACTGTAATTCCTCGTAGTTTTTTACGTGATTACTATGAAAATTCTTCCCCGTTATAAATTTTTTTTTTTTTTTAAATCTGAAGACGTCTTGTACAATGAGGTTTTCAAAAGTATTTCGTGAAAAAGTAAACTTAAAACCCGTGATAAGGAGAAACTCATTCGTTTCGTACGTCATTATTGTGTTCCGCAAAACATAGGTACCTATATATATTTAACGAGTTCGGTCGATACGAATCTTGACGAAAAATGTATAAGTTTGCATAACAAAAAGAAAAAAAAATAAAATAAAATAAATTACTTTAAACAATGGAAGTTTTTTACGATTACTATACGCACGCATAGCAAAAATGTGTTTCTTTTTTTTTTTTTCACTTATAACGACGATTTTTTTAAAAAAAAGCAGGTTTAATGGGTGATCCGTAAAATTTTTATCGAGAAAACCACGATTTCGCACATTTCCCAAAGTTTATTTTCGAATGACACTTTACCACCCTGTAACAAACGTTCGATTTCGTCAAAAAATTCTCCGATCAATTCGGTTCCTTCGAAAAAACTTTCAAAAAAACGTTTAAGTTTGAATTTTCAATTGATTTTCTTCCCTCGATATGTGACCGAAACAGTTGTGCATCTTTCGTTGTCGGGCTCTTAGAATAAGCACCTGGATATGGCACCTATATCGGTTACGAAAAAATTATAAACCTTTATAAATCTTGTAGAGTGACGGTTTAAAAAATTAAAAAGTTAGCGATCCAACTCGAATTTTATCGGGTACACTCATGACAGTTTTTAGCGGCCGGTATTTACACAAAACGGTCAATATTTTTTTATCCGTGCCGCGATGGTTATAATTCTTTTCAAATACTTTCGATAAACATAAAATTTGTCGGGCAACAGGAATATACGTGAAATTGTTTTTTTTTTTTTACTCCTTTTGAATCGGTCGTGAAAATTACGTTGAAATTACTACAGACGACGACGAACGACGAGACGAAACGGCATTTCTCACGCGGAACCCGATCGGACGGGGTGAGCAGTCGAGTTGAAAATAGGTATTCGGAGACGGGAAGATTAAAAAACGATAAGAAAAAAAAAATATCGCGATTCCGTCTGCACGTCAAAACGGGTCGGAAATAAATCGACCGGATGATGAATATTATAACCGTGGATGATAAAAATATAAAATTTTTTTTAAAAAAAAAAATGAAACGTCACAAATAGGTTTGCGCTCGTTGTAAATATCATTTTTCAAAGATTGTATTTTTATTATTGATGAAAAAACATATGCGTGTATTATATTATATATAATGCGATTTTAAGTGTGCGTCGTTCAACGGACACATTGTTGTTCGCGTATTTACCTAGAAAAAACATCCGTCAACCGAAATGCCAAACGCAACCCCTGCAGGCGATGGTGGTTTAATGCATAGAGGGTATTATATCGATATCGTTAATATTTTATCGGAGAACAAAAAGGTCGGAAACTTGCGGACTGTAAAATATAATATTTTATAATGCGACTGAGTCATCGTAATGTTTTTTTTTTTATTATTTTAAACCGCGCGCGGTATCGATCGATTAACGCGCGGTTTTTTAAACATAATATTTTATATTATCGACCATCGATCGTTAGCTGTGCAAGTATTATTATATTATACGTGCGAACACGGCGATTCGATGTAGAGTACTTCAATCGAGGACTCGATTGTATTTTTAAATAAAAAAATTCTTCAATATTCAATTTTTTAGACAACGAATTTTTCGTCTATTCATTTTTTTCGTCTCTCTGTAAAAAACTTTAATGGTATAAGGGATGCGCCGATTTTCAATATCAGTACCTTTGGACTCTAATAATCGTACTTTGAGGAGTCTCAAATTCGGAAGTCCAAAATTGAAACAGTTACAGTATCCAAAAAACTAACTGAAATTTGACGAAAAACGCTAAAAATTACGGGAAACATTTTTTTTTTTTTTGACATTAGTTCCAAAATAATGGACAAAAACTATTACACAATATTGAAATAAGTAAATTACAGGTTCGGTATAAGTTTAAAGTGATTTCGAATATTTTTGAGCAAAGTATAGAATTTTCTTCGTGGTTTTTGTTCGATAAATAAAATTTTTAAATTTTAACACATGGTTAAAAACATATATATATACATTTGTTTCTCAAAAAATTTGAAAGTCCATTATCGAAACATTTTTTTTTTAGTTGTTAAAAGCTGGGAAATGGTGGAAAATTGGTCATTCCTTAGTGTTATTATTAGAAAAGAATTTGTAGCTAACACAAATTTGTAATTTAAGAATTGAAATTTGTTATGTAAAACAAAATTTTCTATCCGATGAAAAAAATTTCAAAAAGCTTCCGCGTCCAGTGAATTCTGAAAGCGTATAAAAAAAGTATTGAAAAATGATGTAATTTGATTATCACAATGAAATTACGCACTATTGTCCAATTTCTAGCTAAAATCGTGTTTACTCCTCGAATCACAATGGTCCGAACGGTTTGAAATTTTCATACGTGGATACGTTTTTCGGATTTTTCGGACCATTTTTATTGTTAAATCTGGTTTTTATCAATACTAGAAGCTCGCTCAGAATCGTTTTTTCAAACGCAATGGATTTATCTGACGAGTTCACACGCGAACCCGTTCGAAATTTAAACGATCGACGAGACATTTGCATCGGTTTGAAGTCGTTCTTCATTATATATTCTCGAACGCAAGTCTACCGCAGCATTCGTAATAAATATCGGCTATATTCGTTTTAATATACGCGTCGGTTTTATAAAATATTCAGTATATAAAAAACCTCCGTTTGCGTATTATTATTAAAACTCGGAAAGTGTTTTCTTTTTAGTTTTCCGCCGGTTTTATAATTATCGCAATAAATACGTACGACCGAAACGACGGATATAAAACCGTTCGTGAAACACAATAAAAACACGGCGAAGGATATTGAAATGGTATATTTCATCGCGGGTTCGCACGTAAATACTATATTGTCGTGAGTATTATTGTATTACATTAGGTATACAACGACAAAAAATAAAAAACGCGGGAAAACACGTTTCCCGGGAAAATGCAAAATTCGGTAAATCTGATTTACTGTTTGTGGAAATGAGCGAGGGAAATAGAATAGGAAAAAAGAAAAAAATAAGAGAAAAATAACGGAACGCGATGATCAACGGCGAGAAAGCGAGTCCCAAACATCATTTGTGTTTTTCCCCGAGGCAATCATTTGACGTTAACGTAGGTGACTTGCACGGACAAAAGACCCGAGCGCATATCAAACGAGAATGTGCGGTCTACGTGTGATAATACCGACTTTGCATAATTTTGCACGTTTTTCCGGAATCGAATTGTAACAGGAGAAAACAGCGTGAAACAGAACGAAAAAGAGGAAATCGAAAAGTCCCGAAGAACAAAAGTGAATTTCTGAGTACACGAACAATTCGTGTTCGATAAGAGGTTCGACCAACGAAAAACGCACACGATATCGAATATATTGTATTGACCGGATAGTATTATTAGAGAATCGACAGCGTGCGGTGTTTGTAAATTTTTTTTTTTCAAATTCAATCGCGTGCCTCTGCACAATATAAGAGAGCAATCGAGCAAAAGGTGACGGTAAAAAATCTTTCGGCTATACAAATAATTGTTAACGTCACACGGTTCTCGTTTAAAAATCAAGCGCGTCAATCATATTTTGTATTTTAACTCGAGTTTATGTTTTCACAACGTACGATATTACCGCGTTATTCGGTGAGAAATAACGTTTTCGAACAACGTAAGGTTTTTTTTCTGTTTTTGGTGACCATCCCGCGATGGAGTAGATACGCAGTAGAAACGCGCGATTTTCAAAGTTCTGAGTAGCGTACAACTATCACACTCGGAGCACAAGCCGTGTTTAAGCGAAACAGTACAGTTTATTCATAATGTCGACGTGTTGTACGTGGGTGTAAAATAATTGTAATAAACTACCTCCGAGGCGTTCTAGGCGGATAAACGTTTGTTCGACCTAGGAAAATGTCAAGGAGAAGTGTATAAAGGGTACCGCAGAGATCGCCGTCAGCAAATCTCTATTTATTCAATCAACAGAACTATTGGAACACACTTGGAGCGATAAAGTTTACCGCAAACTGAGCATAATTATTATTATTATCATGATAAAACGCTCGACGACGGCTCTTTGCTGCAGAAATTAGCCGCACTCGCCGTTTTCGAGCGACAATTTCGGTTCGGGTTAAAGCCAAAAATCCGTATTGCACTGCCACAGTTATAATAACGGTAATATAATACGGACAGAAAAGCTACCGAGTGTAATGTATGTATGGTGACAATGATAAACTATTGTAACGCGTATATGAACATTTATATGTACCGAAAAGATAAATCAAATAATTATTGATTTACAGATACTATGCGCCGCGAGCGAACCGTGCCGATCGCCACTCGAGGATCCGACAAAATGTTCGGAAAAAACGCATCAATCCCGTAGTGTTTTTATGCTACTAATGTCAATTACTTTCTAAATAAAAACTTTATAACTTTTGTAACTATTCTACGAGCATTTGCGACGTTGTTTCTAACTTTGTTCGCGGCGTAAGCATTAAATGTTTGAGTGGAAAAAAGCGTGTTTCCCGGAGGTCTAAAACAAAATGTTTACTCGCGTGAGAAATCGGTTTCGAAATTCGTTCAAGTATATATAAATATATAAGTACAAAAAACTACTTGAACTGTTTTGGTGTGACCCGACGGTACCTTTTGGGGTTTTTTTTTTAGTATCGTGATTTAAAGTGTCTGATATTTTCGAAAATTATTACATTTAGGACGTGGCCGAGGGCAGAAATCGCGGGAACCGTGCTGAGAACGAGGAACAACCGGAAAAGTACATCGACGGATTGCACGTCAAAACAAAGTTGTCGGATCCCTGTTGAGAAAACTTTCCGAAGGTACCACAGTCATCTCCAATTCGCGGTTGCCGGTTGACACGCGCATCACGGAGAGATACAAATTATATATTGTTACCGAGAACTTTGATTTCGAGCGGAGTCGCAGTGTCAACGTAGTTTCCGTTGCAAATAAAACGCTATACATTATAGCTCAATAAGCTTATTCCGGAATTTCTCCGAATTATTTTGACGAAAGCGCGTAAACGACACGTTCACCAGAACTCGTATCCTTTCTCCTCGTATAATATCGATTGATCACATACGTATGGTGGATACGTTATGTTTTACACTCGGGACACGTTCGGTGGGCGCAGTACAAGATTCGAGAATCGAAGTTGTCTTTCCATTCCGTCTCGGACGACGGTGATTAAGAAAAGTTTTTTTTCCACATAACTAGGTGCATATTTTATCTCATAAACGTCTTCTTTCGACGTCGAAATATTTACGCCGAATACATCAAATCATCCCTTCTCGCGTATATTTTCTCGTAATAATCATTATATATCTACACGAGACGTGGGCTACCGTAAAATAGGTGTCTACTCAAAATCAAGTAAAACAGACAGAAAAGTGCTCAGAAAGATATTCGACCCAGTTTATAGTATGGAAGACCAATTATTAGTATACACTGTCGTACAACAGAAGCAAGAGGATAGAATGGAATGGACGCGATTGAAGGGCAATCGGCAATAAAACAATTATAAAACGAACCACAGAAGGAAGAATAATGGCGAAAAGACGTCTAGGAAGGCCCCGAACAACACGGCAGGACGAAGTAGGAAAACATTTACTACGATCCACGAAACACATATAGGAAGCAGCGAATGATGGGGACCGATTGAGTGAAATAGAAGTGGCAGTGATGCTTAGCTGTTAAGAAGAAAAATAATCACGTGAATTCAAAAAACTATTGAGTTTTTAAAATTTCATATTATTTTTGTATTTTACGATGAATTTGACACATGGGAAACACAAAAATGTTTCTATATGTGATTTTAAGTGTAACGGTATATTTTTGATTTTCGCTTTAGGCATAATATTAATGCTATAAAACAATGTTCGTATAAATCATAAACGTTCGTGAAACGAACCACACCACTAAAATATACGTATAATATTTTTTTTATTGCCCATAACATAGAGACGGTCAACGTTGTTGCTTAACTCAAACTTGTTACAAATCACACAACCACGAAACGTCTAACTATTGTAACAGATCGAATTGATTGAATCTGACCCGATGACGTTTGCCAACCAATAAATTGTGAAACTTGTGTTGGCCATTAGTTAGAAAAAGTAGCCGAACCGTGGTTAAAGTTTGCCATTCGTGACTGCGATAAAGCGCGATCGATTTTGTTTCCAGAAAACATTGCCGGATTTACGCATAGGTTACATAGACAGCACCACACATTATATTTAATAAAAAAAAAAAAGCGTTTTGTGTACTAAAAAAATAATAAGACTTCCTTCACAAACACGACACACAAAAATAAAAACACTGTTATCAAAATTGTGTGAATGTATCGAAAATTTTAGGAAAACGTGTCGTTTAAAGATTATGTACGTTCTTAGTCTCTAAACTGGACGTCAAAGGTGGTCTTACGACACAATATCTGCTAAGGTTTTCAAATTCAAACGTGCTAGGTGCTCTGTGATGAGAATTTTTGAACTGGAAATTTCGATTTTTTTCGTTTTTGGTTCACACCATAAAAACTAAACGAATTTTCAAACAAAGTACTACGACTTTATATCTCTCTCAAATATCACATAAAAACAATTAGAGCGAATCCGCTATCGGAAACATTGATTTCCACAAAAAACAGAAAAAAAAACATCATTCGCTTTGAATCCGAAACTAACGAATATTCAACAAGCGATTTCTACAGTTTGTCCTTAAGTCAGGACCCGTGACGTGGTTTTTTTCAATTTATGGATTTTAAAATCGTTTATAGAAATACATCAAAATGGCGTATGAGACACCGCACAATATTATTACGGTAAATATTGTAAAATATTGGTTTAAAAGCAGCCGATGCGGATTGATACACGCACGTAAAATCCGGACATCGGTTAAAACTGCGACGGCGCATCTAAAACAGTTCAAAATTATAATTCCGCACACTTATTTTTTATACCTTTCGCGCTAATTTCGTAAAACAATTTCGCCCGACACAAAAAGCGTATACCTAACACAAAAGTTCGCGGCAATAAGTCTACCGTAATTCACACCATGAAAAACTTTCGCTCGTAAATAAACAGCCGACACGATTGTGCTAAAAGAACTGTAAGAACATAATTTTAAAAGCTCGAGACGTTGTGTATAAAACAAACGAAAAAAGTCCATTACCGTCTCCTACAGTATACGGCCGTACCGATTTTATGTTTTAAAAATCGACAGACGTGTTTCTGCAGTACGTATATTATACCTATATTTGTTTGAACGAGTTTTTCCGAATCGGAATTTTCAGAACTTATTTACACGGGACTCGGCCGATGTTATACACCATCGTAACGGTTGCAGTTCGTGTAGTATATTGAATGGTGGTCGGTAAAAAAAAAAAAAGAAGAAAAAAACACTAAACGGTAGTTATTTTTACCAAACCATAAGGAGTTTGATATTATATCGTCGTGTAAAAAAACAAAAACCTTTTCAACGTTTTGTAATAAAATCACTGACCGGTCCGACGAGCACCACAGTACAACTCAGAAGTGCGCGTTAGTTATTGAACATCGTGAACAGTCGTTATAACAGTCAATATAATAAGCAACAGACGCTTCAAAGTTATAAAATTAATTCAACTTGAAAAACAATAATACAAATTGCCATGTTAGGTCATAAAATTTACGCGTGGTCCGTAAAACGATACGTCTTATAACGTTAATAATACACAATATTTATTTAGTACTCACAGTTTTTTTTATCAATATCGTTCTTACCTGAAACGGGCGAACAAATTAAATAAGCATTTTTCTAAACGATATATTTATTTTTTTTGTTCTCGCGAAACGTATAAATTACGTATACATTTCAAGCGGAAAAGTAGGTAGGTACATATATATTCACGTTATTTGTACGCAAGTAGGAAACTTGATAATAATTAACAAAAGTATACCACTCTGTCGTTTGCTCCTGCGAAACGCGAGACGAATTTCGCGCGCATATTTTATTCGCGAATGTTCAACGTCAACCCTGCAAGTGTGTTCTCGCAGTATTTTCTCGTTAAACTTGCGCGTCCCGCGTGGCAAAAATACTTACGCAGTTGTGCGGGAAAAAATAAAAAGAATCGTTACGAATTTATGATATACGGAATCCTCGCACCGTGCCGGTTCCGCCGCGATAAATAACGAAAAATTACAATTTTCGTTTTAACTGTAGTCCGCTCGATATTTAAAAGAAATTCTGTTTTCAACACCGGTCTCGGTTCTCGATATTTTCACCGCGAAGGGTAAAAAAAAAAAAGCCCCCCAATATTATATTGTCGAGCGAAGAGTACTGAACACTGAATGATCGGAACTTTAACGGCGCTCCTCCCCGCATCGACCGTCCGGCTCGTGAAAATCAAAAGAAAAATATATAAACGATAACTTTTCATGGGTGAACGGACAACAGCGGACCCTCATCTAAATTTATGTTTTCGATTTGTGTACGATTTATAAGTTTTTGATAGGCATCCCTTCATTGCGGTGTCTTTATAAGAGCACCTAAAATCATTTGCACCCCAGGCCTGAAATTCTCAGTCCGCCCTTGCGGCGTTACACCGCGGTAAGTCTTTCGTCGGAACACCGGTTAAAAGAAACATTTTATTGCGAATTTCTTTATTTTTTGAGTTGTATGAAAGCTGCAGTTGTCGTCGTCTGCGCGACTCGGGCTTTGCTGACGAAAAGCATACCGTTCGCCATTTTTTTCTAATGCTGCAGTCTAATCGGCAGACGGCGGTGATCCCTTCGCGCAAACTGCACCATCGAGTACATAACGCACTTATCATTTTGCGGAGATGCCAAGAAACGAGATTATGCAGTGTACTTGTAACATATATTATTATTATTATGTACACAGGAAGAAGAGACTATAGAGAAAAGAAAATCTACAGTCGCGGTTGGCGCGAAACCGATATTCAGTATAACAACTGTCCGTGTACTAGTAGGTTTACAATGACCGCATAAAAAATGCGTTTATTTTTTTGTAATCCGTTACACGGTGTACAACTTTATCCGAAAATATCGTGGTTTTATTATTATTGCAAACGTATCGCTACGAAATCGCAAAACCGGGTGTAAACGAGCGCCCTGTAGAGGGCGCTCGTTTACACCTTTCTAAACTTTTTTTTTTCGAAATCGGTCCGTTACACACTTTGAGAACTGAGTTCGCGGTACTTTTACGCGGAAATTTTAGCCGCGCCGTAATCACAGTGTACTTGTTCGGAAAACATCAGATTCGATGTTTACGCGAAAACCTATTCGCGTTGTGTTAGCGTTGAAATAACACATTAACTTCCAACCAAGACTCGGTTTTATGTGTTTACGAGATAAACGCTGTGATCGGCAATAGGTGCTGCGGAGCCACAGCCGTATTACGAGAGAGAATAAAAGAAAAGCCGGTCGAGAACGGACGTGATAAATTATTGTTGGCACGTCTTTCAGCTGCAGCAGTATCCACGGGGCGGACAGTACACGGGGCCCACTATGTACATTTATGCACTGCAGGAATAGCGATGGAACGCGCGCGTCGGTTTTGAATTAATGGTTTTGGGAATAGAATTTGTTTTTTTTTTTCAAGCCCACGATACACACAACTCGTCGTCAGAAACGTTACACCGCGTACAATGACTAATATAATACGAATATAATTGAAATTTCCGAGCTATTACACTGATTTGGCTGTACCGTTGTATCGTTATTATCATCTGCCGGGATTACGCGCGCCGTGTAATGGATTTCGTTTCTTGTCCTCTCTCT
>CM029362.1:9804959-9862488 GCA_017140985.1 Hormaphis cornu
AACTAAATTCTGTTTAGTCAATAAAATAGACCGACGATTCACTATACCGACCGAGTGATGTAGTGATTTGAATAACGGTTAAACGCTTTTCGAACGTAACAGTAAATCAAAAATAACAATAAACTCGAGCATTTATCGCCGGCCATAAACCGCGTATTTATGCGTTTCAAATTCAAAAACTGATTTATAGCCGTCCTGCTGTGACACAATTATTGCGTTCTATGGAAATAAAAAGAGAACAACCACTATATCTGATCGTCGAGATGTTTTTTTTTTTTTCAGGAAATACAAACGGAAGTCTATAAACTGATGCGTACGTATCAGTGTGGTGTTATCGTTTACAAATAATATATACGTACTGCGGGTGATGTATAGTGGCGAGAAAAAAGGTCGGAGATTTGTTACAACGTTTGTAAGAGGCGTATTTTTTTTGGTGTCCTGAAAGCCAAGGGAAAATGTTCGCCAACTTACAGTGATTCAGTTTTAAAATACTGAAAAAAGTTTTAAAAACAAAACTTTTGTGTCGTTGTAAAAATCGATTTTCGTTACGAGTATGCGAAAATAATTTTTTTATTTTTAAAATTTTTGTAAAATTTTATTCGATCATATTCTGAAGTGTCTAAAAACATTTTATAAATTCGGCTTTGCCTAGAAAAAAAGACGATTTATTTTATTCTTTTTACAGATTACAAATCGGTTCACATGTCGAGTACGTGTATAAGGCTTTCGGGTGTAATTCAGACAAAACAAGCAGTAGTTGGGCGACGTACGTACGATATATATTTATTTGGGTGTACAAAATTGAAAAGTTACAAAACGGTGGTGGCCTTGGATACTTCGGGACGGTAGATTGATAACTTTAAGGTTGAAGAGTACTGGCGTTTGTTTCAATGAAAAACATAAAACAAAAAAATAGATGTATAAGTTGCGTACGTTACAATAACTCTTTAGAAACGCTCGCCTTATAATAAGAGCCGGGGCAAGTGGGCGTCGTAAAATTTGCGTTTTTACTTCCTAACTCGTATTTAACACGAATCCATAAAAGTAAAAATAATAAAAACGTTTTACGTATTATCGTGGCGTGTATCAATATTTCCTTTTCAGCATATTACATACATACACCGGCGCTACAATGATTATTGTTGTATACATTACGCGCTGCGATAGACACTGTAAATTATACCGTACGGTTGCGGTAAAAACAAAAAAAAACACCCGTTTCACGAGTTCGTGTCGATTTTATGGTCGTTTCGGGAAAGAGTCGTGGTTCCACTAGTGAAACATTTCAAATACCTTCGAGGCAATTTTTCAAAAAACGAACGGTTTTTATAACGTTTATACTGTTACGTGAAATAGGACGCGAACGGAGAGAGAACAGAATATGCACCGCCGAATCGGAAAACAGATTAGCCCGGGCGTCTTCCAAACGTGGTTTTTTTTAATTAAAATTCGACCGCGAAGACTCCGGCGGTACTCTGTCGAAGCTTTTTTTTTTTGATTTTGCCCAATTTTTCTAACCGAGAAAAAAATATGAAAATTTCGGAGAATTTTACGGCGAAAAGTTTGAAATTATATTTCGTGGTCTGTGACGAGAATTTCGTGCGGAAGAAACGCTCCGTTTTTTTTTTTTTTTTCAAAGTCGGCACCTCTAATAAAAGGAACCCCGGCGGTCGAAGCTTTTTCTTTTGAGATCACGTTTTGAGCTTCACACGCCGAAAACCGAAAAACAATCGCGAATTTCACGGGCAACGCACCCGGAAATAACGAGTAAGACGAAAATCGTCGATTGACCGATATAATATTATATGATTTTACGTCGCGAAAACAAAGGATATAATGAGAATCGGTTTCCGAAACACCCGAAGAACAAATGATTTCCGAGTTTACTTTCCGAAACAACGGTGTAGTACCACAGGGATGTTTCGGTTATGAGAACGGGATGGCCGGACGGGAAAAAAAATCAAACGAGTCCGATAGAGAATTGGGCACGATCGTGAAATGAGTTGAGAAAGTCGGAGGAGGAACAAAAGAGACGCACGCGTGTCATATTTATACAGCACTCGACAGAACCCTCCTGGTTTCGCGTTTTTTTCGCTCCAAACACACGCGCAATACGAATCGCCCTTCGAGATGTTTCTAATAAAGGCCGTACTTTCGTGTTTTTTTCCTTTTTTTCTTTCTACATTTGATATCACACATCACGTTTATATTATTCTCGTCACCCCGAGCGAGCGAAACCTTTGCGACGAATCATCACGCGCGCGCGAATATTAATCAAAAATTTCGCGTCAACGGTTAAACGCCTCTCGATTGGTATTCGGAACGCCTATATTGGGCGCGGGCACGCCGGAATTTTTCATTTGTCGCGGTGATGAAAGCCAGAGAGAGAGAGAGAGAAAAATTAACATTTCAAACGTTCCGCGAGAACAGCGAGTTCGTGATGATCTCGGGAAACACGATTTCCGAAATTTATGCGAGACAATAAAGACGTCGGATGTATATATTTTTTTTCTGGTACGATGAGACGGTTTTATATTTTTACTATACGTTCTCGAGAGTAAAATTTCAAATTAAAAACGGTACGGCATAAAAACTTAGCCGTGACAACCGCGGGCGCTTTATATAGGTTATGCTGCTAGTTTTCCGTGTGCGTTTCGGTCTGCGGCGGAATGCTTCAATTACGCGTTTTATTTTTTGATTTTTTCGAACGTAATGATACATGTTGTTGCTCTCGGATATAAAATAATCGCGTTTAAGCCAAAGCGTAGTCGATGATACCACCCACGCGAACTAGAGCGTCCGTGGTTTTTAAATTTTTTTGTTCAAACAGTCGCACTTAACAGCGACGTGCGCGCGCGGTCTCATCGGTCGGATTCGAAGTGAACCCCTAGAAACACCAGTTTTTTCACCGCTGTACCCGGAAAACGTCCCTTGGAAAAACCGTTGTATCCGTACGTTTTTTTGTAAAATAAAAAATATCCAAAAACGAACGGTAGCGCCGAGGAAACTCGAGCTTTTCTTTCCGCGCGCTCGTATTGTTGACTCCCCGCGGGGATGAGGCGGCGGCGGTCCTCTCGGAAACGCTCGTGGTGTATTTGCTTAACGAATCGCTGTTTGTGTTCGGGGGGATTCGATTAAAGAGCGTATTGTTTTCGTGCGCGACGACAGCGTGTTTCATCCGAATCGGGCACACGCAAAAATTGCACACAACACCACAGCGCGTTCGTTAGCTTCTTAGAAACACTGCCTCCCCCTTGTGATCGCGGGTTCATTATTGTTAAATGTAATTTAATAATAAATATATAATTTATATGTTCAATGTAATTTTTGTTTTTCTTCCCGCACGACAGAAGCGGCGCATACGACACAAGTATCATGACGTGTTTTTTTCGGTTTCGTCGCATCGCGTTTTCCGGAAACCGCCGCTCTCGCGAACCGGACAAAAGTCAACGTTTTAAATGTTTTCGTCGCCCAGACGACAGACACAGAATTTTCGAGTGTAAAAACTCTTTCCGTTCGCCAGACCCGCCAGACCGGGTCGTCTGATACGGTATTAATCTAATAAATTAGAGACGTTTACGATTCGTTATAATGTGTTGTACGTTACGCTGTACGGGCATAAAAATACTGTCGTTTGAAACACAACGTCAATCTGTAAATATTCATAAATCAAGAAGGTTTTTCGCTCGTTCTGGACCATTATTCGTCAAGTTTTGCGTTAAAAACAAAGTCGTAATGTTTGCGACTCTGTTATCACGCGGTCGGTTTTAAAACGTGTTGCTACTATTTTATTGACACGTCGCGTATTTCTGCGCAGTGTTATAACCGCATTACGCATTTGTTCGCCATGATTATTCCGATTGTTATTCGAACGTCTTGTTCATCTATTGTTGTTCATCCAATAATCCGCGTCTTGTTTGATTACCGTATGCCGTTTATTGTAATGTTCGTAGTCGGAATTTAATAAATTACCAAGAAAAAAAAAACGCGTGATCAGAGTAGTAAATGTACCCAGTTATACTTTGTCTGGAAGCGCCGACGCGCGTGCACAGATTACGCACGTTCACGAGAAGAGACGATTGAAAACGTCCGATTAGGAAAAACTACGGATCTGACGCGGCGCCGCGGAAGACAAATGATTCGCGGAGACGCGACAAGCGTTAAGTTTGCGTTAGCGGCAGAGCCGGCAGAGCGTTCTGAGCGGAATGGATTGGAAATTTATTGAAATTAAAAATTTGGAAATTTGCGGTTACAGCTGGTCGGTGTACGACAGACACAGTAGTGGTTGTCACCGAAAATAATAAACACAAACACCATAACGTCCCATAGTTATTTTTTTGCATGAACGGTGATATTTTTTATTTTTTCTCACTAAAGTTAAGAAATCAAAATTTCAAGTACTTTAAGCTCTTTCACACGTAGCTTGATACACCACTGTCGTCGTTGGTCAAAAAATTGATTTTTCTCAAGTTGTTGACCTCGTCGTTGACTATATAATTATACGATTTTTATAATACATAAAAATTGGTTAATTATTGTTTCAAATTTTGTCGTCCAGGAACAATAAATCTACCTACTACTGTAAGATAGCACCTAATGTTTTAGAAATAAAGTACCTGGTTGTCATACCGGTAGACCGAAGATGGTGAAACAATGTAAAGCGGCTGTTTTTTTTTTCCTTAAATTAATGATAGAAAATCCAAATTTTCGCAGTACCCATAATTTCCGTGAAACGTATTCAATTTAGAATCTCTACTGCGAACTAACGCTTTTACGTTGAAACGTTTCCGTCGTGATACAAGAATTTTTGAAAATTGCGTCTTTTTTAAAAATCGACCGCTCGGTTGAAACGAACCATCGAGATAAAAATACGTCCCACTCTGACGTTCGCGGTACTTATAATTGTAACTCTCGGTTCGAATAGAAAATATTGAAGAAAAATTTTTTAGCCGCCCAAATTTGTGAACAACCGTTAGTAGTTTTTGTTTTAAATCAAGAAACATTTCAAAGTTTCGTACGATATAACATATTATCGTATAACATTACGTTCGAACGTGGCCGGACGACGGTTTGTTTCGGCCCGAATCTGCGGCTCCTAAATCCGAATTCTCGGGTGCTCGCTCAACTACGTGATTCGAATGCGATATACCGAGCGGACTGGGCGAAAAATGTGACGAGGGGAAAAAAAAAATAAATAGAAAACCTGCACACCGGATGAAAACGTTTTTGAAAAATTATTCCGTACGTTTTACTCGGACGCGACCGGCCCGGGGCTCGCGATGATAGAATGTCCACCGCGTCGTCGTCCGCCCCTTCGCGCGTCGTCCTCCATCAGCTCTTTTTCTTTTCGTCCATCAATCTGGACCTCATTCGCGTCGACACGTTCGCCATGCTACTAATTGTCGTACAATATATATCGAATTTATTTCGTGAGAAAAAAATCGATTACACTGAACGATGAAAACGATTTGTAATAAAGTGTTCAAACAAGTACGTCATTGCTGCTGGTATCGAATAATTCTAATTCATAACGTATTTTAAGTACTCGTTATTCAATACAAAACAGCATGCTTTAATTTAGTGTACTCGAACACTTTCGAGTGTCAATAAACGGTATTTAAAATGTTTTTGTTACTAAAAAACTTAATACTATTGCAATAACTCAAGTGGGCTGCTAGAAGCGCCGATTAATTTTTCTCCGTCCGTCACGCGCGAGTTATTCGGCTTTAAACGGTTTCATTTCAAACGTAACGAATATTATCATATTGGACGATGAGAATTCCGAAAACTGTCGCGCGGAACAACAATCATCGAACGCGTTGGATCATTTTTCGTATTTAAAGAGTATATCAAATAAATACTTTCGAAGACAACATAACTGAGTGGAACTGTTTAAATAATTTCAACAGTAAGTACGGTTTGAAAGTTTTATTTACAAAACCGCTGCGGAACGAAAGATCACTGTTGAAATTGTATTACGACGAATCCGTTTTATCTCACTTGTCGACCGATCAGTTTTCGTAAGATTAAACGTAATTATTTAATTAATAAAAGAATTTTCGCAGTTCTAATGTGATAAATTAACAAAATTTAATTAGTCGTTTGAATTTTCTCCAAATGAGGCATAAAATTTTATAGGATGTGAGTGGCAAATTTACTAAGCATACCTCCTCACCTATACCTCAGCAGTACCTTGGATTCGAGTTGGGGAAAATGTATTGGAAGTTTTACCTTCACCCGAGACACATGTTTTAACACTTTTTTTTTTACCAACATTAAATGATAAAAAGTCGTGTATGAAGAAAATGTATAGAACTGTAGGAGATACCTAGTAATAATTACAAACATTTACGTAAACAGCAAAAACCTATAAGTTTTTTTACAATTTTATGTGCAAAAACTTTGTTTTAATCCAAACGATACAATACAATATATCGACAGAGGTGACACAAGCTCGCTCGAGAACCATTATGCCAGTGTACATCCGTTCTATATTTTTATTTCATGCGAAACAAACTATGGTGTATTTGAATATTATATTTAATTATTTATAATAATATGTACGCTTTTGACGAAATTTATTGGAAAATAGGTAAATTGGTATGTACAATAAGTAAATTAGGTTCAATGTTGTCTTGGTTTTACGATTTTATAGAACTTCCATGAAATGTCGCTTTTCTTTGGTTACTTATTCAACGAGTATGTGAATTCACATACAAGTACTCGTAAAACGTTTTTTTCCCAAGATATATTTAAACAAACCGATTTTTGGTCGGTGTGAAAAAAACAAATAAGAAAACACGTTTTATGAAAGCCATTTGAATAACTAAATTATATTCAGTGGTTTGTGCTTTGAACAAGAAATATAAAAGATTCGAGTACACAATTTTGTCATATTTCATACTTTCGAAGCTGCTTTTCGACTATGTTCATTTACATATTTATGTTTGCGATTTGATCTCATAAGCATAATTTCATATTTGCTTACGATGCACATGCCGTACAGTTATTTGTTTTAATAACACGAGAAGATCAAAAAAAACGTAAAAAAATATAATCCCAAAACGGCTTGCCTTATAATACGATATTATTCACGTCTCCCGAAATAACGCTCAGCGAAAGTGAACAAAATAAAATAAGTTTAATTTTCAAAACAGAGCGGTAATGTGCATAAACTGTTTACTCACTCTTTTAGTCACTAAATGATGTGTATGTTATTTTGTCAGTTCTTACCTGTAAAAATACAAAAATTAAAATTAAAATTTAATATACGAACGTTTAACACAAAAAAAAAAAAAAACGTTTCGTCAAAATAAATTGCTACTACCGAGTAAACATATATATTATCAGATACGAAACAAGTTAGTAAATAACATTTTAACGACCCGTTCGGGTGAAATTGTTTAAGTCTGTAATGGTTACTGCAAACAAAACGAAACCGACGATACGACGCATATTGCTTTTCCTGTACAAATAATTTGTGGTCGTTAGACGTTTCACCGAAATGTAACAGTAAAAGAAATTTAGTTTTAACATTCTAGTTTTGAAACGGTCAACACCGAGAATTCATCGTACACAAAAATATATATTTAGTTTTTGATCGTATATTATGGAAATATCACGAAAAAATAAATACCGCTGTATAATATTTATGTTGATTTCGTAACGTAAATTACAGAATATTTTATTAAGTTTTCGACGAGTTCTATAATTAGGTAAAAAAATACGAAAATCGCAGTGACGCTTATAAAATGATTCAATTTTTACGTATTTTATTTGCAAACGATACGTACCCATCGAAAATGTTTTCACGGTGGAAATGTTTCGTTTTTAAAAATTGTATTTATTTACAGTGAACGTCAATTACTTTCCCGTTTATTTTATCCGAATTTCCCAGTTCATTGTGCGCTAACTGTCGAAATAAAAACATAACGTAAACGGGAAAAATGATCGCCTTTTGGAGGATTATAAACAGACATGATCGCTTCATTTCAACCTATTTCAGAATGAAAATCTACGGCGGACACAGATGTCGCATAACATTTTCAAACCACAAAAAAAAAAAAAAATAAAATGATAAAAAATATCATTATACATTTTTGGCGATCGTCTCCATCGCATCCGCCCTTGTATCCGGCTTTAAATAAAATCAATATTTTCTAAACAGCATTTTTTTTCCATGTACATACGGTTTCTGGAATATTTTAGACGAATAATAATACTTATCGTTTGAACGATAATACGGTAAATACAGCAGTTATTATTCGGTAGTATAATATATATATATACACAGGATATATTTATACTGAGCCATAACACGTCATTTGAATAATACACGTATCTGCGAATCAATTTTACCGTATCCCAGTCACGTCTGCGCACCGTCATATTGTTATTCTGTCGACGATTTTACGTTTCGCCAGTGCTCTGTTCAAACGAAAAGACGAGGACTTACTTTTGTATAATAAAAAAATATAGCGAGGTCGATAGCCGTTATTTCGATCATAGTAAAGAAGGACCGTGGCCTCCGGAATCGAAATCCAATACTTAAAAACGATTCAATTAAAACGAGAAAAGTACAAAATTCGTTTTTGTTTTTGCAATGTTTCCTACGTACAAAACAACATGTCTATAATAATAATTAATAATTAATTCTTGTTGAACCGATAGTAATAATCACAACGTTTTTTTGGCTTTCTTCGACCTGACCAGACTGAATGTTACTAGAATAAGTTTCATACATCGATATATAAATAAAAAAAAAAAAAAAACTATACGTCACATGTATTTTTTATCAAAGTAAACTGCAGTGTCATTCCAAAAAGAAATCTGTATAAAAACGACGTTGAAATATGATATTTTGGGTGACAAAAACTAATTCCGATTGATACGTTATTGCAGTACGGGCTACTATGTAATATTTTAGTAAGTTTTTGGAAACCGGACGATTCGTGGTATGTCGGAAAATCGGAGGGTTCAAAAAAAGAATTCACGGTGGCTCCGAATTTCAACCGATGAACGCAATAGGTTTTTTTTTTTTGAGAATAGCCCAGAAAAAAGGTGGTCAACTGAAAACACGCCGTCATAAACCGTTGCTCAAACGGGAATTTATGAAACGATATGAAATGTAAATAATTTCAAAATTTCTGTTCAGCCTCGCGAGGATGTGTCTCGTCGAATGTGTGCGTATACCGTCCAAACACGTTAGGCATTCGAATACTTGATTCGGTATTTTGATTAATTTCAGAGCACAAACAACCTGAAATATTTTAAACACTTTTCTTCGGTGTTTTAATTCTTGGATTACAAATATATATATTTAAATAACATTTATTGTTGGTAGTGCAATATGTGTGGCATTTTTCACATTTTACACTGACATCTACTTAATAATATACGAGATTATACACATTTTAAGTATGCGGCTACACTATGGATATATGCAGTGGGGTTTTTACAACTTGATTGTAAATCGTAAAATAATTAAAAAGTAATGTGAAAAAAGTATTTTTTGAGTTACCTGCTATTTAAAAATAATTCACAATTTTATTTAATTATATGTTTTCTAAAGTGATTAAACATACATACTCTGAGTACTTTTTCTTTTCTATTGATATTCGAACTATTCGTGCATTGTAAAAGCACATATTTTTACAACACCAGACTAAAGGTTGTAGTTAAGGGGGAATTTTCGATAGAGTTACAATAGAATTCCATCAGAGCGCGTTTTTTACTTTATTTCTATATCAGTGGGGGCTACCTTAAACGAAACTCTTAGTTACTTTTAAATGAAACAATAGTTATTTTTTTTTTTTTATTTTTTTTGAAAATTTATTGCGATTCAGAAGAGTATGTAACCTGTAAACTGACGTTGATTTTTTTTTTGGAATTTTGATTATTAAAAACGAATATTTAAAAAAATTAATTTACAGCGATACGGGGTCAACTCCAAAAAACTTTTTAAAAAAAAATTGATTTTTAAAAATTCGCCAACGACAGTATATCTAGCGATACGTGTATAGGTTGTACATTTAAAGTCACAGAATTCCAACTACAAAACTCAAACAAGCCGGAAAAAACTTAAAACGAGAAGTTTTGATTTTTTAAACTGTAGTGTAACTGATTTAAAAAAAAAAAAAATAAACAAAAATGTCTTAAAATATTTTTTAGAGTCATCGTGAGCACAGTATTGACTGTAGGTAAATCACACCATAAAAAAAAAAAAACGCGATATTCCCCGTTTTAAACGATTTTGAGGGAGCTAAAAACAATGTTCGGCAAGTTAGTGAAAAAAATTAACTGCAATAAGTTAAATTAGTTCAGTTACGTTGCCTTCAGTTAAAAGTTTAAAGTTAAAAACGAAAAAAAATTATCGACAAGATAACATAAATCTTAAGATGGAAAATAAAATATACTTGACTCGGTTAAAAATTAATGAAACGTTAATTTTTTTACTAAAGACGTAAAATCTATAGTACTTTAAGCTTACTTAAACAGTTAGGAAAATAAATGATCTAAATAAAAAAAAAAAATTCAACGAATCAGTTTTGGTTGTTGTTTCCGCTTGATAACGAAATATAAAATAACTTTGCGACAACAAACGCATTTTCAACTGAACACGTTGAAAACAAAAATAATTATCTATTTGTGTTAGAAATATAAAAAAACTGTTAACTATAGTTAACCTTCGGGTAAAAATACGTTCGCGGCGCTCGCCTTATTGCAACCACGCGGTTTTCAAAGTCGCCGAGGCGACGTCGTAACGAAAAGTAAAATAATTATAACATAATTTGTCACGAGATTTTAATACCGCGATTTTTTTTTTTTATTAAAACAATATTTGTGTACCGTGCGGAATCGCGAGCCGACGACGACGATGACGAAAACAGCGCCGGCATATTATTTTAATCCGTTTTAATAATAATAATAATATTTTAATAATATAAATATATATATTTACGTTTGCCGCCCTCTCGTCCGATTCGTTTGGCCCGAAATCTGCATAATCAATATGCTCTCCGCGCGGGAAGGGAACGACGCGGAAAAAAACAAACGCATATAACACACAAACGCGTCGATCGGTAACAAATTGTATTGTATTGTACTATTTCCGTACAGACGACAGAGATTTGCAAAAAAAAAAAAAAAGTACAAACGAATTATCAATATTCCTGTTTGTTTACTATACGAGAAAAAATTGTTTTCACTAAAACGTAACAAACAAATATTATTTTTTTAAACGAATTTCATTTAAATTTAGAAGAATTAAATATGGAACGTAGTGTGTTTTAAACATTCTACACGGATGATACGATCAAATTCGATTTCAATACATACAAACAATCTCGAGGGTGTAAACTATATCCTTCCCTCTTGCCGCGGCCATAACGACGCCAGAACGCTCTCATTAATTTTCACAATGTATACCTTATTTTATATTACGATAATACGGAAACTTTCGATTTCAATATATCACACGAATGAATTCAAAATTTACCTACAGAAAAGTAATATCAAAAAAAAAACTTCAGTTTTAAATTATGGTTTGTTTGAAAAATTTCGTATACTCAACCGAAATCGATTTTTAATGGGAAAACAAACAATTCGTTTTTTTCGATTACTCTATACAGTTTTCACCATTCGTATAACTAAAAAATGGCCGCCATCACTTTAGGTCGCGTGGGTAGTTTGACGGAGTAGCGACTACGCTTTGGGTGGGTCACCGGTTTAAAAAAACTCGTTTCGATCTTTTATAACGAATCATTGTTTATTTAGTACATAAAAGTTTAGCCGTTTCGACGCCGGATTTGGCGATTTTGCCATTCCGGCACATCACAACTAGGAAAATAATCGAAACATTAAAAAAAGATTCAATTAAAATAAAATTTAAAGCCAAAATTTCAACTTTTATATGGTTTCAAACGTAACAATTGTAGGAGTACTCCTTCTACTGGAAAACATCGTTACAAACCTGAACATTTTCGATTTTTTTTTTTGGTTTTAGAGGTTAAACTCAAAAAGTAAGCAAAATTATAAAAAAAAAAAAAAAATCTTCAACCAAAGTACCACCAGAGTCCAAAAAACGTATCGAATAGTAGTTACTGACTTCAAAAATCGTAGCATTCATTCTTCGCGGAAAGTGGTAGACGAAAAATGTAAAACATCAATGTAAAAACGATATACAAGTTCTTCGCTGCGCTCAAAATCTTAGAACACAAATAATTAAAAACATCTGAGCGCCGTGAATATCTTGTATCTATCGGCATTTCCCGAGAACAGACCACAAAGTTTCCAAAAGGGTTTTGGAAGTTTTACAGACCCGTATTGTACTTTTAATTAAATAAAAATTTGTTCTTTGGGTAATAACGCGACTGTCCGGAGAAACGTTGTGTAAATTTGACCGCTTCAAAGCGCCTCGCACGTGTAAAACACGACGAGAAAAACGGTTTTCCGGTGGAAACGCTGACGATCTTTCAAACATTTGAAACAAGAAAAATTGTAAATATAGGATGGAAAGATGCGACTTCCTTAAGTTTCAGGTATACCGCATGTTGGTCCAAATAAATACTGTTTAATATTATAATACTCGGGATTAAACGGCTAGATTTCAGAGGTCTAGAAGACGACTTCGTACACGAAATAAAATTACAAGTCGATCGTCGCGCCCTGTTAAAATCGTACGGTTATTTTTACATTTAGAAAATGTTTTGCAAAGTACGCAAAAAATCAAGGCTGCGAGAGTTTTTCCGGCGGTACGATTGTCCGTACGGGTTAAATTGCTCGCACAAAATAAAAACAATAAAATAATCAAACGAACCACTACTTTTTAACGGCTAAAAGTTTCGGAACGTTCTGGCGAAGCGTTCGCGTCACTGCGTTTTCGCATCTTTTCCCAATCAAACGGCGCAAACTTTTTCTCCGTCTTCCGTTTTTCGGAAAAACAAAACGAACGTGTTATTACTATCGTCGTTATAACGCCTCGGAGTTTTTTCGATCGCGTCGGACCGCGTATAAGAAATATTTTGCGCCTCCGAGAAGGAACGCGGTGACTGACGATAACGGGAGAACAGCGGGATTTTATTATCTACTATAATACTGCCCGAGCGAATGTTCTAAACAACGGTGTCACCGAAGTCTCGTGTATACGCGATTCAAAATATTTCATATTAAACCGCATATTTCCAGCACCACTATTGTGGTGCCGGGCGCGACATTCTTCGCGGTGAAAAAAAGAAAATAGTTTTAGCGGCGAACCGAATATTTCGACGTGCGCGCGACCGTAGACGATAAACGCCGCGGAGACGAAAGACGGCGTTTTCAGCGAGAATTAATATTTCTCGACATTCCGCGCGCGTGAAGAAGAATGCGCCGCGATCAGTGGCCGCAGACGGACGCACGCGGTTGTCGGCATTTCCACAAGTAATAATAATTATTATTATCATTTTTCCGAAGCGCAGAAGACGTTTTCCGAACGGAATTTTTAATCTTATCGGCCGAAAACGATGAGACGATCGTCGCGCGGACAGAATTTTCAAACGAAACGGGACAATAATCGTTCCTGCGCAGCTTCCGCGCGGTACACATTACTGCCGGGGAGGACACGTCCTGACCGAAACGAAAATAATTAAAGCCGAGAAAAACGTAATTCGACTCGCTCGTTCGGACACAAGTAGTTTGAACGGTTTTCCGTAATATTCGTGTTTTATGCGTCGTTACAATTTCACTGCGACACGTTTAACAGGCAGCATACAGTTTTCGTGACTTTGCGCTTTACCTGACCAGATTTCTTTATAACTCGACAGTACCTAGAGCGATCTTTCGGACGGCCCGGTAAAAACGCACAAACAGTGTAATACACGATAAGCGTGAGTAATTTTGCGAAATTCGGGCTCGTAATAATCGTAGTATGCGAGACTGTAAATTAAATTTTGTACAACGGAAGGAGGAGCAACGAGAAGGGTTGAGCGAAGACGACGATAAATTATTATAAATCTCGACACACGGCATTAAAGCGGCGATACCGCTGTATAACGCAGCAGGAAGTGACTCCGCGAACCGACGTGCTTCGTTGCCGAAGAGAGCGAATTTTGTGACGGTAAAAAAAACTTCGTTAATCTCTCCTCACGCGGCCTCGTAACGGCAAACGCTGTATTTGCGAAGAGTAGTGCTGCGTAGTTTTTTATGCGGGACGTTTTATAACTGAAATTATATTCGGCGATGAACGAAAATAAACAAATTCCGGTGTCGTTGTGTACACGTTTTTTTTACGCGTGAAGAAATCGATTGATTTTTTACGATTGAAATAAAACGCGAAAAAACTTCCGGGATAGGGCTGCTCACGCGTTTTTTGCGCTCGAAACGTCCGGCGAACGGAACGACGCGTTGGATCTATCGACGATATTTCTTCTACTCGTAATTAAAAACAGTTATGCCGTCGCATCGGGTCAGCCGGGAATCTCGTCGGAGTAGCCGTTGGTGCAGAAGTCGATGTTTGCAATAAATACGTGTAAGTATATTCAATCAGAAACGCGATCAGTGTGTCATCAACAAAATCCTTACGTTATTGTATTAAACTCGTTCGAAACTTTTACGACCATTTTAAATCCGACCGTTCCAATAACGTCGTACACTATACAACGAGCGTTTTTCATACTTTTTTTTTCGTCTTTCGAAAAACGTTTGGTGTACGATAGGGTGCGACTGTCTACGTATCGCGGGTAAGGACAGGAGCACTGCTTTCTACCCGAAAAAGTGGTCGCACAGAAGACGATTTCGAGAACGTGCGTGGAATTAATATAAAAAAAAACCGCTCAAAAAAATGAACGCGTGACGACTACCCCGCGAAAAAGCTGCCCGCTCAGAGTCTCGCAGTAGAAAAACCAGTCCGCGGACACTGCGGCCGCGGTTTTTCGATCGCACTATATCGTATTTTGACGTGACGATTAATCTCGGTCGATCTCTCGTCCGCTAGCTTCTCCGAATCGGTTGGTGTGTAAGTAAATCGCGTAGTTTGTCGTAAACCTACGATCTTTCTCCTGTCCGGTCGCTGGGACCGACCGAACGCGCCGAACGATGATACTCGTATTCGTAATCGTATTCGTATTCGTATTCGTATTCGTATTTCGTATTTCGTATTTGTATCCCTGTGCGCGATTAAAACCTCGCGCCGCCGCGGTGGTACGGCATATCGAACGAAAAAAAACGATCCGACCGTGACGCGCGACGGACGGATTTGCGGAATTTATCACGCGGCGCATCTGCTACACCCGCCGCGGCCTGTCTGAACCTAACCACACACACACACACATCAGCGCTGTGTGAGATGATGTCACAATCCTTAAACGGCAGAAAACTTTAACCACGGGCGGAAAAAAAAAATATCGAAATTGCGTGTTTGACGGGCTTGCGAAATATGTACACACACACAAAACAGAGCGAGCGGCGAAGGAGATGTGTCGCCGAGGGAAGCGTTTGACGGCTTTTTACCACCCCGGTCGGGTCCCTCGGGTCCTATAAAAACCGATACATCACCGGCATACTCGGGGTAATGAAGCCGACACGGCGAATAACCGTGTGTTATTATCATTATTATTACAATAACGTCACCCGACTGGACTATTTACGTAAAACGGAAAGAGCTGACGAAAAAAAAAACGACCGGGTTTGCCGCCGTTTGTTTCGCACCTCGTTCCGGGACCGGCTGACGAAATCTCGTACGAAACAGTTATTGTAATAGCGTTCTATAGAATCACTACTGTTTCCGCGAGTTACGCGCGTCCCGGGTAAGTATTCTAATAGTGCACAGCCGACGAGTCGCTCTCCAAACTGCACCCTGTAGTTTCGGCTAACCGACAAATTTACCGATTTATACTATTAAAATTGTATATATATATATAAAAAAATTCATTTTCCACTCAGTTTTTTATGCTCGCCGCAAAGTCTGTTGCAAACACCCTCGGTGGGCTTCTTCCGCGAAGCACGAAAAACGTCCCTGTCGCGACCGTCGTACGCGTTTTTCCGCTTACTACGGCGGGTTCGTTTCAAAACGGCCGCTGACGACTTTCGGATCGCGATTGTTTTTCTCGGTTTTCGTAAACGTTTATTTGTCGCACTGATCGACCGATCGTACAAACTTCGACTACGAACGGCTACGAAATGATCGTTATTGAGAACGTCGGCCGAAAACGAAAACTTGTCCCAAGTAGTAGTACCCTAACGTTTTTTTTTTTTTTTTGACTCTGCGAAATCCAATTATTGTGTGACGAACAAAGTCGGATTATCGTGCACAGTAAAACAAACTGGTACGCGCGAGTTTTGCAACGATTATGCCCCGTATTAAACAAAGTTCGACTCTAGTAAAACACGTTATTGCGAAACTTTTAATCGGATACCCGAAGCGCGTACACGACGATTCGAAAACGTCATTTCAATAAACTCGATACTTAATTTTTCGTCACATAAAAATTTACGCGATTTCTTATTTACAGCACGCAATATGCGCAGTATTATAGTTGACGCGTTTAGAGAGCGGTTACGAGAAGACGGATCACAATTTATATATGTCGAATTGAATTTTTTTCAACGTTTCGTAACGAACTATACAAAAACTTGTAACCGACGGGAAATTTGTTCTTGTGGTATACACTACGAACACGATTAGCGTAAATTTGTAATTCAAAACATTCGTAACGTTTGTACCGTAAAATATTTTATTTGTAGCGTAAAAAATTAATTTTTATACGAAGACTGAATAAAACCAAAACGAAAAATGTCGTTTCGAAATTTAGCGGTTACAGCGCTGTTTTTAAAACTAATTTTTTTGTTCTCGCGCGGCTGGTTTTGAAACTAACAAAATTTCGTCGAATATACAAGAATATCGATCGTTTACATAAATTACGACGTTCAATATTATTTACACGCAACGCGAAAAAGTGTGAATAGTTGAAAAATATAAATGTTTTTATAGTCTATTGTCTTTTAGCCGATTTTCTTACTAGACGCCTGAAAATTTGCCTTATTCGTGCTAACGAAAACCTCGTATGTTATTACACTGTGCAGGATTAGCGTCTCCACATACTGGCAATACATTAACATTAACGATACGAATAAGTATGCGATCTTTGGACGTAAAATATGTTACGACGAAAGTTTTTCGGATGGTCGTAAATCACGATTAAGTAGTAGAAAAATGTATTGTATTTCGTTTGTTTTTCATGCAGATTATATACAGCGCGTGTGCATGGCGACGTAGCGTTAAATCCGCGGCGAAATGTATCGTAGGCGAAGAAATCCGGTCGTAATTTATCGAGAAAAACGCCGTCGTGTTAAACGTTGTTTAAACGATAATAACTGATAGCCGGTGAAAGCGTTTTACGCTGCAGAAGACGATATTTTTTTTCTTCTATACGGTTAAAATAGACACAGCAAGTCTCAGTTTGCAGCCGAGACCGTTTCCGATCGTTTTTTTTATTTGACAAAGTTTGAAACAATACAAATATCGATAACTGTAGAAAAAGAGAAAAAACCGTTTTTTATTTTTCGTGTAGCGAGTAATGCGACAATTGTACAAACGTTTTAAGCAACGATAACAGCTACATATTCTATTATAAAAAACGTATTGACAATAATAGTGTTTTACTGTAAAAAACACAATATTGGAGCATTACACCGTTTCCTTTAACCGTCGTTTGTTCTCGACATTATGTGTATTTTCGTTTATCGTCGGGATTTTATAGCACTTATAATCGCATAAATATGCGCTACAACAGCACCTTAGATATAGCTAATGACTCATTTGTAATTAAAAAACGGGTAAAAATACAAAAATATCTTTAAAAACACAAAAAAAGCATCACAATATGAAAAGTAAAGTTTTAAAAACGACATCACTTAACCACGGAACAAATTTTAAGCTTACTCTGCTACTTTTTATGGACTTTATAAAAAAATATTTTTGAATAGCAAATTTCGCAAAGAGAATAACGTCGTGAAAAGTCACACAACACGTGTACACAACGGGCCAAATATTATAATGCGGTCGAAAAAATTATTTCAATTTAATATAAATAATAAGACACACGACGTGATGTCGGTCCGTCCTCGGTTTCGAGTTTTGCGGTTCAGCAGTTTTCTTTGGGCGAATCCGAACGAAAGTAGTATACGATTACAGGACGACGGTATATGCCCCTCGAACGAATGTCACAAAACGAGAATAGAATGAGAACAAGAGAATAAAAAAAACACTGCACAATGCGAAAAGATTCGTATACGGAATGAAAAACTACACTAGGAATATTTTCTAACAACAGCAGACGGCTGCTGCTGTAGGTATTAATAATTGTACTAAAGATTATTTTATTTTTACCGTGCGCGGTCGGTCAGTGTTTATAGGGTGGTTTTTTTTTTTCATTTTTCAACGGAAACAAGCCGATACGGGTTTGGAGTATTCGCTGAAAACAGTATTTTTTGAATCCTATTACACTCGCGTTCAATTAATTTTCAATTATATTATTTGAATACACTTGAACGAATCAAAAGACATAGTACTCCCGAAAACCGAGGACATACACTTAAGACGTACACACAATTGTACAAAACTATCAATTTAGACTATTAAACCGGACGGCTTGATCGTAATCATGCGTGACACAATAAAAAAGTGTAAAACTGTACGTTTTTTTTTTTACGATATTTATTCGATCGATTTATACAAGCGTATAAGTGGTCTTCGTGTTCTAATTGTTTTTTCGATTTACATGTAATAATAATTAATCAAAAGTTTTGATGAAAAATTACCGTCTTTTACCGATTGATCTTAGTAGGTACGAATACGCTGTTAGCGCGAAAGGGAAGCAGCAACGGGAGTTTTATCGTTTGGACCATTTTATTATTTTGATGTTCAGCCACTGTTTTATGCATTTTTTTTTTTTTTTTTAATGACGATAAAAGAGAACCGGCGCCAAAAACACTTTTCGACGACGTTAAGGGAAAAAAAAGACAAAACAGGTACCAAAATATCCACGGAAACCCTGATCGTCAGCCAAACAACTAACTATAGACGTAATTTATGACGTGTTTTCGTTGTACAATATGATGCGCAAAAGATCAATAAGGTAAGTGTACGCCTATAATATATACGAAAAAACATACATTCTTCTCATTATAACGTAATATTATTATATATATATTGAATTTTAGACAAAATTCATTTAAATTTAGTACTTAAATACGAAACACTGTTTTATACGTTCTACACGGGAAATTGGAAAAAAAAAAGAATTCAATCAAACTATCGAATTTCCTTCAAAGGTTCACTTCCACCGTGCGTTTTCAACGATATAGCTATAATTTTAATTGAGATTTTACACGTATATAATTAACTATGATTGAGTATTTTGAACAACCTTGATGATGTAAATTATATGTGCTTCCACTTTCCCTCGTGTCACGACCGCAATTGAACAATCTCATTAATTTGCGCTCTCGCCATCCGCTAATGCAATAACCGCGTAGTAATGTGTTTAGGGGACGTCAGCGCGAAAGGTGCCACGAAAAGTTAAAATTAACGTATATCATATCAAATAATATTACAATAATGCAGAAACTCTAAATTTCGATATCATACGGACAATATGAATGAATTCAAAATTTACCATCCGAAAAGTAATGAAAAAAAGTAAATAAAACTTCAGTTAATTATGTTTTGAAAGTTTTCTTTTGAGAATCCTCAACCGAAATCGATTAAAACGAATAACTCATTTTTTCACATTCTCTGTACAGTTTTTTCACCATTGTTCAAAAAAAAATCCGGGATCACTCTGGGTCGCGTTGATAGTCCGACGGAGTAGCGACTACGCTTTGGGTGGGTCACTTATCTGAGAGCAACGATAAATCATCCATTGCCTTCGAAATAACGATTCCGAGCGAGCTCAGTTGTTTACGATACGTCCTGGTAAATTTTTCGACGATTCCAAAGTTCTACACTTAGTTTAAAAATTTGCGATATCACTTGTCTATAGTCTATAGTTTATCACTTGTACCAAATCTGTATCGTATTTATTTGAACAGTACGTAAGAGTGTGTTCCGATCGTTATTTTTGGATGGCCAAAAAACTAAATCGATGTGTCTGGATTTGCAGGCGATCTTTTCGTCGTTTTGGGCACGCAACTCGGAACACAATAAAAAAAAGCTTCGGTTAAAACAAAACATTTAAATCCACGTATTGTTTTGTGCGGCATTGTTGAACGTATAGACTCGGTCTCGCAGCTGCCGTTTCAATCTGTTAAAACATACGTTTCGCCCTTTGCAAATTAATGTTTATGTAACGCGAGAGCACTTCTCTAAAAAGTCATATCCATTAATAATTTATGAAAAAAAAATATAGAGGCGGAAGTGCGAAGGGTGTATATTATAAATTTATGCGGGAGACCGTTGGGATCTATTTCACCGCTTCAGCGTGCGCGGTAGGTAGGTGTCAAAGGAAAAAAAAAAAAAAGGTCAAGTATCACCTCGTGTGTACCGACGAGAATATGAAAAGGATGAAGTGTTGGCGTACATGATCGATAAAAAAAAGTCTACGTGAAAAAAATAGTAATTATAACGAGAGTTTACTGCGGAAAATATAGCGTGGGTGTGTGGATCTCTGCAACAACGCCGAGTTAATGAAATATAACGCACTCACTCAGCTTCGTGGACCAGTGCGTTATTATGTCTCGAAACTATTCTTTGCGGCATTTTCGTTTGTTTCCGAACACGTACGTACGTATGTATTTTGACACGACTTCACGTACACGTTTCGCGTTTTTATTCTTTTCAAAAACATCACAACACGATACGATGCACCGCGAGTAATCTTTACGCGGCACGGGTAGGCACTTTGAGTTAAGAAGACCAGTCTCGCGAAGGGGAAAAAGTAAGTTTGAAAAAACTTGAAAGTATCGAAATACGTTTTGAAGTATAAAAAGGAGTAATATTATGACGAGTACTTCAGGTTGGTCGATGTTTTTGATTCACGAAATTTGTACAACGTTAAATTCGAACCGTACGACAAGCCGTTTGCCTGCAAAACGATTTTGAGTACGTCAAACGAATTTTATATGTTTAAGTTCTATATTCAAGTATAGAAAGCGGTTACGAGATTTTGACCGAGTTCGGTGAAAACCATTAGGATACATAACCTAATAAACAGCTGATCGAGGCGTTTTTTATATACGTCAGAGACTTTTGAATTGTATAATAGATAAAATTTTTAGATTCTGAGCGGAGCGAGGAAGCTAGTGGTTTTACAATGATGTTTTTTTTTTTTTTATACCGTTAACAAAATCTCTACCGGAAAGTGTGCGCCGACTTGTACACGCGCTTTTCTTTTATGGCAAACTGAATCAGGATGGTGCTTCAGAGAGAACGCTTTTTGATTTTCTCGACAGCTATTAACGCGACGGGAAAAACCATCGACAAAAAACTTTTCCAAAAGTTTCGTTCAGCAGTACAAATCTCGGTTACACCACCCGGGACCGTCGACTCCGCGATAACGAGCGATAACTCGGAACCGTTTTTTTTTTTCCACGAGGAGACGATTAAGTGGAACACAAACCACCATGCATCCAAAACTATCGATCCGCGGCCAAAACGTCCGGCGGCACGGGACGTTCTCTGCACGTTCTATATACCGGCGGTGTGTGTGATCGCTCGACGCCGCGGACTGCGCGAAAAGGACTTTGTGTCGTCCCTTCCGAAGGCGTCGGCCGGGCTGACGCCGGTATGTCGCCCGCCATAAAAACCCCTTTTCTTCCGCCGTGCCGTTCCGCCCTCAGCACTTTCACCCTCCTTCCAGCACCACACTTCTAACACCCACCCACCCCTCAAGGGCGCGCGGCCTCGGAACAACATTCGCTGTATCGCGCGGGGCGGACCCGTACAACAACACCGCGTACATCGGAATATTATACGAACTAACACAGACCACTGACCTACATTTTTTTTTATACTCTTGGATTCTGAGCGTGACCGAGGGGTGTGACAAATTGTTTTTGCGACGACGTTTTTTGTGTTTTTCAGCGATCAAAAGTTCTAGTAGAAAAACCGCACCGATCCGGACGCGCGACACCTTAAAGGATCCGAAGCGAAACTTTATTCGAAGGGTTTATTGAGGTTTTGACCGTCTTCTGAGTTCTGAGAGGGAAACGGCCCGATTTTCAAAACCGTTCCGTTCTTGAAATTTATACACGTCGTTTAGAAGGGTTTTACGAGTGTTCCCCGTGAAATTTCAATCGATATCGATCATTTTCTATGGAGTCGTGGAACTTTTCGTCATTTTGGGCGGCCGTGTATTTCTTATGGAAACGAGGGGGTCGAATACTTACGGGAAACGTGTTCTTTACACGTCGATTTAGATTTTTTTTCGAATTTTTGTGGTAGAAAGACTGTTCCGGTTTTAACGTTTGATACCCCAAAAGACGGGTGATTGATCCGATGTACGGTACTTTATTTGAAACATTGACTATTTTTTGTGTTCCGAGGAAAAAACGAAAACGGTCGAATTTCCGAAAAAGCTCCCCGTTCGACTTGAAATTTTTATATATCTTTGAAAAAGGGTTCGACGACGAGTCAACTGTTGAAATTCCAATCGGTTTTGATAATTTCTTAAGGATTAACGGAACTTATTTTTTAATTATTGAAATTCACGAAGTCCCATAAAAACTCTAGTTTTTAAGTCGAAGTCTCGAAAGTAAGGAAAGATACAGACTTGGTAAGAGTTTTTATTGTTAATTTTTTTTTTTTTTCACCAAGACGTAAACTGAGCTCGCTCAGAATCGTATTTTCGAAGGTAACGATTTATCGTTGCTTTCAGATATAAAATAATGAGTTAAAACCACAGCTTCTAAAGAGTAGTGCCCCATCCGAAGCGTAATCGCTACCTCGTCAAACTACCCACGCGACCTTTACTGATCCCGGCTATTTTTTTTTCCCCTTATGATCGTTTTAACGTTTTTTTTTTCCAACTTTATCGACACCGACGGCGCACACCCGTATTTCTACGCTACATTATGCCGGGTTATTTGCACGCGGCGCGATAGAATAATTATTTATGATATTATGTCGGGTTTATGAGAAAAAAAAATTAAAAAAAAAGCCGGAATCGGTAAATGTCGCGTGGGCGGTTTGACGGAGTGGCAGTCGCTACGCTACTAGACACGATGGGTTGCTAATCTAAGAAGAAATAATCGTACGGGAAGAAGATTGCAATACATAAGCCAGATAATAAAATACCAAGGATGTAATTCGTTTAAAGAGTAGAATGATGTAGTGATGGAGAAACACGGGAGTTCATATGTCCAGTCGTTAGACTGAATAATGCAGAATAATAAGAAAATTAAACGAAAACGATCGTTACTAAAGTCTCTCTGATCGCGGAATTAATACGAAATAAGTTGGAAATATGATTGAAAACGTGGACAACGTGTTGTTTAATTTTTGCAAGCGCCGGCCTGGAGTAGCCTACAGTATACGTCAAGAGAAATCGAGAGAGAGAGAGTGGCCATTTTACTCGGTTCTTTGTATATTTTATTCGTTACAATATTATATTTGACTCGATGAAAAATAACCCGACCATATATAACATCATACTGCCATTAGTTTAAGTCACTTTTGGCATTTCTGTTGACGTTATATTGCGCATTGTTATTAATTTCATTTTATATTTTCCGCCGAATCGTTATTGTGTATATATATACTATATATACATCGTTAGAGACGTTTTCCATTTTAATACCTTTTTTCGCTCGGTTACAACGACGGCTGCACCCAAACAGGTAATCTACATTGTCACAGCGTTCGTTTCCACATATTCGCTATGTGTATTATGACCGTAAAATCAACATTGTGTTCTAATAGTAATTACAATAAACGCAAACACTCCTAATCGGTCGAAATTTTAACTAAAACGAAAATACGATTTTGAAGCATTAAACGTGAACTACGAGGTCGACCAGAAGCGAAAATGTGCAGTTTTCTGCGGAGTAGACTTGCAATTGGATACCTACTTCAGTTTCGTTCCACATAACGCGTTAAAAACTAGTTGAGTAATCAAAATAAAAAAAAATTTTTAACTGTTCTTGAACAATCAAAATACAAACAAGTCAAATATTGACAAACCGTTGAAACGACGCTATTAAAACCGAATCAAGCACGCTTTACCCTGCTATTTTTTGTTGTTTTTTTTTTTTTACTTTTAAATATTTACATTTTAAGGTCACGTCACGCCTGCAGGCAGCATATAATAACGGTCGTGCGAAATAATGGCCCGAAAATGTCAGTACGCGTAAGTCAAGTTGGCCTTCTTAAACCTGCAGCAACATCGCAATATTTCATAAATTAAAGTTGCAGTTTAATAAAAGTAAAATACGATAATACAAATTATAGTACGCGCGGTACATCACGAAATATTAGTTAAGAACATGAAATATTTCGATTTTACAAAATTATTGAAAAAGTCCAAATTGTTGCAGCGAGGACTGTATTATTTTTACAATGATGTTTTTTTCTTTCGACAACTTTTCGTACAGATGGAATTCTCCGAAGTCAGTACTTCTGATAAACGATCTTTCAACTCCGGCGGTACTTTGGTTGAAGCTTTTTTTTTTAAATTTTACCTACTATTCGAATTATGCTAAAAACACCGAAAAAAAAAAGAATTGGAAATTTCGGAGAATTTTACGACGAAAAATATGAAATTTTAAGATTCGTGATGAAGTTTTCGTTTGGAGGGAACGCTCCAATTCGTAAAATCGGTATCTTTTCCGATAGGTTCATTGACTGTAGTGATATTTCGGTCTTTTGGAATTTTTTAAATTTTCCTTACTTTTTGAGCAACACTCCAAAAACCAAAAAGAAATTGAGAATTTCGCGGCGAAAATATGAAATGTCCAGGCGTGTGATGTACGTGTAGAAAGTGTGCTCATATATGAACACCGCGAAAAAGTTCGGATTTCGGCTTATTCCAAACGAATTTGTTGTAGAATTTTACACATTTTGCCGACATTCGTCCGATCGAAACCATTATAATCGCCGTTACACGTATTAAGATTACCACACGTTGGTTAAACTAATATTTTGTTTTAACGCGGATGAAAAGAGTTTCGGAGTTTTCGGACCGTTCTCGTTGTTGAGTTGTTTCCACGACTTCATGATTCGCGTAATCATTTTCTTTTATCGACCGTTCTTAAAGTGAACGATACAATAATTACGCTTTTGGCGCTGGAAAGAATCATCGCGACATGCACATTTATTTATTCGAGCAATAAAGTCGATTTAAAAAAAACAGCTGGACGTTAAAGTCGACGTCCTCTCTAAACACGATATTAAAACAGCGTGTACACGTACGTAACGCTTCCGTCCTTAAGCAAACAGCAGTACACATAATACAGCGCTAATCCGTAATCGACTGACGTCTCTCTCTCTTCCCTATATAGTTTGTTTTTTGTTTGTTTGTTTACGACTCGGCCGTTAAAACGAAGTTTTACGACTACCGTTCAGAGTTCAATACGCATCAACGACGACGACGACGACAAACGTGCATCATATTATCTCATGCACGTATATATAACATGTGTGCACGGATAGTATAAAACGGCAATAAAACGAAAAAGTATTCGGCTGTCGTAAAGAGAGGAAAAACGAAAAAAATCCCTCAAAACGCGGTATTTTTCGGTAAAAATTACGGCCGAAAAAAACATCCCGCGGATCAGAAACGACGTTTCGAAACGGTGACACTACCACGTCGCGAACTGTTGCATAATTCATTGCGCGCGAAAATAGTCAAAAAACCGTCGTATCGTTTTCGTAGAATCGAACTGGCGACGAAAACAAGTCGTTATCCCCCAAAAAGAAAAAATAAGAAAAAAAAATACCAATTATACAAATCGGTCGTAGTTTGTTAGATTTTTACGCGCGTGGAGTATATTTCCAAACACTTCATAACGAAACATAACAATTTTAACACCGATCGTCGTGATTGAAAAACATACTTTTGTATCGATCTGCAATGCGTTTTTTTATGCACGTCGTACGTTTTTTAATTTTTTTTGTTTTATTATGTTGCACGCAGAAAACGTTCCGTTCAAAAAAAAAAATTAAAAATATTTCGCAAAGCTTCCACCGTCGAAGGTTTTGAGCTGCGTTTCGAATATAAAATGTACACAATACCGTTTTAATCACCGTTTAAATTATATTTTTTTCAAAAAAAAAAATTATACGAGTAAATTAAGTAAGCGTATTAAATTTGACTGCGTTTTATTACACCACGATGTACTATTTTACAATTATTGAATTACCACATGCCATACTCGTAACAATCGTAACCGACTCGCGTTTAATCGTGAACGTATAAAATTAAACATTAAGTGGCTAGGTTTTATTGCGCAAACTGTTCAGTTTAAAATACATTCCCGCATTGAACGCAAAAAAAAATATTCAAAAAATCGTAAAAAAAAAATAAAACATAATACCGGTCGTGCGGAAGTAGTGCGTGCAGCGTATATAGTACGTATAAAACGGAGAAAAAAAAATGTTCCGGGAAACGGCGGTTTCGGGAAATAATTCATGAAAACCGTTGACTCGACCTAATTTCATGGCTCGCGGGAAAAATGCCCATTATTTTTCTTTATTAGCCGGAGAGAATTTTATTATTGTTATTTTTTAAAAAAAAAAGGTGTGCGAACCTATGTTTTTGAGGTCTCGGCAAATGCGTTTCGAGTGGAAAACGGCGGAATAATTCGTTTGTACCCGCGGCAATACGGTACGCGTTTGAAAGAAAAAACAGTATATCATAATATTTTTGTGCAGTGGCTGTTATACGGGGGGTGGTCCTGACACGGTCGGATACTTGGAATTCGCCCTTATACGTCCTTAATGAATTCGTTCGGTAATTTACCGAGGCATTGGTGTAAACAGCTGAATAGACGAATTTAGATTTAGTCGATTAAAATATAGTGGAGTCAATCGGCGTGGTATCGTTTTTGAATAATTATAACTCTTGAATCACAGAGGTGTTAACTAAAGAACATACATTATCAAAGTTATCGAAGGTTTTGTATTTTTATGCGAAAAACAAATATTAACTCTGAATGTACGAAAAGCAATCCACCCAGTTTACCGCGTATCTATCCAGTATAGCGTTATACTATTTATGGCAAAACAATGTGTTTGGAGCAATAAAAAGTTGTACAATTTTCAAAAAGTCAAAACATAAAGAAAAATGCAAAAAGAAAAACCAGATTAAACATTAGTTAATGTGTGCGACGGCAACAGGCGAAAAATTAAATTAACTCTGTACATAATACGGTTTCTCGTTTAACAAGTTATTTGGTTTTTGAGCTGTCCAAACAATCTGCGAAAATACCTACTTTTGTAAAACGGTCTCGGCATAAAAAAGATAATTATAAAAAATATCAAAAAACTTCAAATACCGTATCTCCAATAAAAAAAAACAAATAAAATAAACACCAAAAAAAAAAAGGTGGTATCTTAACGGGGTGTCTTTCGAAAAGTGAATATCGTTTCTTAGCCATTCGATTCTGAATTTAAAAACTTATTTTAACGCAGTTCGAATAATTGTAAATTGGATGAATTGGAAAATTTGAGGACAAAAATATTTAGATATACAATGTATATTATACACCTCAACCGGGAAAAAGTTAAAAAAACGACAGTCTGCAACTCTAATGAGGTTTTCCTCGGTACTTTTGTCCGCTGCCAAACGGCGCAAAGTGAACTTGACGATATTATAAATAACACAATTAATACGTTTATGTAAAAAGATGAACACATACTATTATTGAAACGTATGCGCATAATAGTCGAGAAATCGACCGAAAACAGCGTATTTTTATTTTACTATGGGGGTACTTTTCGGTAGTTGAAAATATCGTTATTAGGTATAAATTTCGTAGCGCACACGCGCGGTAATGTCGCCGAACATTGCCGGGCGAATGGCGAGGAAAACAGTAAAACGAGAACGAATGTGATCCTTAAATTGAATTTCGCGAAAATAATAATAATAATAATTCTATAATAAAATACGAATTCCACGAGCCGAAATGGTACGTATATACAGCTGCGCGTACGTGCAAATGGCACACGCAGAATGCGAACGTGAGACCAACAACATAATCATTACTGTACGGATATACAAACATATGGACATAAAGGGTTCATTTGAACTTTAAAAACTGTTACGGGTATTACAACAAAGTGATAAAATAACAATCTGAACACCGTCGTTGTTCGAAAATTATTGACAGAACATGAATTCGTTCCTAATTAAATACTAAGCACACGCTGCAGAGCACAAAATTTGGGATTTCAGTTCGTTCTATTCGCTGAAGCGATCTTGTGTTCGTATATACAGGGGAAAAGTTTGAAAATGAAATTCTAGAGTCGCGTAAGCCACATAAAAGTCGGAAACGCTGCACGGCAATCATTATGTATGTTTATTCGCTCGAGAATCAGGTATATCGCTGTTTTGGGTTCCGTTAAGGAAATTGAAAAAAGTTAGGAAAAAAAGGGGATGAATTCGAGGGCGGGTGACGATTTTTTTGGAAGAACGACCACACTAACGCTTTGGAATGGCGCTTGTGGAACCGTTTTGATGACTTGACCACGGTTTTGCAGTCGGCCATAATATACCATTTTTAATCGTTAACAACAGTGCATTATATTGTGATTCGTGTTTGCACAGTATGTACATAACCCGTGACGATAAATGGACACAAAGTGTGCTGAGTGTGTGTGTGAGAGAAACCGTTATTCAGTTGAGGACAGATTTCGACGAGGCAAATAAAAACGCACTTTGTCGCTATTAGCGTCCCGGTGTCGCCGGATGAAAATGTATTTTTCACTTACGAATCTCCAGAACACCAACTGTCGGTTGACTCGAAGAATCCTCGGATTTCTTACCGGATAATCAACGACAAAAAAACACACTTTCGTGCGATTTGAAAATTTTTAGAATCCATAAAATTCCTTTTTTTGATCCTTGAAAGTTCCTAGTAAACGAGAAAACGCTCCCCGAATCTGGCAACGTCGACGGGAACTTTTTATCGCGAGCACAATGTGAACGGTAACTTCCCCGAGTGAAAATATACAAGAATTTACTACACCGTGTTTGTAATCGTTTTTACAATGACGGGGTTTTTTTTTCTACAAACATTTTTTCTGAACAGAAAAAGTCCGCCCAGCAGATTCCGAAAGCGTATGAAAAAATTATTGAAAAATTTGCAATCGATACTGAAATCGTAACGACTCCAATGGTCCTCACTCAAATGGTTTCACACTTTATTTAAATTTATATTCTTTATACACGCGGGCGCGATTTTTGGAATTTTAGGACCGTTTTTATCGTTTAGTATGCGTAACCGGAAAGCAGCCGAGCTCGATCAGAATAGTTTTTTTTGCGAAGGGTATTTATCCGTCGCTTTCAGACGTTTGAATTATACGCGTGGACCACAATTTTCAAACCAGTGTCCAAAGCGTGAACACTAACCCGTCAAACTACCCACGCGCGCGACCCGAAATCATCCCGGCTTTAATTTTATTGAATTTTCTATTTTTTGCATTTTTCGACCCGAATATATACCGTACGAAAATGATGTGGAAAAAAAACCATAATATATATGAGACGGACGCCCACGCAGCAATATCGCGAAAATCTATAACACGCTGACGACATTATAATACGATATTATTATAAAAACTGTGACGTGACACACTCGAAGTTTACCGCGCGCGCGGTGGAATCGTTATCACCGGCCGCGAAAGACGCGGAGTTTGAAGAAGGTAAACATTTATTTTGCGAGGATAACAATAGCGGAGTCTGTTGAAACAGGTATATTCTGAAAATACGATTCCTCCGTGTATAGAATACCTTACCGATATTCTATAACCGATTTTTTTTTCCACTTTAAGACACCCGCGTCCGTGCAGGCCAGAGAACAAGCACGGATACTATCGTACTAAAATTTAGAATTTTATACGCTAACGTATCGCGCAAGGACGTATGTTTCGGACCTGAATTCATACATGATTTCGGCCCCAATTAAATACGTCCTTCAATTCGTATTAGGTTTTTTTCCGGGTGGGCCATATACTATGTTTTTAAGAGCCTCTGAAATGTTTTTTCGCCACAGGCCTACACTTTTCGGTCAGAACATGCCTAGTTAGTGCCTCTTGTGCAATGGTCAACGGTTTTAGAAAAAACAACGCGGCACGTCTCGTAGTACGTACTCAAAATCGCTTTTTTACTATTCACAGACCTGCACTTTACTGTTCTTTATATATTATAAAGTTTATTTTGATCGGTGAGCATTTTTAATCACGGTTTTTTTGTTTTTTATGCACCAAATTATACTTGATACGAAAACAAACCTTTAAGACTTAACACCAAAATATAATTCTGTAAAACTCCCGTGGGTTTAACTCCACGTTCATCGATGGTACACTATTGTTTTCTGATTAAAAGTTATTGGCGACCGTGGAGAATTTTCACACGCTGAACTAAAATTTGAATCATTATAATAGGGCTGACGGCGTGAATGGCTCTTATCTAGCACGAAATGACATTTTCGGAAAACAACTATACACATCTCATTGAAATAACCGAGTGAATCGATGAAAACCTCTAAAACTTGTTTTTTCGGATGAAACTTATAACGCATTCGAAATACATGGTACATTGTGGATGTAGAGAACATTACTCTCGTACGACGATTTTCGGGGAAATAAAAAGTGGAATGGTATTTCTTTTATTACATTTAACGGTCCGTATCGTTTATTTTTTTGGAAACTTGTGTTTGTTCGGTTTTTCGCTGCACAGTAATAATATGTAAATAAGCTCGTTTCTCCTTGGAATTTCGGACACTTTCTAAAAGTGGAATTTTTTTTATTTGGCCACAGCGTTGTTTTAAGGTCAACAAAAGTTAAAAGTATACGCATTTTAAATTCAGCAACTTTCCCGAAATACTCGAAGAATTTTTTAGCATAATATAATATGGAAACGTCACGACTACACGCCACTTTTCGCCCTTTTCATTCCGTTATTTTTACCGCACGTGTCGTACCACCGCGGTCAACAGCCGAGGAAATTTCGGTGGAACTTTTCGGACCGAATCGATACGAGTTTTTCTCCTCTCGAGACCGGGAAGGAAAATTCGAATCTTTTGCTCTCGCCACTTAACCACGTCATTAGTACCCGTGTGTTTGACTTTGTGCGAAATAACGCATAATTTATTTTCCGATCGACTTGAGCGGCCGACGCGCAGAACAAATGCGCGCGTACGTATAGTAAAAAGTGTTCGTCTGCGTTGAACCGAAAACATGAATGCGGCGGATCCGATGAAAATTTTTCTACGTCACGAACACAATGTGCGTCGAGCAAAGGTAAAATAGACTACAGAGGAAATAATTCAACGAAAATGCGTACCTTTTACGGCGTTTAATTTGTTTCCGACCACTTGCTTCGCCACAAAGGCCGCCATTATGCTTCAACGGTTCTGTAACAAGAAACAAAATAATCCGTTAAGTAATGGAGGAAAAAAAATATATATATATATCATAATCGATTTCGGCCCATGTACAATACACTGGTTATTTGTACTTATCTTCTTTGTGAGACGAACGAGTTTTACGATGTCGAGCGTTAATAAAACTTAGTTATTAGTCAGTTCAACGAGAAATAAACCCAACTGTAAGACAGTATTTCGCCGGTAAAAATAATTGAATAGGATAACGGTTTATACACGTATTTGATCGAAAAAAATATACACGATATTTATATATATATAAAAGTTACAGTTACAAAACGAATGCCAGTTTTCGAAAAAAAAAATAAAAGCGATTTTAATTTAGTGAGAAATTAGATTTGTCGACGGAAAGACTCGTACGGTGTATGTTTTTTTTTTTATATCATTATTCTAGTGATATATTCGACAAAACGATTCGAACATTTACGGATTAGTGTGGCTACGTGTTCTCCTCGTGTAAAGACAGTTTAACTGGCATTTTGATTTTTACACAGCGTCATGCAGACTGCTATTTCACGCGCCTATACTTTCATCTACACGGTATCAAAAACACTATGAATTAACACTCATCGGTATTAACTTTTATCGTATATTTTATAACACCACGATCAATGTAAAAATAAAACATTAAACGTGAAGTACTGACACTGCGGAGAGCACAACGATTATTGTTTTATCCCGGGACGTTCCACTCAAACTATAAGCGATCGCACTAAGGTAAACCTGCGTATAAATCCCTTCGGAATCAATGCTAATATCATTCAATATGTATGAACCGGAGTGTACAGAACCTATAATGTGATACGACCCGTAATCTAACACCAGAGCCATTTCAAAGAGGAGATTAGACGCGTTAATTTAATTTCCAATTCGAATGACGAAATACCCGCAAGCAGTTTACCTTGAATGCTATTCAATTGTATACATTATTATTATTATGTATTATTTGTAACGACGCGCGCGTAATGCTTTGCACTGTTTGTATATTGATTGTAGGAAATCGGAATGGTTATTTTAATTCGCGTAAACTGTCCGTTTTTAGTTTAACACATAAAATCCCCACAATACTTTTCACACAATATAATTGCAGAATGACAACCACGAATGAACACTGCGAGTCGAACAACACGGTTGGTTTTACACTACGCTGTAAAGTTTTACAGTCTAATCGGAATCTTTTACGAAATTACCCCGATTTCGTTATCCACACAACACGTAATCATAATATTTTCTCTTATTCGAAAATCGGTATTTCGTCTATTGAAAATTCGGGACACATCGCGGAAAATATAGTCCTAACATAATCGCGTTTAATAAAACTTTTAATCAATGAGCAATCAACAAAAAATATAGGTGGTAATTAGTTAAAATGTTTTCTCGATTAATATTTACGAAATATTTTTTGCGGTAATCACTAAACGTTTAGGTTAACTCAATCCGTACGATTGAAAAACAACTAAAATTTTAATAATTCGGTATAACGCTCGAGTCAATATGTAATTAGACACCAATTGAACGTATCGATTAGCAAAATAAGCTGGGTACGCAACATAAAAATTACAGTCAACCAATGTTTGAATACCCAATATGTCGATAGGTACATAATAAGTACAAGACAAAATAAACAAAAGACGAAAATACGGTTCTTTGATATTTTCACCGACACTTTTATCACCGGATCATTCAATTCTGAGATAATTTTTTTTTTTTTTTCTATTATTGAGACTTTTGTTTTTTGTTCAAATCTTCTTTTGACGATTTTTTCCAGTTTACCCACGCTTCACGAGAAATCGGAAACGACCCGTGACGTATGGCAACCGTTATCTGACAAGTGCATTTCTTCATATTACAATCGTCACTTTTTGTGCAACAGACAACACCAAAACCGAAATCCACCCTGGATAACTCCTGGATACTGTCACGAACCGCGTGCTCTCCGTGGACCAATTCGTTATAACTCGCCGTCGTTTGCCGACGAAAGTATCGAGATAATTACAGGCCTGCATAACACGACTTGGCTTTTTTTTTTTCACATACAATCATTCAAAATACACATTTCTCTGGCACCGACCAAAAATTATTATTCAAAGAACCTCCTGTACGTACTGTTTTCACATCAATCGACATAACGTGATGAAACATTGACGGTTCGTACATTAAACACGTATATAAATTGAATTTTTTACTTATCGATTGTACGTTCGTATATTCATTAAACGTTGACGTTTTTCGTCTCTCCCGAAATCTCAAGCACATTGGAGTTTATTTTTCGTGTCAACGACGATAAACTCGCTACATGGAATAATATCGTAAACGAGAACACAAAACGCGCTCGTGTTTCCTGGGAGAGGCCCAGACACGCATATCCATTATATTTCACACGCCTCGCGCTTATTATTATCGTGTGCCGTGCGTACATGCGCGGAAGTATATGTAAATAAGCTGCGACCCCCGAGACGTTTGTGTCGATAAACTCCGTCACGATGGCTGTTGTTATGCGTATGATAATATCACGAAATTATATTATCGTGTGTACGCGAACCGAGCAGCGCCCAAGCGAAATCGAAAACAACGAGCGATAACGAAACACTCGGCTCTCGATTATTATTACCTATTACACGTAGGAGACCGCCCCATCCACGCCCAGACCGAACCGCTGGGGGTCTAGTAGAGAAATGAAATTTACCGCAAAAGTTCCTTAAGCAGAGGCACACTGAGAAAAGATTTTTCAAAAATCTACCTCTATAAAAAGGGAGTTATTAATAAAATAAAACATTTCACTATACGCCGATCAACGCCCGGCCCAGCCCGAACCGCTGAGACAATAAAATTTAGCGCAAAAGTTCCTCGTACAACGACCCGTAAAAAATGTTTTTCAAACCCCAAAGCTTTTTTAAAATTCTACCCCCCATATGGCGGCGAAGTTTCAAAATTCGTGCGACTCGGTGTACTCATATTTTAAATTTCGAATTCGTTTACTGAGCCAACTAAATCACGGGGGCAACGCCGGGTCTTGACAGCTAGATTAAATTATACACTGCAGTGGTGTGTTCTCGTAAATTATTTTTTTTGAGAGTTTCCCATACCGAATACAATACGGGTATTTTTTTTTTTTTTAATAATAGGAGTATATAAGACGAGTCAAGAATACGAAAAAAATTTATTTCAAACTTTTATGTTCAATCGTTTTTTCTGTCAACAACTTTTCGTACCGAGGAAATTCTCCGATTTTCAGAGTCGGTAAGTTTTCTAAAAAGTTTTACGGACTCTGGTTAGTACTCTGGTTGAAGTTTAATATTTTTAAATTTTGCTTACTCTGTGAGTTTCACTCCAAAAAAAAAAAAAATGGAGAATTTCACGGCGACAATTTGAAATTTTCAGATTTGTAATGACGGTTTCGGGTAGAAGAAGTGCTCCTCCGACGGTTTTTTTAGGGATTTATGGAACTTTGAAATACTTGAATTTGTTATTTTACAGCAGTTATTATTCTATAAAACCTCTAGTCATTATATTTAAGTCTTTAATACAATCTAAACAGTATTGTTTTACGTTTCTGGTTAAAAAATTTAGAAAATTAGTAGACGCAATTTCAGTTTATAGCCGATTTCACGTTGTTATTTTGTCGTTTAACTCGTCACACCGGACGTCGTTCGTACGGGGAGGGAACGTGTTTGTTTCAACATCGAGTATTCAGACTTTTTCGATCATAACATTCAAATATCGGACCGAGCTGAAAATTTTACCGAAACAGGAAAGACACAGGTTTGATACAAGTGTTTACTGTCGAATTGGTTTTTACCACGACGTATAGACAACTGAGCTCGCTCATAATCGTATCATCAAAGGCAACGGTTTATCCGTCGCTTTCAGAGGTACAAACAAATGCGTTCGAACCACAACTTTTAAACCACCCAAAGCGTAGTCTCGCTACCCGGTCAAACTCTCCTTTTTTCAACTGTATCCATTATAAAAAAATACAATATACTAAATTTTTTTTTTTTCGCTGGAATGCGTATAACATTATATATACAGTATATACACGTTTTCGCGCCGGTGTAAAATAGGACAGTGCAGCGAATAGGTTGTAGGAGCGGGTAATTGCCCGAGTACGAGTGCACGGACGATAGGGGAAGAGGGTGAAAACGACCGATATTATAAGGGAGCGTGGTTTTCGCTCATGTTTCGAGGAGCAGGCGTGTTGTATTGTTGTATAGGTGCCGTTCTAAACCTTCGCGCTTTTTGTCGTCTGCAGATATTGGTTTCTCTTGGAAATCGAAAATGAGTCGAAAACGATGGCGTTATTCGCCCCGAAACGAACTCTCGAAGTGACAAAGTGTAGTAAATTTAGTTCTACAAAATTTCGCGTGTGTAAACATATGTAAAAGCAGCGGAGAGCTCAGGAGGCAAAGTTAGCGGGCGAATCGCTCGCATTGTCAATTTTTTGTTTTAGCGAATTTGTAAATTTAATTTAAACCCCGTTCAGTATCCGCCCGTTGAAACATGTGTAGAGTAAAAATAAATAAACGACGATGAGGCAAAAAAAAAAAAAAAAGAAGACGCTCATTACGAAAGGACGAATCCCGTGTTTATAGAATTTTAGCGTTTCGGATCAATATCGCTTGTTCGATCATATCAATAAGTATCGCGAACCATTTAATAGAAAAGTTAAACATACAAAATTATCCACCGTTTTTAAATCGTGACATCGATTTATTTGTCATTTGGGAACGCGATTCGTTTGAAAAAATTGGTTTTAAAAAATCTACATAATATTGTATTTTTTTTTCTTTCTGCGTTTATTTATATCGACGTTGTTACGCGGTCTTTTAAACAATTGTTTAATTTTGAAATTTTCCTTAAACTTTTTTTTTTTTTTGGTGAAACAAGTCGATTTGCCAATAGATAAAAATTATAACGATTATTTGAATTCTGTTTGAATCACGATCAAAGCATAAATACAATTTACGCGTTTTTTTATTTCTGCTCTAAGAGAAATTTGTTTTTTTTTTTATTTTATTCGTTAACACACATTTGTTTACTATCTAACTTTGTTTAGACTTTGTTTATTTATATTGATGCGGTAAAAATAACAATATAACCGCATGTTTATCGAAATCTCATAAATTATTCATTCAGAATAGATTCGTGTTTGTACAGCGCAGCCTCAATACTTCGGGAACAACCGCGTAAAAAACATCAACAATGTTTGCTGAGAAAAATAAACGTTAGTTATAGTGGTACACACGTATATACTTTTAGGATTCAGTAATTTTATAAATTGAATGTAATTTACTAACGCGCTACAGTAGTTGTACCGCATGCTCTTGTTGAGTTGATGTTAATAAAATAAAATCACTTTAGGTCGCGTGGATAGTTTGACGGAGTAACGCCTTGGCTGGGTCACTGGAAGTCGTGGTTCAAAAGTATTATTTACTTACCGAATGAACATTATTGCTTTCGAAAAAAAAAACGATTCTGAGTGTCTAGTATACGACTCGGTAAAAACGAAAATATCGGTTTACTACCTACCAATATGCTACCTGAAACACGACTTGTAACCGCTACACCGAACGATTTCTCACAGATCTCAAATTCACTCCCGTACTTTCCTTCCTCTTTCTTTTGTACGCAACACTATACGTTTACTGTGTTATATGTTGTACAAAGTGTGAAAAGACCGACATATTATACTCGCTCCGTCGGGGTTTTCAGTCGACGAAATTCGCACGTTTTCGGATCAAAACGCGCAGAATACGTTGAATTTAAAAAATTGTTTCGAACAATTGATACCTCTAACTTTTTCGCGCTACTAATCGGTCCTATTCCGCTCACGAATAATCGAACTCGGCGTGGTTCAAAATGAAAAAATTTTACTCGACAAAATATCAAAAAAATATTTCAAACGAAAAAACGAAAACGCGATTTTATTCAGACCTGAACATTTTCGTCGTAAGATTTCTTCGCGGTGTTTTCGGGGGTGGGGTATTATTATTTCTATAAGCTAAATAAAAAAAACTGGGATCGTTGCAGTTACTTGCACCGTAAGATATAGAAAAGTTACCGACTTGAAAAAAAATCGCACCATTTTCCCTCCATTGACCCCCGACGAATGAGTGTTTACAGAAAAACTGTAAAAACGAAATTTCCCTGAGCTCTGGGGGGATCGAGAAAACAAAAACCGAGTTTCGAGTGTCGCTTACGAAAAGTACGTTTCGCAGCTGCCGCGCGACGGGTGATTTGTTGCGAGATAAATCGCACACCTGCGCGTCACTACGAAGAAGGAACAATTCTCTCGGAGTTTTGCCGATACGTCATAACTTGTTGTGCGCAGTGTATCGCCGCTCACGCACGTCGATGCGGAAAATCGGTGATGAACAGGCAAAGTTTTGGCGGCCGTACCGCGGTGGCGCGAACGGGCCAACAAAACGGGTCCCCTTTGTCATCATTTTTGTTTTTTTGTTTAAATTTCGTAACGAACGTGTGATTTATACGACTAGCTTATAGGTTTCCGTTTGAAAATACAAAGTAGACAAAGTGCAGGGAAAAAAAATAATCGGATAAAACGCCTATGTTCTTGAACATTCGTAGGTTCGATAATTTTAAATTTTATCTTCTCTCCGCAGTGTTCTATAGCCACTGGTCCACTTTAAAACACGTCCCCGTTGTCGGGTCAAAAACAGGCGAAAAGCTAAATTTTCGAGAGGACGTTAAAAACGAAATGTCGGGGCTATTCGCACGCGGCTCTCCGTAAACGATTGTGTATAACTACCGAGTACTAACCGTTCTGCTCCCGACAATTGTACAGTTTGCATTTTAAACACTGTTTATCCCGTAAAGGACAAACACGTACCTAGCGGCAAACGGGGTAAATGAAAAAAAAAATTCAATATTTACTTACACAACAACAAGATTGTTTTAAAAACGTACACATCGTAACGCGTACGAGATTTTATCGTATAAAATAATTACGCGCGGAACCAAAACGGAGACGGCGCAACGCACAGGCAATTTAGGTACACGGGTGCGTGAGGGGCCGTTCGTAATCCAATCATGCGTTTACCCAACACCGCCGTGTGAATAGTTTAGTTTGAATTGATTGATAACGCACTGAGGTATAATATAGTACGCCGTGCGAGTGATTATTCTGTAAAGTTTTCGGGACCCTTAAACAAACATTCAAACATCGTTCTGAGTGTGTAGTTTTAAAAAACAAATGCCCGTGAAATCGGTACAACACACACTCGGTAACACACACACACAGTTACCGATGGGCGATCGAGGTTCTCAAAAAATACATACGATTTCGAAAAAACTGGACGGTACAAAACTTCAAATTCACAGATCAAACGAACCGGTTCAAACGTTTTCGGTCTGCCGAAAATCACGAAATATCCGTACCGGTTGTATACTTGTATATTGTTGTGGCCGCGAATGCAACAAAGCCACGCACTTGGAGTTGTGCGCCGTTTTCATCAAAACCGGTCGAGTAGTTTCCGAGAAAATCGTCGGAGGTCATCTATCCGCGGATTCGCGTGACGGCGAGCGTGTGATTTCCGAAAAACTACTATTCCGTATGTTTGGTGTTTCGTCCAGTTTTTTACTTTTTTTCGAATTCGTCGCGGTGGTCTTTGAGAACGCTGTTCGGTTTTCAACGGAGTGTGGTTGTTTCTTCGGGGTCATCGCGATCGGCGAAAACGCGGACAAAAAATCGTCCGAAATTTCTACGCTAGAAACCCGTTTAAAAAAAAAAAAAACGTCGACAAACCGGCCGGCGAACAAACAAACGCGGTCGGGTACGAGGAGAAGCGGTGGAGCGGAGGAACGTCGTTCGGACGTCGCGACGTTTTGGCGCGGGGAACGTGTGGCGACACGGTTTCGCACTCAACGCGGACGGACGGACGGTGGTAACTCGGACAGTACGTATTCGGCCGGAAACGCTGTTCCGCGCACGTTTCGCCCCGCGGCGTGTAAAAATACTATTGACGAGCGACGTCGCGTCACGAGCCGACGAGCGGACGGGGGAAACGCGCGCGGCCAATATTACCGTTTTCGGACGACGGCGTAAAACGTTCTTGAGGCGTGGGTCATTCATTAAAAAAAAAAAATCACGAATCGAGTGTGGACGGGAAACGACGTAAGCGCAAAATTGAATTCGTTTTATCGTTATTACCGCGTTGCATAATCGCGTCGCGACGAAATCGACCGATTTCACCGCTCGGCATTGCGCGTCGTCAAGTCGCGGAACGGTCAGTTCTAAAAAGTACCGAATGCGCGCGTAGAGCAGGCACCGTACGGTTGTGAGATTTTCAGGTTAACCGAATGTTCCGAATGCCGTCGTTATAATAACTCGATCGGAAACCCAAACACGCCGGACAAAAGTCGCAGAAAAAAAAAATTGTCCCTGCCGACCACCGCGAATTCGACGTTACCGACAACCGAAACGTTACTACACCACGTTTTTTCTCTAGAGTCTGTGAACGTCCGTTCGCTGCGGTGGTACTACCACCGGAGTGGTGTCGTACGCGGTGGTTTCGCACGGACGCGAAGACACGCGATACCGCCGCCCGTTGTTCGGAACGTGCGGAAAGGACTTTTTGCCGATCGCGCACGATTCGCACACGTAAAAAAAACACCACCACAACGTCCGTCGATGGACGATCCGCGGTGCATCATCGACGCGGACGCCCGAACACGCGCGCGCGTTCGTCAAGAGCCGCCACTTCCAGTAATTGGACAACCATCGCTCTAGTGCCCGGTCGGTCCGACACCGTCCGTTTTACACCGCTGGAGCCACACACGAGCCACACAAGTCGGTAACAAGCAAAGTTCCGTCTGAACATCTCCGTGTCAAAACGTTCTTTTTCGACGGGGCCGATTTAAAATCACGTTTATTGCGACCGCCGCGATACCAGAAATGTTCGCCTACGCCGCACGTTTCGTGACGTTTTCCGTCTCGGCTATTTCGTTTCGTCAGTTCGAAACAACCGTTTTTATTCGTGACGAACAATTATCATGCTTCGGTGGGACGAATGGTTACGTTTGAAAACTGAAGCGGAGCGAGCACAAAAATGACGTGTTTTTTTAAAAACAAATTTCTTTTCTTCCCGATTCTCGACCAAACATTGGTAAAGGCTTATTATTATTTCTGTTTTTTCAACCTATATTTATCATATGTATAAAAATGAAATTAAATACCACAGTTGCTTTGATGATGATGTTAGGTTTGAGAAGAAAAAAAAAAGAATACGCCGGCATTTTTGTTGAATTTTTGAAAACCTCAGCTACGGCTGATGTATTTAAACACGCCTTTTTATCCTACTTTCTTACCGAGTCCTTTTAAATTAAATTAAAAAAAAAAAGGAGTAAAATAAGCGGCGGATCGACAGTTTTAGGCACGGAGTGCTAAAAGTTTTGGAGGGTCCTTAACGAAGGGTCCATTGGCAACTACCGAAAACCCAATAAATCGGAGCCGAAATCACGAAAATTTAAGTCCGAAACGCACGTACGGATGAGGTGCGATTTTGTTTTGTCGCATCTAAATTCCACGTCGGTTATGAAGCTCTCGTTGGAGTAGAAACTGCGCCGCTTTGAAGTAGATCGTAGTTCTTCGGTTGAGAAGTTGTCGTTATTTTATAAATTTTTAGAAAAAGCCTCGAATACGTCCGTTATGCAAATTTGTTTGCACGGATAAAAAAAAAAACGTCGTTACTGCAGTGTAAAATTTAAAAAAAAAATCATCATTACAAGAGCATTACGGTTTTTAGTGACGTCTGGACGGTCCGCTGCACCTTTATAGAACCGCGTCTGTGCACACACTGTTACTTTGTGCCAACGGCTGTGCGGTGTTTTTTTTTTAAAAACATGATAACAAATCGCTGGAAATAACGATTATTTTTTTCTTCCCAGGACTCCTCGGGACAGCACTAAACTCTCGACGTAATAACATCACGCGGTCTGTTTGGACGGAAAACCGCGTGCCGTTTTCGCTACGCGTAACGGTCGTGTCTCCTCCTCGTCAATTAATCACGTCCGACCCGAAACCATCAAACCCGCGTTCGTTCGCATGATAAACGTGTTAAGCGCTCGCAAATTGAATCCGGGCAAGTCGAAGGCGGTGGAAAACTACTTTACGTCGGCGCAACTTTTACAAAAGTGTCGTATTGTCTCTATTGTGGCGTACACGTCTCGTTTTTGGGTTTACACGACGGGTTCCGCCAACCGGGTTCGATCTAGCGTATTTTGGAGCGAAAATTTTACTCCAAAACGAAAATTGTCGACTTTCCGCGTCAGCAGTACAATCGCGGTCCGTTTCGAGAGCACTAACCGCCGTCTATTATTCATAATCGTTGTATGTACACTCGACGTTGTTACCGCAACAACTGCATGCTGTAACGGTATATAGGAAAAAAAAAACCGGACGAGACCGTCCGACGGACAAACTCCGAGATCGACTTTTGGTGACGTGCGAAATTTTCCGCGTTTTCGGTCGATAAACGTATCGTTATCGCCAACGTTCGTCGTCCCTTCGGAACTTTCGGTCGTTTAGCGTAGTGGTCACCGCGCGACCAACACGAGAAGATGTCGGCAGGTCGAGAGAGACGTACCGAAATATCGTTATTTATTATGGAGGACACGCGGTGTCTGCGGCGGGTGGGTTAGTGTCTTCGCGGGCCGTAAATCAGTTTCTCTTTGGTCGGGTACCGTCCCGTATTTTGTGTTCCCGATGGGACGAACGCGAAAAACGCGTCTTTTCGGAGGGATCGATCATCTTCGGCCCACGTGAATAGGCTGTTCTCGGGCGAAAGGCGCTCTCGTAAAATACGCACACGCGGCCGAAGGGTCGGCGATTTCTACGCTCGGACTTGACTTCTTCAGCGACGTCGCGTTTGGTTCGCGTCAACTAACCCTTCGCCACGGTTTTGTCGTCACAACAACAACGGCATGGAACGGATTTTCGTCGTCGGGTCGTATAAACCGCCCCGTCGATCGACCGCCGATAAAATAGCAGAACTCGCGTTTTTAACTTCAGCAGTTCTCGAGAAATTTACCGCAGGTTAACGCGACGTGTGAACGATGCTCGCTCAGAACTTACGGAAGCGACGATTTATCATGGCTTTCGGATATACATATTGAACCATTGCTTTCGAAACGCGAACCACGGCTTTTTTTTCCATTGCAAGCATTGTGAATTCGTTTTCTGTTTTTACCTTTGAACAAAACCGTTATCACGTCCGAACCGCTCGCGACGTGTACAACACGCGTCGTTAAAACGCGTTTTTTATTCTTTCGCTTCATTTTTTGCGCTCATATTAGTTGCGTCGTCTTCGCCCTCTCGAGCCGGCACAGCGTTACTACTACAACGAGTGTTTTCGCGAACGGTGAAAACGAAACGAAAATATTAAATACGTGTTCGCGCAAATCTTTCGGTCGTGTGTACGATATACCCGCGAAATTACACGACACACTACTGTATATTAATACGAGATCGCCCTCGAGACCGTGCACGACATAATTTACGTGCATTATTAAATTACGGGATTACGCAGGTACCTGGAGATATCTGCGAACCGGGGACGGCGGGAGACACGGGGATATCGTCGTAATAGTTTGATATAATAAATATACGCTGTGGTGCCACAACAGCGTACACTGTGTACGAAAATATAAAAAACAAAATTTTAGAGAAAAAAAAACCCGGGATAGCTCGTTTGACGGAGTAGCGACGACGGCTTTTGGTGTGGTTGAGGAGTTGCAACGGTTCGAACGCGCCGTTATGCCTGAAAGCGACGAAAGCCTTCGAAGTGAGCTTAGTAATAACGAGTTCAACAATAAAAACGAATCTTTCCTCCGTTTTGGCGTTACGCAAAAGTTTCAGCTCGGTCCGACCGTTATGTTTTGCATGTTACGATCAAAAAAATGTGTAAAAAAACACGTTCCCCGCAATTATTCCCCACAAGAAATACACGGCCACCCGGAATGAATTGTTTAACGACAACGCGAAGTCGGCTATAAACCAAAACCAATTTTCTAAAATTTTTAACCACATATTACGTGAAACTGTGTTGTTCGGATTGTGTTTGAAGTTTCTTGAACATAAAAACTATAGAGGTTTTATGGAACGACGACAGCGTAAAATTGCAAAGTTTCCAAACACCCTTTTAGAAATGATCGATTCAGCAGTAAACGCGTTAACGGATGTCGAACGGAGCGAATATTCGGCCGTTTTCGTTTTTGTCTCCGAAAACGATCGAAATTTCAAAAAAAACGCTTCAAACAAAGTACCATCTCGGATCTATCTTTTGACGTACCGTACGTTAAAATCGGAGTATTCTTTCTACTAGAAAAGACAATCACGGAAAGAAAAATAAACATCGCTGTACAAACAATACGCTAAGAATCTAAAAAAAATACAGTGATTCACCCCGACTTAGTTTATGCTTTCCGCACCGATCGACCTTTGTTGTGATCGTTTCGATCGTATTAACCGCGAGAGGTATATTCATAACGAAAACCAAGTGCAGCAGACTATGTATATTATTGTATCTGCGTTGTTTCGATCGCGATTTCAACGACGAGCTCGACGAAAAAGGCTCTTTATTGTACAAATATTCTCTTTTAAAACGTATTGAAAAGTTCATATTTCTCCCGTTCCGTAGTATCGCTATAACGGCGATTTTATGTCTGCATTTTTAAGCGATTGAATATAAAACGATTTTCAATACACCTTATGCGAGTTTGCTGCAGTTATTTCACTGAGTTTTCTGCACGCGGTGTAGGGTCGTATAGGTAATGTACATTATCCTTGTGTATGGTTCAGTTCGATACGAAACACCCTTAAGTACGTCCAATTCGTAAGTTTTTATCCGATTTGACCGTTTGTGAAATTAACGGTTTTCGCTGCTAATCTACGAGCGTCTCCCTAGGAACGTTTGTGGCGAATTACGCGGATTGAAAACTGTGGCCTGTAGAACACGCGCGGACGGATACCGAAATGATTAAGAATCGCTTAAAAACGTTTCAATACGCACATGTATGCTCAAAGTTTGAATTGCTCATAGTTATTCTAACTAAACAGAAATATTACGACGGGATCGAGTATATCTCGAACACCTTAAAACGGGATTTTCGCGTATCGATTAAAATCGCAATATAATACGTATTATGAACTGATATCGTATTATTCAAACGGTGTACGTATATATACATATATTTTGTATAGTAAAAGCTGTACTATCGCTCATTTTTGACATTTAAATAGAGGCTTGGCTTTTACGCACAATGGTTTCTTTTCCTCGTAAAAACAATGCCGTGGAAACAACAAAGAATCGACGAGACGAGAATGACGACTCAAAAAAACAAAAACCGACGATTACAATGCGGTATAATATTTATTATACGGAACGGTTTGTTTAAAAATCAACCATTTATGTTTTATGTAGGTTTTAAACTTGTCTATAAAAATAAATATTTTACCGTGCGTAAACTATACCCGACAACGTCATAGAATACGTCATTATTTTTCCTCGAAAACAATTACAACACCGTCCTGAATTCGATAAAATATTCGTATTAATTTGTTTGTTCTTCTCACTAGTGAAAAAAGCCCGAGGTAAGAGCATATCGTAACCGACGTGGTTTAATGCGCGCCTGAATAACCGTTATTCGTAGAACACTTTACGATTATTAATACACGGCAAACACAAATTTTAAAATAGCGTCCTTCGAAATAACGGCTTTAGAAAACCGTTTAAATTTCTCAGCTATTTTTTTTTTTTTCATACACAATAAACCTATATTATTTTTTCAAATAACGGCTTCTATAACCGAAACTCGCGAGTCACGCGGACCAATGTAATCGTTATTATAATTAATCTTTTTAAATCGTTTCAGAATTGAACAAAACAAAAAAAAAATCGTTAAAACAGTCGCGCGCGATCCGTTTAGTAATAATTACGATAAGGGTCGGCGGCGGCTTCAGTCGGATGGCTTCTGCCTATATTTAACGTATTGTCAGCACAAAATCCGCTCAGTTTCTATAGCCTCGTAGGTCGTGTGTAGCGAACATAGTAATAATAATAATAATAACATTATCCGGGGCTCTTTCCACTCGGATTTCGCACCGTCGGCGATTATTATATTCCTCCTAGTAATAATAATAATAATAATAATTTATCACATTAATAATTATTAACGAAACGCGAGACAAACACACGAGCGACGCAGGTAAAACGACGCGGAATGTTTTATCACACGGAAAGGCAGTTTTTGTTTAGTTTTTACGTCAGCTGCTGCGCTTTTCCCGCGTAGTAATAATTCGCTGTGGAACTATAAAAAGCGACGTTTAAACGTCGATCGAGAGAAGACGAAATATCGTACTATCGTAGACAAAAGTGAAATCATCATCGCTTTCAAACACACAACGCGTTTCGACGAACGACTTCCAAATCGGTGACTCGCCCGAAGCGTAGTCGATACTCCTCCGTCGAACTGCCCGAGCAGATCAGCAGAATGACTTTTTTATGATTTTACAAAAAACGCCGTCGTCGTCCGTTGTATACATATATATTATATGGAAAAGTTTTAACGAGAAAGATTTATACTCAAGTATATTTACCAAGTTATGTACGCCTAAGTAGTACAGGAGGTTATCTTTAGTGTGGATACTATTAAACAAACTATAACCGTGCTGTTTTTTATCAAATTTGTGCGCAATATTACGACCTGAATCGATATGAAAGCCAAATTCATTTGCCGCGCCGTGGTGAATATAAAATACTTCTTTCGCTATTCAGCAGCGGTACTCGAGACATTTTAGCTGTACAAACTCGCACGAAACTACTAATTACACGCATTTCTGTGATTCGTCGTGTGCGTATAATAATAATAGCGAGACGAGAAAAAAATAGTTCTGAAACTTTATATAATTTCTCTGCGTATCATATATTATAATTATAGTACTTCGGGGTTAATGAAAACAGGCCGGCTCTTGGAGAAACGTTGATGAAGAAAAGTTTAAAAAACAACGTCCGTTCAATAGCGATATACCTACACTCACAACCACGTTTCCCGGAGGCGCTGCAGAGATTGTCTTGTACGCGCGTTATTACTGAAAAATTTTCAATTCACACACGTTACTCCGTTTAATACGCGTTTTAGTTTTAATTGTAACATTCGTCGAGGCCGTTTGCACGGTCGAAAAACAGATGAAAAAATTGGCTTTTAATAGCGCCACGGATTCGTAAAACGTGAACCCCCAAAACTGTTAGAAAACAGTTATTTTTTTTGCGGGCGAGCGTACAAAAATACAGAACTGTTGATATTGGCAATTGTTTTTTTTGAAAAACGCAAATCGTTGGTCGGCCAATGATCGTAAAAATACGCGCACAGTGTTTGAAACCATGATATTATCAAAGAGTCTCCGAAATCTTCGAGTAAAACGTCGAGTTCGAGGTTTTGAAACGAGGCGTGTTTTTCCAAAAAAAAAAAAGACCGTTGTCGAAAAAACACACGCGCGTATGGGAATAACGCGATAATAAAAAGTGCCTACCAGAAAACGCTCGTTTGATAAAACGCAGAAAAAATATAAATCCGTTCCGGAGAGCGTCTTTCGCAAATCCCTTTAACAACGTCGCCGCATAATTTAATATTAGCACCCGGAGTAAAATACACAAATTTAACGCCTTTAATTACGTCTTCCGGTTTTCCAATCAGAAAAAGTGCCGACGCCGAGGCGCCCGAAGGCGATATTCCCGCAGCTCGCGTGCTTTTCGTGACTTTTTTAGCATTAAACTCGTACAGATCGGTCCAAGATACGTTCTCTCCACGACCCTAACCGTATGATTTAACGCACGTACGGTTTTGATTACACGTTCTCAGATGGACATTTTTTTTTATGCATTTGGGTAAGACCGCTCGTTTTGCTGGGCCTATTCTACTTTTTCTTCCATCATCGTTCATTTTATCTTTTTGCGTACGGCGAGACGAAAATCTTTTTTCCCGTTACGCCGACCGCAAACGATGAACTTAAACAATACGAAACAATTTCACCTACCTGTATTATAGTGACTACGAACGGCGGAATACGAAAAACGCAAAATCGAATCGCACATTACAGCTACGTTCGAACATAACGTTTAGCGTGCGAAATATACAGCACGACGACCACGCGCGGACGTAAAACGTAAGTCCTCGCGATACTATCGTTTTGATCGTTTTGAACACGCGGTGAAAAAAAACATTTATGATCGGCAGAGTGAAAAAAAAAAAAACAATAATTACGTTTGTAATTAGCGAGGTGATACCGACGTCAGAACGAAATAAAACCGCTACGACGACTGCGGTACTTAACGATGACGGTCGTTTTGAGGCCACGATGAAATCACGAATTTCAGATCCCTCGGCCGAACGGTTCTTCCGATCATACGAGAAGGATACGGAAGGTTGAGCCCCCAAGAAAAAAACACACAGAACAGCCTGTATCTCGGGGGTTTATTTTAAATTGGCCTCCCCGAAAAAAAAGAGAAAAAACGTTTGAAAGTCACTAAAGAGAAACATTATAATTACGGCGAGCGCGTTTTTGCGGACATATCCATTTAGTTTTTTGGCCATCGGTACGAACTGAGCATTAAAATATGTACAGGTTCGATAACGGTTTCGAGTGCTTTCGAAAATTCGCGAGCTAAGTATTGAAACTCTGAAGCTTTAGACCCCACTGAGCTCGTTCGTAATCTTTTTTTTAAGACAACCGTAGCTTTCGGATGTTAGATAATACGTTTGAACCAGAAATTCCGAACCACCGCCCAAAGCGTAGTCGCTACTCGACCTAGAGCGATACCGGCACGTTTTTCCTTCTATTTTATACAACGCGAAAGATCGACGAACCGATTCTTTCGTTGTACAAAACATTTCGAACAATACTCTATACGTTGCGTAAACGCATCAAAAACGGCCATAATTCATATCGTTTTATATCGGTACTTAAACTTCGAGTCGTACTTTGGCGATAAAACATTATTAATTGTTTTTCTACACACGCCGCGCGTATCCGAAAACACAACGCGTGTCTGGCAGCGCGTAAAATCATTCTCGGACGTTTATAACGAGTTTTCATTTCGCCCCATCGCGGCCGCAAATACACGCACCGCGCGAGCGTATTTATTATTAAAAACGTACGGAAAAATATAAGTACAGTGTACGTACTATTGATACTGCTTATAGCGTATCGAAAACTCCGATATACAGTATACAGACTGCGTCGTTATAACGATGAAAGTATATATAAATAATGTCGTGTCGGATTAGAACTTGCGTGATACTTTGTTGCGAACGCCACCACCGAGTGTACGGGAAACACGGGAAAAGTTTCCGGAAAAAAATAAAGAATTAGCGTCGAAATCGCCCTCTCGTCGTCAGTTTGACCGAGCAACGACTAGGTAGTACTACGGTTTGCGGGGTGGGTGTCACCGGTTTGGAAGTTGTGGGAACGAGGGAGATAAACCCCTATAGAGGGACACTGATTTTGACTTTACATTTTCTTTCTAAACAAAAAAAACTACGTGTGCCGAATCTCAGCTCGATAGGACACCGGGAAGTGGTTTAATTGAACGAGAGAGCTAAGCCCCTTTTAGCTCTCGAGGGCGTCTAGTTTTGATTTTGACTTTACCGAATCGTCATTCTAAACAAAGCTACGATATGTACCGAGCGCGATAGGACAACGGGACGTTATTATTAACAAAATTCTACCGCACCCATATAGACCGCTATTGTCGTTTGTGAGCAGTGGAACGCGCGAATAACAATTATCGTAATGACGAGTAACGGGAGAAATAATACTGGTTTTCTTTTTTTTGTTTGTTTTCAAACGACGACATTCGTTCAAAATGCTAAAGCGAAAACTGTTATTCTCGTTGCGAAATCCGAAAAACCTTAGAGCGTTTTTACCATTCGCGTGGTAGTGAGCTATAAAGGCACTTGTTTGCCGTAACGTTACGACCACGTTTTCCGTGTAAAGTTTGCTATTGATTGTTTTTAGGCATTTTTTTTTAAACATCATTTCAAACATAACGTGACGAATTGTTTTTATGAGAGTGCAAAACGTTACAAACACGAATAAACCGTGCGACGGGGGCGAAAAAAAGACCAAATTTAATTTTCGACTCGCGTAGTACACTGCGCTGACTTTTGCGCCGTTACAGCGGTGTCATGTAAAATTAAACAAAACTGTCATCGTCTGAAAAAAATAAAACAAACTGTTTGCCGACGGAATGCCCGAGATGAAAATGCACAGATGAAAAAATCGAAAACCCCGTCCAAATATGTTAATTTTAATGTTTTTTTTTTTTTTACCATATTTACTATACATTGGGTAACCATTTACACAAATTTATAGATTAATATCAAATGTTGACCTTCAGATTTTCACATCCGAATACGGACGTTTGCGTAATTTCAATATTTGTCTCTGTTTTTGCAGTTTAGCAATATGTTTAGAAAACGATCGACGAGCGAGGAATGTATTGTTGTTACAATGATGTTTTTTTCTTTTTTCTGTGATCAAATGTTCTAGTAGAAAAACTGCTCCGATTTCAACGTATGATAAAGAAAAATAATTGATCCCCGCGATGGTTCTTTATTCGAAGCGTTTTTTTCGAAACTTTGATTATTTTTGAAGTTATGAGGAAAAAAAACGAGAACGTTCAAATTGCCCCGTTCGACTTTACATATTATATAAATGTCATTGAAAAGAGTTAAACGAGGGTACTGTTGAAATTTCGATCGGATTTTATAATTTCTAAGGGAGCTCAAAATATTTTGAATTCCACGCAGTTATTATGCCCGTAAAACCTCTAGTTTTCACGTTCAAGTATTGAAACTTTAACACACGGTCTTAACAACTTAGTTAGGCTTTTTTAGTCCGACTTTTTATTTATTTTTTTACATCTTTTTATTTTATACTTTGGCGTTTGACGAGCCGTGTGCGGAATTCAATGCAGAAGGAACCGTGAACGCTCGTAATCGTCAGCGCGACGTCACATTACGCCACATCCGACGATCTCGCAGAAACATTTACGATTAAATTACCTCTCGCGGATGTTATTTACCGTACGCTTCATACAACTTCCGCACCGCGCACTCGCATTAAACAGCACTCTCGCCGGAACACGGGCACAAATCCTCCGATATCCATTTCGGAAGGGCCGAGCGCGTTTTCCGGTTGTTTGATCCGCGCTTACATTCGAAAATTCGCATTTTTCAAGTGTCATAGGTGATCATAGAGCAAAAAGTTGTATAGTTGACACGTCGTTCTGGTTTATAACTATCATCGTATTTGACGATTAACATTACCGTTTCGATTGGAAAAACGTTTTCCGCGCGGCAAGTCAGTTTGTGACGCTCACCGCGCGTTTTATACGACAAAAGAGAAAATAAACGGCGAGTTTAAAACAGAACACGCCGGCCATAACTCAAAATAGTCATCGTTCGATTGTTGTTTATGCCGAAAACGTAACGTGAAGTTAGTGCACTATCGTCGATTTCAAAATAACCTATAAAGATATTCCGATTGTTCGCGGAGAAACGATTCGTACGACTCTTCGAAATAAGGTTGAATTTTCATCTTGTTTTTTGCTCCTGTCGGTATAACTATTCCGAAAATTAATTTATATTCAACGTTTTCGTACGTTCAAACAAACAACTTCGTTAATCGTGATTTATACTGCTTGAAATTATAATACGTACGAACAGTTTTGTAAACCAAGTCTTTTAAATAAGTTATAAGTAAAAGTAATAGTTTATACCGTTTGACTCGATAAATTATCGTTAAGTTTTAATTAATTATAGTTTATGCGCATTTAATACAACTTAATCAATTATACGGCTTGTAAAACACTTAATCCGTCAAATCTCCGTGAATCCATTGTTTTATACGCACACAAAGAGTATGCGTCGTTCGCAAAGACCGAATTTAACATAATTCTTATTACTAATGAAAAGGAAAATTCAAATTTTAAATGTTACGTATTCGTATTAAGTGTAGCTATACGTTGTTTACGAAAACATCATATTACTCAATACGGAAAAAAAACACTAATTGTTGTACTTTCTTCGCATACGACAAATATTATTTGGCATTTAAAAGGGTTTATGGAACGTAAAATTTGTAACGTGGAAATCGTTTTATAAAAACAAACAACAAATATTTTTGTTTTTACACTTATAATTTACGACGCATAAGTTATCAGAACTAACGGTCATCGTATGAAAAATTCTTTGTATAATATTAAAATATTGTGTATTACCGCAATCGTTTATTAACATGAAAGGACTAAAATCAATTGTTTTAAAATGTATACATTACATTACACAAATTAGTTCAAGTTAAAAATCATACATTTATGTAACTACTTCAGCTAATATATTTTTTTTTTCAGCAAAATAACTATTGGAAATGTTATACTGTAGTTTCCGCTCAACGAAACGACTCAAAATTATCTTTAAACGCTGTAAATACCTACAAATGATTTATGTTTGAAGTTTGAGTTCCATTTTAACCGAGTTAGCGTAGGTTTTTCACGCTCCCCGAGTTTAAAAAGTGAGGGAAAATTTTAATAAAACCGTAAAAAACTTGGTCAATGATTCATATTGTCCCCAATTCTATATTACGTACTTACGAAAGTGCTTTAAAACTTTTCATTTCTAAATACAAAAATAGGATCGCTTGCGATGTGTTTAATATATATATTTTATACACGTTTGAAAACTCGTCAAATCTTAAATGTTTCAAACGCACAACACAGGACAACGGTTGGGCGAACGTTAAACTAAAACTTTACTGTCTAAACAACCAAAATACATGAGCGAAATTCAATTTTTGTCGCCCCCGTAAACGACAGAAGCGTATAATAATATTATTTCATACTAATTTGTATGTACTTACTCGTAAAATCGAATTTGAAAAACAAAACAAAAAACAGACTTATCGACAACTACAGCAGCATTTTGAAAACGTTGAACGAATAACTTCGGTTTTGACGGGAAAATCTATACATATTATAATATATAAAATAGAAACTTTGTGCGTTTGATTGTATACAATGGACTCGTTCGACCAATTTTCACAAAATATTCCGTAAAATATTTGTCAAAGCTCAAGTTTATGGCCGAAAAGTTTTTAAACATTTTTCCAAATCCCCCATTCTAAGGAGGTGAAATAAGGGTGTAAACGAGTGAGCCCCATCCTGTTTTCAGAGTCGTGCCGATTCCACGAGTATGAAATTTGGTCAACAGTTTTGTTTAATGATGTAGAGGCCATTAATAGAAGGGATTTTAACGAATCTCGACTACAAAGGTGGTTAAAATAAGGGTAAAGTTTTAAAACAGTATGTCGGATTATTTTTATAAACTTGTTACACACACACACACACCGACAGTTAATAGGAAGAGGGTCAAAAGCGAGGGAAAGAGTAAAACGGTTTTCCGTTAAATAGGATTTGAGCGAGTTAGTGAAAAAAATTAACAGCGATAAGTTAATTCAATTAAAACACCTTCGGATAAATGTTAAGAGTTAACAACGACGAAAAAAAATAACTAGATAAGTTCAATACTATAATAGTCCAACCTATAGTAATAGTATTTTCAACGGTTGGGAAAATAATTCGAAACGAAAACAAAAATCCAATAAATTAGTTTCGGTCGTTGGTTATCCCCTCCGCTTGATAAGGAAAAAAACTAAACTCGACAAAGACAATAATTAACTATGAATAGTTGATTTAATGCGACAAAATTTTTAACTGACTAGAAACCAAAAAAAAAAAATTATAACTCGTTCAAGTTAAAAAGTAAAAGTTAATTTTGAATTTTTTAACTAGTTTTCGCCCTTCTATGCGGAGAACCGGAACCGCTGAACCCTTAAACGGTCTGTAGTAAAGTTTAGCGGACCAGCTAAGAAGGGTTTTTTCAGAATATCCGCCACTAAGGGGATTAAACGGGGCTAAGAAAGCTACGGGGTAACGAAAGCTGCACAACCGGATAAAGCAAACAACGACGACCGGGTGTGTGAAAACGGCTAGTTTTGAAATAAAACGAAGTACGGAACGAATTCGACTACCGACCCCAGATCATCGTGTAACTGTAAAAGAGCTCACTCACATGGAACATTTTTAAGGTGCGATAAATTGCATTTGAAATTTTTTAATCTAACGCGTACTACGACATGTTCTTAGCTTGAAAATACGTGAGCGTTTGAAATCGGACGAATCGTTTTGAACAACCCTGTACGTACCCGCCGTCTGTGTGTGTGTTCTTCGAAAATCCACGTCCGTTTTGGGATCCCCCGCAGCGGGACGACCTCCCGAGGGAGGACGACTCGGACGCGGGGCATACACGACGTCGAGTCGTAAATTATTAAAAGCGAGAAGAAAAAAATTTAACGGCGAGAGCTAAGAAACGGCGGCCCGCGGCGACGATTGCCAAAAGTTATTTTATGCGTTTTCGACGTTTTTCTCTCTTTTTCTTCCCCGTTCCCGTTTCGCCGCGTCACAAACAGCCGAGATGATCATCTACGTCACAACATTAGTAATACAGTAATAAAGCGGAACACGGTGTGTGGTTGTTGCAGCACAAGGGGTCTGTTAAATGTTAGTTTTCGGGCGAATTTCAGTTCAGAATCGACGAATCCAAATTTTTGGGGTCAAACCGAGACCGAACTCTTAAAAAATTTCAACGAACCTTAAAATACCGAAACAATACAATAATACAAACGACCATTTGTGCCGAACAACAGCGTCCAATAAGTAGGTTAACATAACAATCGTAAGTCCGAGTAAAGAAGGATTTTTCCAATTTTTTTTTATTGTTTCTTAAACAAATTAGATTCAATTTTCGTTTTCGATACTCCAACCGAACCGAATTTTGTGTTTAGTCCGGTTCAAATATTTCAAATTTACTGTTCGATTTTCGAACAGTTCGTAACGTCACTATAGTTTGAATGTTTGTAAAATATTATAAATGAAGAATAACGTTTGAGGGTGCAGCTATTTATTATGGGTTTTTTACACTCCGCGGTTTCGTGTCGGGCACGCTGATGGATAACGGCTGCTGTCTTTTTCTTAAACATTGTGTTAGAACAATTTTCATCACACGGTCACGTCAACTTTGGGCTTTTTCAAATACAACGACTATGGCGTCGTCGAAAATAAATACATTTTAAATTCCGGGTTAAAGCGCGTCGTAGTGAAAACAAAACGGGAACCAATCGTTATGTATACATTATGTTCAAAAAAACAGAACAATATTTGCGCTTCGAAAGTAATAATCACGGCTGAGGCGATAATCACGATTTCCGATTCTGTGTGATGTACGCCGAACAACGGTAGACCGAGGAAAAAGTTCGAGACTCGCGCGCGGGCAAACCATATGTGCAGTAGTTGTTGATCACAGCGTCCGACAGATCGGATAAACTTTCTTTCGAAACGCAGTTGAGATTTACGTGCGCATTTCGAGTTGTGGGCAAACACTTTTGATGACTGATTCCGTTTAAAACAGTGAAACGACACTGCGATATTATTAATTCGAAATAATTATAGGCACGTGCTCGAGTTTCAAATTGATTGTACGTTACGTAGGTCACGGAGCGTCCATACGGATCTCAAAGCGTCGTGATAAAATGCGGTTAAAATAAATATTATATATACCCAGTCAAATATGGCCGTCCCCGCTCGTCGTGCGAAATAAAGTGAGTTTCTCGTTAGAATCACGAGGGAAAAATCGAATTTTCCTCAAAAAAATAATGAGCGGATTATTCGACAATAAGGATCACTACCAAACAACACGTAACGCATAAAGCACAAGTAGGTACGAGCCAAAACTACACACGCTCTTTTACTATAGTACTTAGTATAATGAGCACGGAATTCCTTTTCGTTCGCACGGCGTATTTCGTGTGTGTGTTTTTCGCGTTTCCTTGCTGGTTTCTTTGAGTTTTCACGATTTTTCCTATATTTTCGCAGAACTCTCGCAAAGAAACCCGAGGCGGATCCAGGGGAGGCATGACCCGTCTCAGAAATCAAGTTTAGGTACGCGCTTTTAATTTTTTCCGAAATTTTTTTTTTTACACTAAATAATCAGCAGACAATTTTTAAAGTTATAAAATTATAACTAAATTATACAAACCATACTCTTCTTTTAGGTAACTGTCAAAGAGCATTTTTTTTTTTATATACTATTTGATCCCCCAAATTTAAGTTCTGGATCCGCGCCTAAACGATACACGCTTACACAAAAAAAGGGTTGACTACGCAAAACACCAGTAAGATAATGTTGTGAAACGTTTTACTAGAAGTTATATTGTATAATACGGTGCCAACAAACAGTATTATTTGTAAATGATTTTTTCAACACAATTTTAAACAAACAGGAGAGTTACAAAAATCGTTTTAACGATTTAAATTTATATAGATTTACCGGTACCAATCTGTGTAGACTTTGTTTCAAACTACACAAAGTATACACGCGTCAGTATTGGATTTATTTCATAACTTATGATTTATCGAAAAAAAATAAAACTATTGTACCGCCGCGAGTTCGTTTCTACTTACGAGTTTTAATGATGGTTGAATGTCTGTTCTTACCTGAAACACAATAATAGAATATTAAAACCCCGTTAATAATAAAAAACACAAAAACAATTTTTTTTTACATAGAAATATTACGATAACATTTAGTAAGTATTCAACTTGAGCAAACTTTGCGTTGAATGCTGTGACGATAGATACTAATTATAACCATTCGTATCTCATAACTTGGTTTGCACATTTAATAATTTGTATACTCGAAAACAACGATCAGACTCAAAAAAGTCTAATCTTTAGAAACTACTTAAATTTCACTAACCCATGCGGATATACTCAATTCGTTTGACCGACATGACTAATGAACAACAAAAGACAAAAAAAAAAAAACAAACGCAATCTAAACTATACAACTGAAAAAAAATCGAAAAGGATTTCGTTAGATTACTTGGAAAAAAAAAAAAACCGAGCAACAGAAATAAAACTGTGCAGGAAAAAAAAATAGCGAAATGTGCGCGGAAAAATCAACCGAATTATTCAAACGTAATACACGACGACGTCCGTAATCTCATCATGAAAACGTAATATTCACGCTAGAAGTGTTCGTCCGACCGAAAATTCACTGATAATTTCTGTCTACTCACACTTGCGACGGTACAAATTCGCCCGTCATAATAGGTTGTTCGTTTTCATTTCGCCGAGCAGTTTCAAAATTTTTATTATACAGTAAAAGTTTTGTTCGACTGATCGATCATCTTAATGGCGTCCTAAAACAACCATGCGTGGTGTTTCTTATAATATAAAATTATCGCAAAGAAATACCAAAACTAGTGCCTCGACTACTAAACATTTGGCTTAAAAACAACACATAATATAACACAGTCAGAACCAATCGTCGTTTCACACACGCGGCACACGTTTTTGAATCACGGATAGAAAAAAACAAAAATGGCGAAGAAAAAAGAAACGGTGATTGTTGAAAACACGCGGTCGGAAAAATTCAACATTTTCCAAACGGTTTAAATATTGCACCGGTCGTGCGGATGAAATCAAAAGAAAAAAATGGACGTTTCACACGACATTTTCACCGAAACAAAATTTTTGAAAACGTTTATCCCTCGGGAAAGGCGATCGAGTAAAATCTTTGTACTTGTAATTACAGCGTACATTGTTATTATATACGTTGGCACGAGTGAATATAACGGTAGTTCAAAAAACGTATAATATTAATGTGCACAACTGCAGCTAACGGCTAAAGTGTTCAGTAAGTTATCTAAACGACTGAAATCAATTCGTTGTTTTTGTAAAATAGCCAGAAAACCATATACCTATATGAAAACAAAAAAAAAATCCGTTAGTTCTTCATTCCGACGATGTACGAGTGAAGT
>CM029362.1:9862888-9886609 GCA_017140985.1 Hormaphis cornu
CTTTACTGTCTAAACAACCAAAATACATGAGCGAAATTCAATTTTTGTCGCCCCCGTAAACGACAGAAGCGTATAATAATATTATTTCATACTAATTTGTATGTACTTACTCGTAAAATCGAATTTGAAAAACAAAACAAAAAACAGACTTATCGACAACTACAGCAGCATTTTGAAAACGTTGAACGAATAACTTCGGTTTTGACGGGAAAATCTATACATATTATAATATATAAAATAGAAACTTTGTGCGTTTGATTGTATACAATGGACTCGTTCGACCAATTTTCCAAAAATATTCCGTAAAATATTCGTCAAAGGTCAAGTTTATGGCCGAAAAATTTTTAAAAATTTTTGCCAAATCCCCCATTCTAAGGAGGTGAAATAAGGGTGTAAACGAGTGAGCCCCATCCTGTTTTCAGAGTCGTGCCGATTCCACGAGTATGAAATTTGGTCAACAGTTTCGTTTAACGATGTAGAGACCATTAATAGAAGGGATTTTAACAAATCTCGACTACAAAGGTAGTTAAAAGAGGGTAAAGTTTTAAAACAGTATGTCGGATTATTTTTATAAACTTGTTACACCGACAGTTCCTAGCAAGAGGGTCAAAAGCGAGGGAGGGAGTAAAACGGTTTTCCGTTAAATAGGATTTGGGCGAGATAGTGAAAAAAATTAACAGCGATAAGTTAATTCAATTAAAACACCTTCGGATAAATGTTAAGAGTTAACATCGAAAAAAAAAAATAGATAAGTTCAATACTATAATAGTCCAACCTATAGTAATAGTATTTTCAACGGTTGGGAAAATAATTCGAAACGAAAACAAAAATCCAATAAATTAGTTTCGGTCGTTTGTTATCCCCTCCGCTTGATAAGGAAAAAAACTAAACTCAACAAAGACAATAATTAACTATGAATAGTTGATTCAATGCGACAAAATTTTTAACTGACTAGAAACCAAAAAAAAAATTATAATTCGTTCAAGTTAAAAAGTAAAAATTAATTTTTGAATTTTTTAACTAGTTTTCGCCCTCCTATGCGGAGAACCGGAACCGCTGAACCCTTAAACGGTCTGCAGTAAAGTTTAGCGGACCAGCTAAGAAGGGTTTTTTCAGAATATCCGCCACTAAGGGGATTAAACGGGGCTACGAAAGCTACGGGGTAACGAAAGCTGCACAACCAGATAAAGCAAACAATAACGACCGGGTGTGTGAGAACGGCTAATTTTGAAATAAAACGAAATACGGAACGAATTCGACTACCGACCCCAGATGTTATCAATCATCGTGTAAATGTAAAAGAGCTCACTCACATGGAACATTTTTAAGGTGCGATAAATTGCATTTATAATTTTTTAATCTAACGTACTACGTTGTGTTCTTAGCTTGAAAATACGTGAGCGTTTGAAATCGGACGAATCGTTTTGAACAACCCTGTACGTACCCGCCGTCTGTGTGTGTGTGTGTTCTTCGAAAATCCACGTCCGTTTCGGGATCCCCCGCAGCGGGACGACCTCCCGAGGGAGGACGACTCGGACGCGGGGCATACACGACGTCGAGTCGGACGGTCGTAAATTATTAAAAGCGAGAAGAAAAAAATTCAACGGCGAGAGCTAAAGAGAAACGGCGGCCCGCGGCGACGATTGCCAAAAGTTATTTTATGCGTTTTCGACGTTTTTCTCTCTTTTTCTTCCCCGTTCCCGTTTCGCCGCGTCACAAACAGCCGAGATGATCATCTACGTCACAACATTAGTAATACAGTGATAAAGCGGAACACGGTGTGTGGTTGTAGCACAAGGGGTCTGCTAAATGTTAGTTTTCGGGCGAATTTCAGTTCAGAATCGACGAATCTAAATTTTTGGGGTCAAACCGAGACCGAACTCTTAAAAAATTTCAACGAACCTTAAAATACCGAAACAATACAATAACACAAACGACCATTTATGCCGAACAGCGTCCATTAAGTAGGTTAACATAACAATCGTAAGTCCGAGTAAAGAAGGATTCTTCCAATTTTTTTTTTATTGGTTTCTTAGCAAATTAGGTTCAATTTTCGTTTTCGATACTCCAACCGAACCGAATTTCGTGTTTAGTTCGGTTCAAATATTTCGAATTTTCAGTTCGATTTTCGAACAGTTCGCAACGTCACTATAGTTTGAATGTTTGTAAAATATTATAAATGAAGAATAACGTTTGAGGGAAACGGGTATTTATTATGGGTTTTTTACACTCCGCGGTTTCGTGTCGGGCACGCTCATGGATAACGGCTGCTGTCTTTTTCTTGAACGGTGTGTTGGAACAATTTTCATCACACGGTCACGTCAACTTTGGGCTTTTTCAAATACAACGACGTCGTCGAAAATAAATACATTTTGATTTCGGGTTAAATCGCGTCGTAGTGAAAACAAAACGGAAACCAATCGTTATGTATACATTATATTCAAAAAAAAAAAGAGAACAATATTTGCGCATCGAAAGTAATAATTACGGCTGAGGCGATAATCACGATTTCCGATTCTGTGTGATGTACGCCGAACAACGGTAGACCGAGGAAAAAGTTCGAGACTCGCGTGCGGGCAAACCATATGGTTGTTGATCACAGGGTCCGACAGATCGGGTAAACTTTCTTTCGAAACGCAGTTGAGATTTACGTGCACATTTCGAGTTTTGGGCAAACACTTTTGATGACTGATTCCGTTTAAAACGGTGAAACGACACTACGATATAATTAATCCGAAATAATTATAGGCACGTGCTCGAGTTTCAAATTGATTGTACGTTACGTAGGTCAAAGCGTCGTGATAAAATGCGGTTAAAATAAATATTATGTATACCCAGTCAAATATGGCCGTCCCCGCTCGTCGTGCGAAATAAAGCGAGTTTCTCGTTAAAATCACGAGGGAAAAATCGAATTTTCCTCAAAAAATAATGAGCGGATTATTCGACAATAAGGATCACTACCAAACAACACGTAACGCATAAAGCACAAGAAGGTACGACCCAAAACTACACACGCTCTTTTACTAGTACTTAGTATAATGAGCACGGAATTCCTTTTCGTTCGCACGGCGTATTTCGTGTGTGTGATTTCCGTGTTTCCTTGCTGATTTCTTTGAGTTTTCACGATTTTTCCTATATTTTCGCAGAACTCTCGCAAAGAAACCAGAGGCGGATCCAGGGGAGGCATGACCCGTCTCAGAAATCAAGTTTAGGTAATTTATACGCGCTTTTAATTTTTTCCGAAAATTTTACACTAAATAATCAGCAGAAAATTTTTAAAGTTATAAAATTATAACTAAATTATACAAACCATACTCTTCTTTTAGGTAACCGTCAAAGAGTATTTTTTTTTTTTATACTATTTGATCCCCCAAATTTAAGTTCTGGATCCGCGCCTAAACGATACACGCTTACACAAAAAAAGGGTTGACTACGCGAAACACCAGTAAGATAACGTTGTGAAACGTTTTACTAGAAGTCATATTGTATAATACGGTGCCAACAAACAGTATTATTTGTAAATGATTTTTTCAACACAATTTTAAACAAACCTGAGAGTTACAAAAATCGTTTTAACGATTTAAATTTATATAGATTTACCGGTACCAATCTATGTAGACTTTGTTGGATTTATTTCATAACTTATGATTTATCGAAAGAAATAACTATTGTACCGCCGCGAGCTCGTTTCTACTTACGAGTTTTAATGATGGTTGAATGTTTGTTCTTACCTGAAACATAATAATAAAATATTAAAACCCCGTTAATAATAAAAAACACAAAAACAATTTTTTTATTTATATAGAAATATTACGATAAAATTTAGTAAGTATTCAACTTGAGCAAGCTTTGCTGTGACGATAGATACTAATTATAACCATTCGTATGCTCATAACTTGGTTTGCACTCGAACACATTTAATAATTTGTATACTCGAAAACAACGATCAGACTCAAAAAAGTCTAATCTTTAGAAACTACTTAAATTTCACTAACCCTGCGGATAAACTCAATTCGTTTGACCCACATGACTAATGTACAACAAAAGACGATTTTATTTTTTGAAAAAAAAAAAAAAAAAACGCAATCTAAACTATAAAACTAAAAAAAAAACAAAAAGGATTCGTTAGATTAATTGAAAAAAAAAAAACCGAGCAACAGAAATAAAACTGTGCAGGAAAAAAAAATAGCGAAATGTGCGCGGAAAAATAAACCGAATTATTCAAACGTAATACACGACGACGTCCGTAATCTCATCATGAAAACGTAATATTCACGCTAGTGTTCGTCCGACCGAAAATTCACTGATAATTTCTGTCTACTCACACTTGCGACGGTACAAATTCGCCCCACTGAATCAAATCATAATAAGTTATTCGTTTTCATTTCATCGAGCAGTTTGGTTTCAAAATTTTTATTATACAGTAAAAGTTTTGTTCGACTGATCGATCATCTTAATAGCGTCCTAAAACAAACATGCGTGGTGTTTCTTATAATATAAAATTATCGTAAAGAAATACCAAAACTAGTGCCTCGACTACTAAACATTTGGCTTAAAAACAACACATAATATAATACAGTCAGAACCAATCGTCGTTTCACACACGCGGCACACGTTTTTGAATCACGGTGGAAAAAAACAAAAATGGCGAAGAAAAAAGAAGAAACGGTGATTGTTGAAAACACGCGGTCGGAAAAATTCAAAATTTTCCAAACGGTTTAAATATTGCACCGATCGTGCGGATGAAATCAAAAGAAAAAAATGGACGTTTCACACGACATTTTCACCGAAACAAAATTTTTTAAAACGTTTATCCCTCGGGAAAGGCGATCGAGTAAAATCTTTGTACTTACGCGCTTACAGCGTACATTGTTGTTACATACGTTGGCACGAGTGAATATAACGGTAGTTCAAAAAACGTATAATATTAATGTGCACAACTGCAGCTAACGGCTAAAGTGTTCAGTAAGTTATCTAAACGACTGAAATCAATTCGTTGTTTTTGTAAAATCGCCAGAAAACATAGGTACCTATATGAAAACAAAAAAAAATCCGTTAGTTCTTCATTCCGACGATGTACGAGTGAAGTCAACCGACCCCAGGTGCTGGCTGCAGCATCGCGAGACGAGTTTGGAGGCCTTTGTGCTTTTATAACTCGTATTCGTGAAAAAAAAGAAAAAAACAGACAAAACGATAACGAAGGTATCGTCGAGAGAAACGTTTACGCGGCGCCGGAAATTGGTTGCGCACAAAAGAAACGTCACGAAATTAAACGAACCCCGCCGGGACCGATCGGAAATTTCTCGCTCCGGCGAAGATGTCTGTAGAAACGACACGTACGTGCGCTTTTTCAAAACCCATTGCCGATTTCCCATCGCCGTATTAATAATAACGTGTACAACACGATATACGTGACGAGTGCAAAACTCGTTTATTCTTGTCTTTTGATTTCATCGAAATAAAATTAAATTACTCGCAAAAAAAAATTCCGCCGAGGAAAATTGCGTACCTACATGAGTAGTAAATCACTATGTGTGGAAAAACGACGAATCTAAATTTAAAAGTCAATAACGGTGTCTATGAGTTCCTGAACCGACTATCACTAAACATGCGATTGCACAAGTTTTTATGAAGTTTGGAGGCGTTTTTTTTTTTTTTGAAAATCATTAATTTTAAGTTTTTACGGTGGAGACTGGGGCAGGTTGACGTCGTTAATATTTATAACTATAACGACTCTCCAAGTATTCGTCCAAAATCTCTCCAAAGTCGCGCGAAAACGTTAATTTAAAAATATAATTCATAGTTTTTGTCATCTTACAGCTGTGTCAATAGTAGTCAACTTGTCTCGAGTATAAGATAAGTCGACTAATATCTTTAAAAAATTCAAACTTGTATGATTTCTTATTGACTAAGAATTTAATGTTTCCAATGACTTTTAAAAACGTCCTTAAAAAATGTTCAATAGTTTTAGTATCCGACGCTTCAAGCAGTTAACCATAGTCAACTTGTCCCACTCTCTTGGAACGAGCATTTTTCGTAACGTGCGACGCGTGTTTTAGCACGTTTTTTGTGAGTGAAAAACGCGAGTGAATCGAGAATATTACTGATAGGATTGTATTAGTCTGGACACTAATCTTCTTTTAACCTTTCTGATCCGTTAACTATATACGATCAAGTGGACGCTGCATTATACGTCGACGTTCTGCAACCGATACGAAAAACTAGCTGTTTGAAAGTACTACGGTGACACGTCACGCAAAACTAAGCGATTTTAATTGAAAAACGAAACGTACGAAAGTTTTCGATTCCGGTTTTTAGACCTCCGTCAAAGATAATGCAATACGCGTGTATGTTTGAAGCGTTAATTTTTTTCTCCGTTTAAATAGTTAGTAGAAAGATCGTTTGGAAATGTTCACCTTAGTTCAGACTCCGGGTGGCCAAAAAATACAAATACCGAATTCAACGGTATTCTATACATATATATGTACGAACAACACTTTTAATTCGAAATATAATACGAGCGCTTTCTGGGTGTGACGGCCGACTTTAAGTTTCGGTCGGAAACTCTCTGATGAAAAGTAACTAGACAACGCATTCTCGTGATGCGAAAACCGTGTTTCAGTCTGACGGACGTCCCACTGTAACGCGCGACTGGAACGATAAATCATTTCATTCGCACAGCCGCAATCGTGTAATTAACCATCGTGCAGTGTGTCTCAGTTAGAAATAATTCCAGTAATAATAATAGTAATGTCATTACTATTGCTACATGTCGACATATGTGAATCAATAGAAATCAATATCGTTGCATCGTTTTAGATTCTGAAGCTATTCTGTGACTAAAACATTACGCAATAATACGTATAATGCCGTAAAATAACCGAAAAATTATTTTTAAAAATACGTTCGCATACATTCGTGTAGCTATAAAACTGGAAAATTTGCATAACGTGTAAAAAAAAACCGAACAAACATTCTTTTTTCAAGTTGAAAAAGGACGTCTTTAATACAGTCGAGAATTGTCGTGATTGCACATATTATGCGTTACTGTAAGACTATTTCGTATATTTTGTAACAGCCCGCTATCATAATGTTCGACGTGAATTTCTCGAGCGTTGTGTTTAAACGAACTATACATTTTTTTAGCGGATATCAAACAAGTCGAATCGTTCTGCACAAACGTGTAGGTACATTCGGTTATCTCTTCCGTATCGCGGATATTTTCATCGGTTAGCGACGCGAAGCAAACATTACGATTAAGTTAAAAGTCGTGTAAGCTAAGTTAAGGAAATTTCGTGTTTACAATATTGAACGCCGATTCGAGAGTCTAAAACAACATATTTTAAATTATATGATATAATGATCGGTCTTGAGCGAAACACACCTGGGTATTCGCAGATTTCCTCGTTATCGCGGTGAAAAAAACGAAACGAAACGAAACCGTTGCGAACAAAAAGAATCTTTTCGAAATCCTTCGCCCGAACGTACATGTATTGTTTAAAGGTTATCGCCTGTGTGTAAAGTGTCAGGGTATTAGTTACTTTTTTTTTCTTTTTTTCGCATGCGATAAGGGCTTCGGAAGAAAGTTTTCCGAAAGCCGAGAAAATACACGATCGTACAACACACGACCGGAAAACACCTTCGCTATTAATTTAAGTTTTATCTTTCTTGTGGGGATTTCGCGTGAAAACGTTGTACCCGCTGTACGCTGTCGGCTGCAAAATCGACATTTTTCTACGGTTGACGTCAAAAGGCGACGAGAGAAAAAAAAAGATATAATAATTGTTATTATGCGAAATTTTTCGCGAGATACTGAAAATCCGTGTCAGCTACACTAACTGCAAACGTCGTCCGTCATTCTTATGTGCATTTATCGCGCACCGGATTCGACAACTGCGCACGTTTCTCGTTCATTCGTTAATATATATATACATATACGTATTAATTTGTTACCCCGTTTTCGTACTTTTATAATAGTTTTTACAACGACGTTTTTTTGTTTTTCTGTCAACAACAATTTTTTGGGTAGCAGGAATGTTCAGATATATAAAAGTCAGTACCTCTACTGATGATAGGCATATAGACTCCCGTGGTACTTTTGTTCAAGCTTTTTTTGAAATTTCGCTTACCACAAAACCAAATCAAAAATCGAGAACTTTACGGCGAAAATTTTGAAATTTTCAGGTTCGTAATGACGTTTTCGCGTTAGAAGGAGCGCTCAAAACGTTGCGTCGAAAATTTCGGTTTTAAATTTTATTTGAAGCATTTTTTGATATTTTGATTGTTTTCCGAAAATGAAGAAATCGCCAATTCCGGAGTCAGGATGGCTCTATCGTTATAAAAATTTATTCCACGTCGTTTTCAAACGTTTATGCACTAAATTAATTTAATACGTCATAAAAGATTGAAAACAACTTTTTGTTGTTATGTATGGTTTTCACCGGAACGTATATTAGATAACTAAACTCGCTCAGAATCGCTTTCCGGATTGCTTTCGTAAATAACACGTTTGAACCACGACTTCCAAACCAATGTCCCGCCCAAAGCGTAGTCGCTACTCCGTTAAACTACCCACGCGATCTAGACCGATCTCGGCATTTTTCCTTTGCACGTTTCGTAAAAAAACGTTTCCATTTTTTTTTTCGCGTGGAAATCGTATTGTTTCGTGTAGCGCAGTAGTATATATATATGCATGTGTTTGTTGTTTTTATTGTAAATATGCCTAACGAGAAATACCTTCAAACGAATAAAAACCATTACATGAACGTCGGATAGAGGAGTGACTTGAAATACATCGTTTGTACGCTCGTCAAAATTAATCACACTAAAATTATATTAAAAGGTCCCATAAAAATCATACCTAAGGTAGCACGGAACATGTTTAATCTCCATGAAGAATAGAGATCTTTACAATTCATGTTAGTCTCGCATAAAGTTCTGTCACATTCGTAAACTTTAAAGAATCGTTCAAAACGATACTCATTCGCTAATAAGACATGTTACAGTTTTCGAATGAGTTTTGAACGGTGCGTAACGGTCAGCGACATTTGTGGAGATTCGCTCTTTAAAAGATTAACAGAACACCAAAAGAAAAATCACAAGCGGAGAACGAACGCGTTCTGTTATAAATTATTTTATTATAACTCAATTATTTTTGTTGAAACCCGAGATTCGTTACTGCAGTATATATACACATATTTTTTTATGTTTTTTCGCGAGGACGTGATACTTGGATTTTGCGTTCTTATTAGTTTTCTGGGGACGTACCGATTGAGAATAATTCGTGAGAAATTATAACACGCTCCGCCGTTCACAAATACAACAATAGGAGCATCCGCGCGTCGAAACACCTGCGACAAAAGAAATTAAATCCATGGCACATATAGTACGCATCGCATATTACCGTCTCGACACAAAACATGGTATACGCGAGTGAGACGTTATAAAATCTCCAAGCGAATTATTTCAGAAACATTTCGTTCGTCGTTATATTCTTTGAAAAGAATATAGAGATGTTTTTATAATACGTTCATTTAACACGGGTTCTACAATTTCGTACAGAGTATTATACGAGTTTCGTTCAATCGTATGCAATTTTTTTTTTATTCAATTTAAGTATAATATTCCCGAACGTCAAAGTTTATATTTTTGCACAACGAAGCGCGTAACAATTACTCGTAGATATTCAAATCGAAAATCGTTTCACCAGACATTGTTGTCAAAAGATGGATGTAAAAATTACCCGTTCGTCGCACGGCCAACTATGGTTATCACGACTGCAGTAAACTGCAGGGATACGTCGATTTCCGAGACGGCTAGTGCTCGTGACGTTGACATATGATACAAGTCACTCTATAACTGCTATAACTGTCGGGTACTTTCAATAAAACGGTGTATAACTACCATTGTCTTACGATAATATTATTTTAAAATATATATAACATCTATAACGATACGATTTTAAAAACCGCGAACCACGGTTTCGTTACAGAAATTTAATATAATTTTCACACAATAGTTATTTCCCTTTTCATATACGGGTACATAACGATATGAAACGTTGTGCGGTACTTTTCGAGTAACATACACCATACGGTTAAAAGACGATAAATACTTTCGCGAGAGATCAAAACGCGTCGCGGTTTAACGACGTTAAACCGGAGACGGGCGAATGCGCGCACATCAAAGGACACACAGTATTGCATTATGCACGCGGCTTTCTCGCGTCAAAGGCCCCGCCACTTAATTAAATAATCAGGTTGTAAAATAGGAACACGCCACTTCGAACGGTTGTTTCAGGGGCGGCGGGGACACATCGGGGCGGCGAATTATCACACGTGGTGAGGAATGCACGTACGTTTAGTTAAAATTCGGCGGATAAGGGCGGATACGGATATTATCGTGAATAAGGGTCGGGGGAGTTAACTTTTATAAAGCAACCGTCGTTAGCTTTTGCGAGGCCCCGGGCAGCAAAACAGTTTGTGATTCTGAGGATTTTATAGAGAAAAACGTATTCGTAGTTTTTAACGTGTTGTTTTTTACCGAACATGAGATATTTTTTTTTACGACAACACGGATACTATTTTGTACGATCGTTTTCACAATTCCAAAACGGACATTATCACGAAAAACGGGAAAAAAAACAACTTTTTTTTGTCATCGCCCCCATTGCACCTCCTTTGTATCCCCGCCGCCCTAAAAAAGGGGAATTCACGTGCAGAGACAATCTACGTGGGGGAATTCTATGGGATTCTATAATAATTTTTATTCGAGAACGGAATCGGTTAGGTTTTCAAAAACGACCCAAATCACCAATTTTTTGTCAAATTTTATAATGTTATTTACCTACGTACGTGTCCTGTGTAAAAACTACGTACGCGAGACTCGAATACAACACGAATATTGACGACGGGAAACTTAAATCGTTGCAAAACGATTTCGATTTGTGTCGTATTTGAAATGACCGAATCCGACTGAAAAAAAAAAAAATGCCGATTTAGCGACGTTTGACGCGTTATCGAGAGAAAAGAACAGTTAAAAACCGCATAGGTTGAATTGTGTTTTGGGCATCAAGCGTATTTAAAAGAAAGCCTCTTTCTCCGCCTCCGTTAAAAAACCCGTCGAAAAATACGTTTTTTTCCCGTTTTTTGGATAAAAAGGAGCCCCTTCATTTTTCCCCCGGGGTTTGTTTACGGTGCATTTTTATACATTTTCCATCGGTGTTTTATCGCCTCCTACTCTAAAAACGTACATCGTCGCATGTATTGAGCGGTTAGGAGAGAAAAACTTCCAAAAAAAAAAAAGAGAGAACATTATCAGCAAGATATGCGAAAACAACGAAAACGTTGACGGCTCTTTTTAACGGCGGCGAAACGTATAGTTGAGCGCGCGACAAATCAAACACGTTCATTTTCCGTCGATATTTTTCATTTCCTGCAACGTCGAACCCGCTCTACCCCTGTAGATTTATCGCATTTATTCTCCCGGCGGTTATATTACGGTTATTATTTTGTTTTGTTAAGTGACAATATATTTATATACACAATATAATAGCGTCTTCGGTCGATATGTTTAGTTGTACGGCAGCAGCACCTACCGTAATATAATACACGGGTGCGCGAAAAAAAGTTAAAAATGTAAAATTAAAAAAAATCGCCAAACGAAACGAACAACAACAAAGGCGATCAAGCCTATTATTAATAAAAAAGCGTTTTGTTATTATTTTTTTTGTTACCCAAACACACCGATTAGTACCCGAATTGCCTATACGTTACGCCGGGTCGTCGACGCAATATTACACTAATTTTGTACTACACTCCAGCAAAACCTAGAGATAATATTACGTTACAAATACGCGTTTCGCACTTTTTTTTTCTTCAAAATTCACTGTGTCTACAAGAATATCAGTATTCGGATGTGAACCGAATGTGGAGTACTAATGATTGCTGTCGATGACAGACAGTAAGTCATCGGTTAATAAATAATAGAACGAAAGTAAAGAGAAAAATTACCGACAGCGTTTCGTACCAGGTACCCAGGGACGAGCTATGGAAACGTGCACCGACGTAGTTGATCGCGTGGCAAAAAGTAATTTGTAAATTATTCTCGCCAAAAGAATACGTCGATTCTCGTATAAATACGTATCAACAAACATATAATATTATACGACAAAACCGCACTTAGCAAAACAGTGGCGTGGCCAGGAACTTTGTGTGTGTGTGGAGCGGCTTAAGACCGAAAAAAGTCAGGCCGAATTCGACCAGAAATTATTTTTCTTCAACCGAAACTAATAAATAATTTCATTTCAGTGTCGTTTGGGTGTGGAACATTTGTTAAACTGTTGTACTACGGTCAAAATATCAAAATTGTTTTTCCCACTTGGGTATTTTGAAAGTTTATACTTTGCTAGACCAGAAATACGGACGTTTTTGGTAAGAACGTGACGTAAGAAATTCGTATTCTGTACAAAACTAATCGTATTATATCTTTTATGAAAAACAATAGTTAGTGAATTTTTAATCTCTCGCCGTTAAAACGCTGCGATACATCATCGGGCTCAAGGGCGGAATTTAAGACGCTTTTAACAATGACATTTATCCGACTTGGAAATGACATTTTTATAAACAGTAAATAACCAAATGTGTCCATAAAAAGATCTTTCGGTTTGATACGACAAAAAATAAAAAACGCTTTTATGATTGAACATTGTTTTTCATCATGAAAATTATTAAAATATGAGCATTATATATTATGACAAAAGTCGTACCAAGCAGAATTTCCTTTTTTTGTACGTTGGAGCGCTCTTCCAAAAAACACTTTTGATCACTGTTATGACACACTATTGAATCAGTTTGACTTATTTGTAATTTTATTGAGTTTTCTTTATGCTACGGACACGATAAATATCAATAAAAAGCCGCTTTTAAATTCCTTTCGCGCATATTTTATTCGATTCGCGATTGCCCACGATAACGTCGTTACACGCTTCGAACCCGGTTAGTTGTTTTAATCGCGGACTGGCCGATGATTTTCGAGACGTGCAAACCTATGTCGAAAAGTCCGATTTCCGAAAACAAACAATTGTTGAGTCTTAGAATTTCATAGCAAAAAAAAAAAAAACCGATTACGAATGATATTTCCGACCGAAATCGAAACCGGGGTGAACACGATTTTTTCGGTCGTCGTCGCGCACACGACGGCTCCGAATGCGGTTTTTAAGATCAATACACGATACGCGATACGGCTCGGAACGTATTTTTTGCACGCACTCGATACTATTTTATAATACGACGTCGCACACAATGCACAAGGATGTAATCGCATTTAAATAAATTACAAATCATTTTTATTCTCCGTTTGATTGGCGCCACCGGATTTGTTTACGGCTGATTTATGTGCGTTTTTTTTTTCATCCATCGGTTTAACGTCGTCTATTTTTTTTTGCCTCCCATTATTTGAACGCGAAAATCTCGCGTTCTACCGCAGGCGCTCATTGTGTACATAATGTACAATATTTTATACATTTCATGTTCACATATTGATTTAATACAGCTGCCACGACGACGGGGAGTGTGTTTTTTTATATTTTTTCCTCGTTGTTGTTTTCCTATCCGGCTTTTTTTATAACGGGCGGCGACAGCGCCCCGAGGCCGTCCTCGGCGATATGACTGATTGCGGCCCGCGGCGTATAAAAACGCGGTGGACGAGGAGTTTGCCCGAAAAAAATCGGTGGCGAATCAATCTCTCGTCCCGCGTCTTCTCGAGCCGGGCGCAACCGAAATCGGAATTAAAGACTGTTATAAAGAGAAAAAATAGTTAGTTTGACGGAGCGGCCAGTTTAAAAGTCTCGGTTCAAACGCTTTGTTTGTGAACACCTGATGACAGAACGACACTGTCCGTCTTCCCGAAATTACGTTGGCGAATCCTCGTTTATAAACGTGATTCGAAACGGTCGTGAAACGATTTTGCCACATTTTTCACGCGCTGACCGGGGCTGGAGTCTCTGATAAATTTTAAACTTTCTACCGAAATACTGGTATTTTTCGGCGAACCGGTCAAAAACGAAACGTTTTGGTGCCTACCGTTAACTTTTACACAGTAGCAACGTACGTCCGATGTATTTCGTTTTGTTGTAGAATGTAGGTGGGTGTCGAGACTTCACAGTGTCGCCGCCGCGGAAAACGGTCGAAAATCGGTCGACTCGTTTTTAGAAATATACTCGAAACTCAACCGTCGTACTGTCGAGTAAAGAAAAATAAAAACCGAAAGAAAATAATTCTAACGAAATGTTTTCTTCACCGATCATCGCGTTAAACGTCTCTCATTTTACAACGGTGTGTTCTCAACGACCGTCGCGTCACTCTTGAAAGGCGTAAAACGTGTCGTAAATTAATACGTTGTACATTTTAATAACTTGCTTCGGGCAAACGGTTTAATTTACTCGTCTTATAAGGAGTTATATAGCAAACTCGATCGTGGCGCGTGTCCATCCGGCAAAGTCCTAAACAAATCGTTCTATTTTCGTGACGAGTATATAAAATTCCAACGACCTTGTAACGCGTCGAGTTTGTTTCGAGTTTTTATTATTGTACACGACGAAGAAGCTGTGTGAAACACTTTGCGTTTACACACACACGCTCCAAACGGGGCACCACCCTCCTGGCGCGTCCCGTCGTCGCGGTCATTATTATTGCTAATATTTTTTGTTAATATAAAAATTTATAAAACATAAAAAAAAAGCAAACACGAGTAAAATTAAGTTTTTTTTTTTTTAATTATAGATTATTGTCGAATGAAAAACAAAGATTTTACGCATTTTACGGTGTCGGTTCATTGGATTATATGAATAATGTTATCATGATTATTCAGAAAAATTGTTTGAAATCTCATTTTTTGTACAGTTTTTTTTTACGGGGAAATTGTTGGTTGTTTCAACACTCCAACAACATTTTTTTACTGAACAAGATACAATAAAAGGTTTTGTGCAACGAAGAGCAAAAAATTTATTCACGATCTAAATATTTCCAAACGGATAAATAGAACTCGTTCCTATATCGAAATAATTTAGCGTAAAAAGTTTTATACGGTCGCAGAATTACGTAGTTTTATATTAATTTGTATAAACTTTATACACCTATAACATATTATAATGGACTTTAAATGTTTGGAGCCGATAAATTGGTTTTTTTTTTTTTAATCGAGTTGAAAAATAATGTACCTACCAAGTAGTATGAATTAAAAGAAGCTTTTATTTATAGAGCGTTCGGTTCGAAAAAGTTGTACGCCACAGAACCATTTTAATTTGAACATTAATTAACCAGAAATTTGTTTTTTTTTCTCCCAGCTCAACCGACTATAATTAATTATTTTTATGAAAGAACTGTTTAAAACTCGGGTGCGTTAAAGTTCACTACATCTATGAGAGACGTCCGACATGAAGGTTTCAAGTTGAAACAAGTGTAAAAAAGAAATACTTTTTCGAAAATTTTAATACGTACGTTTTCTGAACGACCGTCATCGTAAAATTTCTCGTACTTTTCTCATACTTTATTTTTATAACAATATGGTTCACACGGCAAGTACGTCGTCTTGTTTCGATGACCAACGTTGTAATCATTTGCAATCGGTGTTGATTTCCGGGGAAAAAAAGTGAAAACGTAAAGCGCATATTGCGAGTAGTTCTCTAACCAACTGTAGTAATTACAAGATTTAACATTGACTCGTTAAGTTTAAAAAACCAAGTCAATTTTAATTAACTCGTTAACTTATACTTTTAGTTGTATTAAAAGTTAATTATTTTTTAATTTAACGTGTTAAGTTAATCTGTAGCAATAACGATTTTTTTTTTTTAAGTAAATAAAACTATTACTAATAAGAAAAGAATTACAAGAGAAAATACAAAAAACATCTAGAGAGGAGAAAACTTCATACTAGGTAGGTACGAAACCTTGTGAATTAAGAACTATTTTAACTTCATTTGAGGTAAAATTAATTTTAAGATTCTAAGCGTCAGCGTATTGTTTTTACAATGATGTTTTTTTTTTTTTCTGCGATCGCTATTTCCAGTAGAAAGAATTTCTTTTTCAAAGGCGATGATTCACCGTCGCTTTCGGATATTAAATAATGCGTTTAAAACACAACGTCTAGTGACCCACCCCCAAAGCGTAGTCGCTACCCAGTCAAACTGGTGGAGACCCGTTTGCGCACTAAACAATTTTTTGAAAATTTAAACGGTTTATCGTTAAGTTCAAATGGCATATATATATCTTCTTTGAAAGACAAACGCGTCTCGCGGTTAGGGGGAAAAAAATACCCTCGAAAACGGTTTTCGCGCGGTAACCGATGTTATCGGGTCCGGTACACGCGGTAAAAACCAAACGCGGTTACGGGCGTAGCGGGGTGTGCGCCGGAGGGATTGGACTCGGCGCGACGTCGGTCTGCCGCGCGGTAAAGACCTTCGGGATCTGCCCCGTTAGTGGTTAGAACTTGCAGGGACCGCAAAGAAGGGAAAAAGACGGGTTGTACACCTACGGTTCGTTAGAATTACGTTGAGGAAAAAAAGTAAAAATAAAAATACCCCGTCGGCCATTACACGCAATCGTAGGTACATATATACAAAACGTAACGCATATTATTTATATCGAGGAAACATCCCCCGACGGTATACGACCGCCGCCGTTACCTGCCCCACACGTTCTGGATATACTTTTCTGGCTGTATCACGAGACAGACCGCACGATTATAGAAAATATCCAACTCTGTTATGTAGTATAATATATTATCCGAGTCCGCGTTTCGTTTAGTCTTGAAATCGAACGGTGAAATTAAATTTTCAAGTCGCGCGCGTCGCAAGCTACTGCTCGGAAAACCGCGTGAAACCGCTTTTGTGAACGGAAAATATTTTAACGCGCGTGATTTTCGTTCGTCTAAACGATTGGATTTCAATACTAATTTTTCAACATTACGCGAGTTTTTTTCTCGAACTACCGATTCACGCCGTTTTCGGGCCGCTCGTTTACGGGATAACATTCGTGTCGTTTGCAGACACCTCTCTGTGTATTATAAACGCTCTACAACATTTTTCCGTACTTTTCTTAGTTTGTAGACGTACGATTACGATCGACGATAAAGACTCGTATCGATAAAATATAGAAACTTTCGTCGAATGAAAATGGCGGTTATGGCGTGCGCGGGGCGAATCGCAATGTTCTAGAGCGGGTTTTCGATGCGTAGAATAATAACGGCGATTCAATTTTCCGAAAAAAAAATCAATTTATACGAAAACGTCCTTCGCGCCGCGGAAATTACCCCGCGAGTGCGTTGCGTCGCCCGAAATGATAATAACGAGAAACGCGTCTTTTGTAAACCGATTTCGTTCATAATAACGTCTGCAAGGGGTCGAATACTATTAGTGGTGCATGCGAGTAACGGACTTTGTCGATTAAAAAAAATTCGATTTTTTAAAAATGATTTTTTATGATCCGATCAAACCCGAATGGCGCGTGTGTACACATATTATTGGTTTTGCAATGTTTCGCGCGAAATCTCGGCCGTTCGTCTCGGGACGCGGCGTTGCGCTCTTTTCGTACGAAAAATACTCCGTTAAAAAAAAACCTGCGAGTAGTTTTTCGCGGTTACGCCGGTGTTTCTCGCGTATGAACTTCAGGAACTCAGGTATTTCTGGAAAATTACAAATTGAACGAATTGACTCCGTTGCACCTACTACTTCGGACGAACGAAATTCTCGGACGACCGTCGCGAGAATTTACCGATTCATTTCGCCGCTTTATATTTGCGAGCGTTTGTTTCGAAACTGACCGTTTCATCCTGTATTTCGCTGTGCACTTTTATCGCCGCGCGTAAATGCCCGGCATTTTTGTTGTTAAGGGCGACCGAAAATAAAAGTTTAACGGCGGAAAGTAAGGGTATATTATATGGGTTAGGTATGCAATCACGTCAATCACGTGTATTGTTACAACCGCTAAAACGCGTCGCTGCGGACCGGAGCGAAGATTATCGTTTTCCGCATTGCTTTTCATCGGCGGATTCGGTTCGAAAAACCGGAATCACGACGTACGACGTTTTTATTCGGTACAGCCATCAACAAAAACACAAACTTAAAACCGCGCGTGTCGACGGCGTTATTATCGATTCGTGGCCAAATGAACGATAATTTATTCCCCATTTATAATAAAATACGATTATACGAAAAATTCACGAGTATACCTCCCGAAAACGAATTTGTGTTTCGTACGAAAAACAAAGTTATTGATGTTCGCCACACACCCCCCCGTGGAAAATAATAAATCGAGTGTCGTCTGAAAATGTAGATTCTCTTTGTGATAAAACTATTCGAAAACTTTCGAACAAAACATTAAGTAATCCGAATACCACCACAAACGTGCCGTAATAATAAAAATATAATATTATGTAAATTAGTTTATAAATTTATGTCGAACGGGTGCGCGACGTACTAGCGCCCAGTACGGTAGGAGGGTTTCATTATCAACGTTAAATATAATAAATAAAATCGCATCGAAAAAAAATATTCATTTTGACCGTGGTATTTTACGTGCTATTGACTGACTGAGTTTGTTTGCGAACGACACTCAATACCACCCCCGTTTGTATTCCAAAACGGTAGAAAATTAGCGCAGAAGCAAATCGGTTTTTTCAGTGTAGTAGCGACTATACGCTTTGGACTGGTTTGGAAGTTGTGGTTCGAACGCATTGTTCAATATCTGAAAGCAACGTCGCCTTCGAAAATACGATTCTGAGTGAGATCAAACGCTCGATAGTCTAGCACGCGTTCTGGTAAAAACCAAATTTGACAGTATAAAGTGGTCCAAAAATGCGAAAAACGTATCCAATGAAAAATGTATGAAAAATGTATGAAGGACGTCAATTTAAATTACGTGTGAAAATTTCAAACCATTTGAATCATTATTTGTGAGGAGTTTATACGATTTTATCATCAATTGCATAATAGTTATAAATATTAGTCGAAGTTATGACCAATTTTCGACCGTTTTCCAACGACTAGATTGCGCGACCATATAGATTTTCGAATTGTACGTGTAACCTCGCGTTAAAAAAATTTTTGTTGAAAATTAATTTGTTTATCAAACCACGAAGAAAACGGTTATTTTCGATAACTTTTTTCTTTTTTTCGAAACCCTTCAGAGTGCCGGTAGAAACGCGTTGAAAATCTGGGCGTCACTTATACCGTTGAAAGCGTTCACACGCTCAGAATCTAAAAAACACATTATTGGAACTGTTTGGAAACCGTAAGCGCCGATGTAATATACTCTCGAGCGAGATAGTAACGTCGTGTTTAGTTACGCCACTGCTTTAGAGACTAAAAGTGTCCCGTGTTTCAAAGAAGAAAAAAAATTTTTTAACTCGGCGGGGTAGTAAAACGGCGCACGTCAAAACCGCTCGCGTGATAAAATTTTCATTCGCTACAAAAAAAAACCGTCAAAATCCGCGTCTCTGCGTATGTTGAAAAAAAAAATAACAACGACTCGTCGGTCGCGGTCGGCGGCGATCCCATTAAAACGTCAGCGGCGAAACAAAAATAACACGACGTATTTTATTATTATTATAATAATGTTCTGAAATTCATCATCTAAATGTGATGTGTCACCACTGCCGCCGCAGTCGTTATACTCGATTTTACGCCCTCCAGCCCGTAAAAGCCGGAGGGTAGGTACCTACTCGACGTGAACACGAAAAAAAAAAAACGTCACACGTTTTCCGCGAGACGCTCTCAAAATCCATTATTGTCTCGCGGCCAGAAAACCGTACACGATTCGCCACTTTTACACCCGTCACACGCACCGTGTCTACGGTTCGCGGTCGGTCAAATGATTTTTCCTCGTTGAATACACAAGTATACATTTTATAGACGCCGTAAAACACGCACGACAATGCAATATTATCATTATTATTTGGTTTTTTTTTGGACGCGATACTTTTGCCCGGGAAACACAGCCGTATTAGTATTCCGCGCGCATTTTCCAGCGCATTTTTTTTTTCATTTTTCGCCACGAATCGTACTAGATGCGCGCGGGGGCGTAGAACGTGTAGGTGTGTGCACACACGCGTGAAGAGAAAACCGTTTTCGCGGTTTCGCTTTGGCCGATTTTGGAGTCGTAGACACAATACGCGTGCGTATTAAAAGAGGAAAATAATGGACGACGACGACGACACGGCAGTAGAAAGGAACAAGCGTTATAACGTTTCGTCAGGAAAACGTGAAAAAAACCTCGTAAAAACAAATCGAAAAGTACCCGCACGTGCGAGGATCGATAAAAATCACGATTTCTCGACTACCGAACGAAACGGTCTTTTAAATTTTTACCACAAACGTTTTGAAGTACAGTAGGTTCAAATTAATTTCAATTTTTTCAAATTTTGAACGAAACCGCGCGCTGTTGTACTGTTATTGATATTATTCGCCGATACTTTTTTCGATTAATAGTTTTAAAATTATTTCCTCGTGCGGTCAACGGATTCTAAACGATCTTAAAAAACCGTTTTCGCTACTTTCCAGCGCCCAAATTAAAAATACCGTTTCTATTCGTCCGACTTCACTCGGGAACCGTGGGCTTACAGAATTCGTGCGCACGACTTTTGCGTGAACCTAACGACAAAACGGCTGCATCAAACTACCCGACTTGGAGGAGATTCTTCGGCCTTTTTTTCGCCGTCACCACACAAACGTGTATAATACGGGTTTTTCGATCGTCCATTATTGGAACTATACTACGATATTGCATTTCGCGCGATAACCGTCTTTGCTGTACGCTATAATGATTTATACCGATCGATCGCGCGAGTTCGTAAAAACGAATATACCGTGTTTTTTCATTTTTTCAACGGTATACCGCGTCATATCTTCCAGGCCGTAATGAACAATCGCTGCGGCGAAACGATAAATTTCAATTTCTACGTTAAAACGCGACGTGAACGCGTCGTAGACAGCACAGTGCGGGTGGGCTGAGGCAGGAGATTGACAAGTAAACGCTGATGGGCGAATATTTTTTTAACCAATTTTGAAAATTATCGCTGCGTCGCCGAAAGCAATTTTCCGGTTAGAAATCCACACACGGGCGTGGAATCGATCGACAGAACGCCCGTTGTTTATACGACCGGAAAATTTTAACGGTCCCGAACGTGTCGTTCTTTTCAATTTTTTTCTGCCGATTTCATTTAAAGTCAGCATCTACCGATGGGTGTGTATGGATATACTCGGGTCGCACGTCGGAGGTTTTTATTTTTTGTTCGCCTACTCTTTCTCGTCAGTTATACCCGAAAAACCATCGGGAACTTCGGAGTATTTTTGCGGCGAAAACTGTTTGGAACTTTAAGACTCGTGATGAAGTTCTCGCACGGAAGGAATACGCTCCGATCATCCAAGTCGGTACCTCTAATGAACTACGCCGGCGGCGATTCGGTTGAAACTATTTTTATTTAAAATTTCGCATCTCGAAAATTACTTACCTCGAAATAAAAACCGACGTCTCGATAGCGTTCTGGGTACCACCACGTGGACAGCTCGAACACTCCTGAATGGGGAAAAAAAAAACGTACGTAAATACATTGTTTGTATTTGTTCGACATTTACAAAAACACTACAGGTTATAGGTAATCGGCGCAATTTAAAAAGTTGAAACCACAATTTTCGTGGGTACCCTGAGAGATAAGCTGTTTAGTGTGGTGTTTTTTTAAAAAAAAATTTGAGACTGACCAGCGTGGCTAATGTCCCAACTCTAAACGATCGCACTGTTGGTTGTCCGCGCGAGTGATCTTCTGCCTGCAGGAGATACTGTTTGTGCTGTTTTTACTCGTTTCCCGTTACAATCGAGTCGGTTCGGCGCGCGTTTCGAGAAGTTTCGATACTTTTAAATGTCACACTCCCTGAAAATACACGCGCCGTAGACTTAAAAGGCAACGGTTAGATCTTGTTTCTTGGTAAGCGAACAAAATCAGTGCTGGAGGTCGCTACCAGGTAACACCGCCTTCAAACCATAAAAAAAATGTATTTTTACATCCTTTCTTTCTGTCTCTCACTGTCATTTTATAGGGTGTTTACCGCCGGGGTATCTTCCCCGATCTCGTGTTATTTTCTTCTTTTCGTCAAACCTACCTAATTACACTAATTACGTGTATAGATTAATTTCAATAAAATAAAGTAAAAATGTTACGTGTCGACTTATACGCGATTCTCGGGTTTTGGCGTCGAACGAACGGCCGCAGACGAGAGAGACGAGGGAGCGTCGGAGCGTTTAATTTGAATTAAACACATCTCGGGCTTTGTGCGATCGTCGGGTATCATCGGCGACGACAATAACAACGGTCGTAATTATAATATAAGCGGAGCAACGAAACCGTTTTACTCGAGTCCCACATGCAAATATAATACCAGCCGAAGAACGACTTTTAACGGCACGGGGTTCGTTGTACAACAGCGGGAACGAAAAAATATTGTTAATACTTATTCGGTCACTCGAAAAAGATAGAAAAAAAATACAACATTATTCTTTTACCGTAATAATAATACAGCCCCGGGTCGTACGAAAAAGCACTAACGGAGGTCAAAAAATGCGCGCATTACGAGCGCGCACGACTTGGTATATTTTCGTTTGAAAGACCCTTATTTTTTCCCGTACTGGACATTAGGTGGATACGTAAAAGAAATGCTAATGCCAAACGTAATAATAAATAGTGGTATAATAGTACGGTGTACGTAAGTTATATATGCAGGAAACCGCGTACATATATCATAGAAGTAGTAGCTACACAGGTATTTTCTCTATTTTGTTCAATATCATAAACATTTTATTGAAACGCGGCAGTTCAGTAGCAGCTCTTGTTTGTTTTTTTTTATGTTCATCCGATTTCGTCAATATCTATACGTCAAGACATCGTCCGTACCGTTTTCTGTAAAACTGGACGAGACGTTAAAATTTAAGTTGAATTCAACTATTCTAACATTAAGGTGACTCGGCTGTTGCACTCATAAATATACTTTTGAAGTCTAGTTTTTCCCTTTTAGTAACGTTGTTTCGTTTACGAATCCATTGAGTTGAGTACGACCGATTTCGCAACTATCGTTATTATTCGAAATACAATTAACTCGACTGATCAACTCGGCTGGAAATGTTTGAATCAAAGTAAAAGTTTATAGATCGCGGATGTTTCTCGGAACGTCTTGAAACTGTTATAATTTACTATAGCTGATTTCTCGTACTCGGCCGATTATTGAAATCCGGACGTTGAAAATTTGTTCGTCTACGTTAACGTACCTAAATCACTCGCGTTATGTTCATCGTCGTGGTGAATACTTTCGATCAAACACAAGATTGTAAAAGTATAGTATAAGTCAGCATCTTAATAGATTTATAGAGATGATTCGAAGCAATAAATTAAATTTTAAAATATTCATAATCGATTAATTCTCACGCGGCAAAGACGCTTCCAAACTTGTCAAAACTATTCCAAAACAGGATTTTTTCATAAAAAATAAAAATAAACGACTAGAAAATTGTAAAAACTATTTATTCAACTGCGGTCGTGTAACAGAAAACTTACATTTAAAATTTGACAATTTATCGTACTTAATTCTTCGGCTATTGATTCCTTCGAATTCCAATATTTTCAATACGTTTTCTCCGTCGGATTAGTATTGAATATTCAGAGATAAATAAAAAAAAAAAA
>CM029362.1:9886709-9907561 GCA_017140985.1 Hormaphis cornu
TTTTTTTTTCATTTTTCGCCACGAATCGTACTAGATGCGCGCGGGGGTGTAGAACGTGTAGGGTGCACACACACACGTGAAGAGAAAACCGTTTTCGCGGTTTCGCTTTGGCCGATTTTGGAGTCGTAGAAATAACACGCGTGCGTATTACAATTAAAAAAGGAAAATAATGGACGACGACACGGCAGTTGAAAGGAACAAGCGTTATGACGTTTCGTCAGGAAAACGTGAAAAAAACCTCGTAAAAACAAATCGAAAAGTACCCGCGCGTGCGAGGATCGATAAAAATCACGATTTCTCGACTACTTTACCGAACGGTCTTTTAAATTTTTACCACAAACGTTTTGAAGTGCAGTAGGTTCAAATTAATTTCAATTTTTTCAAATTTTGAACGAAATCGCGCGCTGTTGTACTGTTATTGATATTATTTGCCGATACTTTATACTAGTTTTAAAATTGTTTCCTCGTGAGGTCAATAGATTCTAAACGATCTTAAACCGTTTTCGCTACTTTCCAGCGCCCAAATTAAAAATACCATTTCTATTCGTCCGACTTCACTCGGGAACCGTTCGTTTCGTGGGCTTACAGAATTCGTGCGCACGACTTTTGCGTGAACCTAACAACAAAACGGCTGCATCAAACTACCCAACGTGTGATTTGGAGGAGATACTTCGGCTTTTTTTTCGCCGTCACCACACAAACGTGTATAATACGGGTTTTTCGACCGTCCATTATCGGAACGTATACTACGATATTGCATTTCGCGCGATAACCGTCTTTGCTCAAACACATAATGATTTATACCGATCGATCGCGCGAGTTCGTTAAACGAATATACCGTGTTTTTTCATTTTTTCAACGTTATACCGCGTCATATCTCCCAGGCCGTGATGAACAATCGCGCTGCGGCGAAACGATAAATTTCAATTTCTACGTTAAAACGCGACGTGAACGCGTCGTAGACAGCACAGTGCGGGTGGGCTGAGGCAGGAGATTGACAAGTAAACGCTGATGGGCGAATATTTTTTTAACCAATTTTGAAAATTATCGCTGCGTCGCCGAAAGCAATTTTCCGGTTAGAAATCCACACACGGGCGTGGAATCGATCGACAGAACGCCCGTCGTTTATACGACCGGAAAATTTTAACGGTCCCGAACGTGTCGTTCTTTTGAATTTTTTTCTGCCGATTTCGTTTAAAGTCAGCGTCTACCGATGGGTGTGTATGGATATACTCGGGTCGGTCGAGGTTTTTTTTTCAATTTTGCCTACTCTTTCTCGTCAGGTATACCCGAAAAACAATCGGGAATTTCGGAGTATTTTTGCGGCGAAAACTGTTTGGAACTTTAAGACTCGTGATGAAGTTCTCGCACGGAAGGAATACGCTCCGATCATCAAAGTCGGTACCTCTAATGAACTACGCCGGCGGCGATTCGGTTGAAACTCTTTTTTTTGAAATCTCGCATCTCGAAAATTACTTACCTCGAAATAAAAACCGACGTCTCGATAGCGTTCTGGGTACCGCGTGGACTGCTCAAACACCCCTGAATGGGAAAAAAAAAAAAAACGTACGTAAGTACATTGTTTGTATTTGTTCGATATTTACAAAAGCACTACAGGTTATAGATCCAATCCGCGCAATTTAAAGAGTTGAAACCACAATTTTTGTGGGTACCCTTAGAGATAAGCTGTTTAGTGTGTTTTTTTTTTTAAAAAAAATTTGAGACTGACCAGGGTGGCTAATGTCCCACCTCTAAACGATCGCGCCGTTGGTTGTCCGCGCGAGTGATCTTCTGCCTGCAGGAGATACTGTTTGTGATGTTTTTACTCGTTTCCCGTTACAATCGGCTCGGCGCGCGTTTCGAGAAGTTTTGATACTTTTAAATGTCACACTCCCTGACAATACACGCGCTGCAGACTTAAAAGGCAACGGTTAGATCTTGTTTCTTAGTAAGCGAGCAAAATCAGTGCTGGAGGTCGCTACCAGGTAACACCGCCTTCAAACCATAAAAAAAAAAATGTATTTTTACATCCTTTCTTTCTGTCTCTCACTGTCATTTTATAGGGTGTTTACCACCGGGGTATCTTCCCCGATCTCGTGTTGTTTTCTTTTGTCATTCGTCAAACCTACCTAATTACACTAATTACGTGTGTAGATTAATTTCAATAACACAAAAATCGAATAAGAATCGCGGTTCTCGGGTTTTGGCGTCGAACGAACGGCCGCCAGACGAGAGAGAGCGTCGGAGCGTTTAATTTGAATTAAACACATCTCGGGCTTCGTGCGATCGTCGGGTATCATCGGCGACGACAATAACAACGGTCGTAATTATAATATTAGTGGAGCAACGAAACCGTTTTACTCGAGTCCCACATGCAAATATAATACCAGCCGAAGAACGTCTTTTAACGGCACGGGGTTCGTTTTACAACAGCGGGAACGAAAAAATATTGTTAATACTTCGATTCGGTCACTCAAAAAAGATAGAAAAAAAATACAACATTATTCTTTTACCGTAATAATAATACAGCCCCCGGGTCGTACGAAAAAGCACTAACGGAGGTCAAAAAATGCGCGCATTACGAGCGCGCACGACTTATACCAATATTTTCGTTTGAAAGACCCTTATTTTTTCCCGTACTGGATATTATTAGGTGGATACGTAAAAAAAAAAAATGCTAATGCCAAACGTAATAATAAATAGTGGTATAATAGTACGGTGTACGTAAGTTATATATGCAGGAAACCGCGTACATATCGTAGAAGTAGTAGCTGCACAGGTATTTTCTCTATTTTGTTCAATATCAAAAACATTTTATTGGAACGCGGCCGTTCAGTAGTAGCTCTTGTTTGTTTGTTTTTATATTCATCCCGATTTCGTCAATATCTATACGTCAAGACATCGTCCGTACCGTTTTCTGTAAAACTGGACGAGACGTTCAAATTTAAGTTGAATTCAACTATTCTAACATTAAGGTGACTCGGCTGTTGCACTCATAAATATACTTTTTAAGTCTAGTTTTTCCCTTTAGTAACGTTGTTTCGTTTACGAATCCATTGAGTTGAGTACGACCGATTTCGCAACTATCGTTATTATCCGAAATTAACTCGAGTCAACTCGACTGGAAATGTTTGAATCAAAGTAAAAGTTTATAGATCACGGATGTTTCTCGGAACGTCTTGAAACTGTTATAATTTACGATAGCTGATTTCTCGTACTCGGTCGATTATTGAAATCCAGACGTTGAAAATTTGTTCGTCTACGTTAACGTACCTAAATCACTCGCGTTATGTTCATCGTCGTGGTGAATACATTCGATCAAACACAAGATTGTAAAAGTATAGTATAAGTCAGCATCTTAATAGATTTATAAAGATGATTCGAAGCAATAAATTAAATTTTAAAATATTCATAATCGATTAATTCTCACGCGGCAAAGACGCTTCCAAACTTGTCAAAACTATTCCAAAACTTAACAGGATTTTTTCATAAAAAATAAAAATAAACGACTAGAAAATTGTAAAAACTGTTTATTCAACTGCGGTCGTGTAACAGAAAACTCACATTTAAAATTTGACAATTTATCGTACTTAATTCTTCAGCTATTGGTTCTTTCGAATTCGAATATTTTCAATACGTTTTTTCCATCGGATTAGTATTGAATATTTAGAGATAAATAAAAAAAAAAACTATTGTTACCATCTGAACAGTAAAATTATTGGGTACATTATATCAAGCAATCATTTTAATTTTAATGGAATAGACCGTATTCACGTTTGTACACTCTTTTTTTTTTTTTTCATGCATAAAACATTCTCTCATATGCTTTTACAAACAGTTTTCTTGAAACTACTCAAATTAAATTTACTTTTAACGTACGCTTTTATTGTGGTTCGTTGAAATGTTGCCATTTTGTATTTAACACGTTTCTCTTTGATTTTGTATGCACTTTATAGACAAACGGTTATTTTTAATGGCTCACTTTGACTAAACATCGAAAATCAACTTAAATGGTGCCCAAATGCAAATTGTACAAAAATAAATACACGTTTTACGATCGAACTGTTATATTTGCCCACTGTTGATAAAATACAGCTTATACGTTTAACAAACAAGTTTATAAAAGCATAAAATTCAAAGTATTTTTGAACATAATATAAGTAACTACTAGTGTCTATTGAATAACTCCAGTTTTTTTCCGTTGTTCTTTTCGGATCCGGGGTTCACTGATTTGTTCAACTGTTGCCAGTTCAGTAGACAAAGCATAAATAAACAAAAACTGACAAATTCAGGGTATCACAAAAACTCGCACAGTGTCGAAAACAGAATTATCCAACAACCTTACAAAATTTTAAACCAGCACGATGTTGTTCCCAAAACAAAAGACGTTCATGAATTACACGTTCCAATACATATAATTCAGGTGGAATAACGATTTTTTTTCTTAATTTCAGGAATTCAAAACTGAGCCAGAATTAGTGAGATTCGCGGGAAAAAAACTAAGAACAAAATTTAACACGGTACAATAATTTCTTCTTATAAATAGCAAAAGTTTTGTTCCTCATGTTGTCTTTCTGTCGTGTTGTCTTCAACACGTGGATAAAATATTTTGAAAACACAAAAAAAATTAAAACATTTTCTCGTTTTTCTTTTTATCAATAGTTTCAAGTCAAACAGTTTTTTTTTTTAAACGATTTGTATTTTAAAAATTATATGTATTAAGTACCCAAAATTGACGAACGTTTTCCGAAACTAGCTGTTTCTATAAGCCACATTAAATTATTTTGCCACACTTGTATAAACTGCCTAAATACAAGATTAAAAAAAAACGTCCATCCATTGAAAACCTACCGTTCAATACACGAGTAAAATAGTTCTATAATATTTTGAAACTTTTTTGGCGTTGCAAATTTTGAAAATTTCTTTATTATATTTATTTTTGAGGTTTTTAAAACTTTGAGGTTAGCAATGTAAAGTGAAAATGTACAGACGGTTAGGCAAAAAAACGAAATGTTTAATGTACAGTTAACATGTTTAAAGTTATAAAATAAGAACGCAAATATAACTGCAACATTTTTTTTTTGAATTTATTCTCATCTGTTTCGGTAATTCTGGCTTTACCACTGAGTACTTAAATATAGATTCTAGTGCGGATCAAAAAAAAAAAAAATTTACGACAAACCGGGTGACACTATAATTAACTTACGAATATTAAGATATTCAAGTTGTTCGGGTGTGTACGAATAACCGTTTATGAAATGCGTTTATCGGTAAAGAGGAAAATGTGTTTGAAGCCGAAAAATGTCGCGCTAGGTACATGAAAAAAACCGCATGCGAATTACAAATACGAATACTTTTAATTTTAAGTTGGGCTGATTTTTCGATCTAAATTCGATTTGAAAAATCAAACTCAAACTTTTGTTTTTTGTCAATTAACTTGACGAGTTGAAAAAAAGCTGTCGACTTGCCCAGCCTCGAGTGTTTCTTCACGCGGAATCTTTCGTTTCAGACACGTTTGGGAACGTTGGGAACTGATTCGCGCGCGTTCCTAACCCGCAGTCTCCTTTAATCAAGCCAGTGGAAACCGCCGCCACTGACGGTGATTAGTGACGGCCGCTGAAGAGGGCCGGAGTCCCTGACGGAGAGAGCCGAGTCGGTCACTGCCGAAAATGACACACGTGAAACAGGTAAAGCAGCAACGAGACCGAGCGGTGTCTGACGACGGTCGGTTTCGTGCGCTTGGCGGCCGATTAAACATTTTAAACCGCACGAGAAAACAGAAAATTCTAGGGATAAAGAAACGCTTCGGTGTCGGAGCCGGCGCAGTTTTAAGCACTCGAAACACACGTCTTGCGGGAAAAATTCGCACGCGCTAAAGATTTCGGTCGGATTTTCAAAATTTATATTATACGTTTAAATTTTAGATGGTTTCAAAATTTGGTGGTTTTTTTCAATAGTATTTTTCAAACAAAAGTATATTAGGGGGTTCAATCCGCCCGGCGAGAAATCTGCCCTCTTTCGAATAAAACAGAAAATTGATCAACTCTGACGAGGCGTGAGAGTTTTTTTTTCCTGTAAAAGCGTTTTCAGCCGTCTAAATCGATCTAAAACTGAAACGTTTGCGTGCGCGTGATCTTCGGAGAGAAAACGAACAATGTATAGTTTTTACAACGACGTTTTTTTGTGTTTTCTGTAAACAGTTTGCCGGTGCACCAAAGAATCAAAAAATGTCACGGCACTAAAAACACTGTAAAGTCGACTTAGTTTGTACCCTAATTGAAGCTTTTTTCGTAACCGTTGTTTGTTTTTGTGTTACACCCCCCCAAAACGAAAATTTCGTTTTCGGAAAAACGCTCGAAATTTCGACATTCGTAAACACTTTTACGGGCGACTCCGATTTTTACGTGAAACACCACGAGAAGTTTAATATTTTCGATTTTAAATGTATTTGATACTTTTTTTGTATATTTTGATTATTTTCCGAGTCGTAGGCAGAAAACGAGACAAAAATTGAAAAATCACCAAATTCCATTATATACGTGTTTTCGAGTGGAAGAAGAGGCAAGTTTTGGGTTTTTCATATTAAAAAAAAAATCGTATATGTAGTTTAATATCGGTTGGTTTTAAATTCAATTAAACTTGTGTAATGGTCGCCTAAAGACATAATCGTATTTTTTTCCTAGAGTTTTCGATCACAAATCATAAACGATTATCGTTTATGTTTTTGCGAAACAAAGTGTGTCAGATCCGTTACTGGTGAGAACAAAAATGAAAATACGTCGTTTATAATTATAAAATAAAAATTTACAAGATGAAAACGTTATAGATTTTTGACGTCCATTAAACAAAATACGAAAAATATATACTTTTGAATGGATAATTTTAAAAAATCTGAAGTCAGATTCATAACATAAAAATAAATCTCTGACGATGATCGACAAGGATTAAAAAAAAAAAATTTTTGATAATAGGAAATCAAACCAAACGACTGAGAAATTTACAGCCGTATTTTGTGATATTTATTGAGACTGATCATCGGTCTGTATAAAACATCTTTAAGACATGTTTCGTTTTCCGTCTTTGGCACGACTAATTAAGCCATAACGTAGTTGTTGCCCGGTAAATTAATTCCAGTTTTTTCGAACGTTTTCGTATAAAATCATATTATTATTATTATTATTTTATACTGAAACCTCATGGAGTACAAACGAAACTGCTGCAAAAATTGTTCGTCCTTTTCTTTTTTTTTTCACCCTAACAACATATATAATATCAACGTAAATAAAGAGTATTATTTTATTTTTTAAACTGTGGGGAATACGGTAAAAAATTACTTTCGTAATTGCTTTTTCATTCAAATGTTCTGATGTCTAAACACATTATCTTGTTTACCTATCAAAAATGTTCTGTAAAATGTGTTTTTTTTTATAAAAAAAATATATCATTAAAAAAATACAGGTACTCACGCAGCATTTTCATTTTTGTAATAATAAAATGTGAATAAAATTTGTAAGCGTAACGATATATTATAACATACATACGTATACTATATGACTTTTTCTTAAACTACAAAATAATTTTAGGTTGGTTTAGTTAAAAAAATACGTATTTAACAAGGTATTTTACAAAATAAATATGAGTTTTAAGACTGGTCCGTTCGAAATTATTATAACATTATTACAATGTCTCTGGACGAAAAAGAGAAAAATTATCGAAAAAAATCAAATATTTAGAACAATAAGATAAGTTAATTTCATTATATTTCAAATTTGAACACAAATAATTACGGTACCGTTGTTCAAAGAATACGAAATTTAATTTTTAATAGCTTATTAAAGACTTATTGTGAGGTGTGTATGAATTTAAAATGTCCATTCCGTCAAAGTTCAGTCTTTCAGGCTGAATCAATAAACTATAGCATTATTTCCTTTGTAAAGCAAAGACCGTAAACCATACGAAACACTAGAAACTCAATAATTTTTAACAGAATTTTGTACAATAAAAATTGTAAAAAAAAAAAAAATAAAACCATGTGGCGACAAAACAGTTGGAGAATATCGGGGTGGTATAAATTAAATTTGACATCAGCCATGAAATCTCTGTGAGCTCTTGACCATATTTTAGCAATTAAAAATTACTTACGAAAATAACGATACTGAGTGAGCTCAGTTAAACTATAAATTATTGTGCCGTAAAAATATTATTTATTATTGGTTCATGAGAAAATAATTTTAACTTAGTTCAAAGATCAGACCTATGTGTCTTACCAATTTTAATAGTATGTGAAAGTTTCAGTTTATTTCGATCATTATTGTGGAAGTTACGGCCAAAAATCCAAATCTATTATGTCAAAAACACGTTTGCCGTAGTTTTTAACGTTTTCGCCTTAGTTTTAAGATTGTAACTTTTTAATTTTTTTACTCTAAAATATACTACCACTCAAAGTACCACCCATATACCCACCATAAGAGGTACAGACGTTAAAATCCGAGCGTTATTGAAGAAGTTATCGTGATTACATGGTGGTAAAAAAATAACAAAATAAAAAACACCCATCATGTGAAAACCGATACGTTCTTCGGTTCATTCGGAATCTAAAGAGCACGTTGTCAAAAAAATAAAGATCGAAAGCGATTTTCACTATAAATCGTCGCACTAAACAATTTTTACAAACAAAAAAATCTAGCGTTTTTTTTCTTTGTACCAGTTGTATTTTTTAGTTTTTTTTATTTTACAAACGCGGTTACGCCGACTTCCCGGCGCCGGCTTAAAACGATTACAATTTTCAACTTATTAGTATTTAGGTTTTGCGCGCGCTAAACTCGCGAGTCCCCCGCACCTTGTTAATGCGGACTTACGGGCCAAATCCCTTTCGGTCAGGTAACATTCCGAAGGACGGTTTTCACAGAGGGTAAAGCCTAAGTACACTCTTTTTTTTTTTTTTTTCATCTCTTTTTTCCTTTTTTTTTTTTTTTCACGACCATTAAAACTCCGACCGTTATTTTTAATAGCCAACAACGCCTGCAGCGGCGGTCGAAGATGCGGGGCGACCTCGTTATTTTTCGGGCAAACTTTTTAATTAACTATCCGCCCGGTTTCGCCTTATTTCGCGCCCATTACGCTATTACATAAGCCCAGCTATCAGATATTTTATTGTCTGGAAACGGCGGTGTGTTCCGACGTCATATCGGGTATAAAATTACGAATTATCGAGACAAAAGTTACGCCGATGCGTCTTCTCACGTGGTAAGATGACGGGTAATCGCACGCGTTTAATACGAGATGGAAAAAACAAAGTCGGGATCAGTCTCGGTCGCGTGGATAGTTCGGCGGAGTAGCCGGCGACTTTGGATGGGTCGCTGATTTGGAAATTGTGGTTCAAACATTACCAAATATTACCAATAACACAACATCTTATCTGAAATATAACTTGTAAGAATCAAATGTACTACAATCATGACTTTTGTGGTTTTTGAGTTTCGTAAAGATGGTAGGCATAAAAAAAACATAAAAGAACTATAAACAAATGTGCCCTTTTCAAATGTTAAGTTTAATACATTTTTTTTTTGGCACAACAACACTAAATGACAATGTTGTGAATGCAAACCGACGAAAACTATTGGAATAATATGAGTATTTGTAGGATTTTGGGCGTTCGATAGAAAACACATCGAAACGTGTTGTTCGCCAATATATTATATTATATAAATTATTATTGCCGATAAATTGATACGTGGAAATTATTTTAGATGATTTCAAATTTATGAACCAAAACGTTATAAAAAGGGTCGAAAAGAAGTGATAATATTTAACAATCCAAAATTGTGTTAATAATAATAATATAGTCATAATAAACGAAAACATTTCGTGTGGTGTTATAATCGTTTTGAACATTGGAAATATCGAATACCGTGTGACTTTTAAGTATAATTTTCCAATTAAACTTTAAACAAACCCGTTCTTCAGGCTCCGAAGATGTAACAAACTCGATAATTTCCGTCATACTTGTAAGGCTGTATGAATAAGAGAGAAAGTGAAATAACCGTTCTGTTCCGGACGGCCATTTCTCGCAGTGATATTGTTAAAAGTTATACGTACGCATTGCAAAACTTATTTCATCACACAAAAGACAAAAAGTTTTAAAACTTAATGAAACGTATTTAAGTGACAAAATGAAAATAAAATGCTGTGGTCTTAGTATTTCGTCGATGCGTTTCGTCGAACCGCAAACGCAAAAACCGTTTTACACAGCCCAGAGTACATTACTAAATGTCTTCTAAACTATAAAATCATCCGATACGAAGCATCAGTTTTTTATACCTAGTTTCTAACCGTCGAATGGGGTTTTCAGATTTTAAACTGTCAATGTAGTCTCGTTTAAAACCGTATAAAAATAATTTATCGGGGAATTTGTGTATTTTAAAGCTTAAACTTCTAATAACTCATGTACCTATAGCTATTATATGAATACCTGTGTATGTTAAAGCTTGAGCACCGCAGGTAGGTGTATTCCCACTAGTACAGATTTTGCGCACTATAGACATTCCTCTATTATAATACGCTCCTACTTAATCCTCAAATTGGTCATAACTGCACGAAAACCTAAGTACCTACATCAATAAAACATATAAGTTTATAGAACGTCCGCTGGATCAATCAAACGGTTAGATTTGCTTATACCTATGATTTTATACAAATACATGAATTGCCAACTTTGGTTTACGGCGGTGTTGGAAATGTAAAATAAATTTTTTATCCGTATATTTAATTTTTCGCAGGAATAATTAAGAAAAAAAAATAATCATTGATAATAATAATTAACACACTTTAAGACACATTGCACAAGTAATTATAATGGCAAAATCACCACGTGTTATATTTTTACGACAGTTTAAATGTGTTCTTAATAATATTAACGTATAGATCAAAATCTGTTTCTCGATTTACATACATTCAAATCATTTTTGAAGTCATGATAAGTGTTTTAATTCGAGGAACCTATGTACAAATTACTCGATCGGCAAAGTACTTTAAACGCGTGTTTTAAGAAAAAAACGGTAAATGTAATCACTATTAGTTTTCATTATTTAAAAAAACATGTTATACGTATTTTTTTCTACATTATTTTAATTCTTTTAAAATTAGAGAATACGGTGCAGTATATTTATAAGGAACTTCATTTGAAATTCCAATTTACTGTACAGGCCAAGAGGTCAATTTACTTTCCATTCTTCTTGTGAACGGCTCTACATTAATTACGTTCCCTACTCAACGTCAAAAACAGTCACTCACCAAACAATTTCCTAAGTTGAACAAAGGCCTAGGCACACGAATTCGTCTAAATTGCGTCCTTATCAATCAGACAAAACTCATTAAAATTCTTTTGGAAAACGTCCTTTATACTTTCCACAGAATAGAACAGTAACGCGCGTTGGTAGGTACCTATGTAATTTATTTACACGAATAATATGGAACTGAATTCGATGACAGATGATAATGAACTGTATATTTACGAAGCGACAACATTGTATTCGAAAAACTGAAATGTACATAAAAATAAAGAAAAATGAACTGAAATAATAATATTATGTACAAACGGAATCCATTCACAATGAACAGGTCCTAAGGTACTGGAACGGATTTCCCGATTTTGATAACAGCGAAATGTAATCAAAATCAATTGTTCGGGAGAACGAAAATCAAAATTGCCAACTTAGAAAAACTCCCAAAAGATTTTTAGGGTTAGACAAAGTCGAGTGTCTAGGTCCGAATTTTGGATTCGAGCGAGTGTCAAACACGCGGTATATCTGCTCGGTTACATAATTACATTATTCCAGTCGGTTAGTAAAAATGAAATTCGGTCAAAGAAAATTTTAATATAGCAAGTAGGTATTCTTACATTTTTTTTCGATGTGCTCTCCCCCAATAAATATATCCTGTTATCAGCTATTTTTCTTATCAGGGGGAGAACTGTACCCGTCCCTAGGTCCTAAATAAATTGCAAAATTTTTAGGTGTACTTGACCATAAATTACGCGTCTTTTGTTCCATAGAAAACAGAAATTTTTACATAAATTCGCTCACGATAATCTTTCAAAACACCGTATATTTTGATACACGTTTTAATTTAAATATTTCTTGTGTTGTTGTGATAAGGACTGGGCTGATAAAATATGCTCGGCCCCGCTACGTCCGTGCGATACGGATCTCGTTGTTTCTGTAATAAATTATTACGTGTTTAATGAAGCTGTTTTTCCTCGAAAGTTTAAATTTCGTTAAATTATAAGTATTGATTCGGGTGAAACAACACTTTTGTATAATATATTATAAAACTTGGGTTGTATAATAACATTTATTAAGGAACAAAATATTTAAGAAAACAAAAAAAAAAACTGTTTTAAACCTTGGAAACATTTTGAAATCAAACTAAAATAATGTCATTCTGATATAGTGTAATTATTGCACAACCGACGACGTATAAAATTTTATTGTAGTGAAACGCTATTATTATCCTGTTTAATAACTTAACATTGGTTATTACAAATTGATATCAGTACTAATATAACCCTATTCAGAATTTCCGTAAACGTAACAGAACTTTTATGTAGCCTTTATGTATACGGTACGATCGTGGTCATATCGATTAATTAAAGAGAGCACGAGTGAAGAGTAAGTATAAAAAAAAAATCGAAAAATGTAATGATTGTACGTTTACAGACGGAGACGGTTTTAAATTTAGAATACACACACAAATAATGAATAGGGGCTTTGGTCCAACTAAACAAAACTACGGCGGGGTCTATGGGGAGGTTTCAGAACAACCCTTTGACAAATGAGATAAAAAATTTCGTTTTAATTCATAACAGAGGCATATACAGTGCAGGCGAAACGAGGAAAAATACGTCTACTAACATCGAATCATTTCCCACGTTTTACGTTCTATAATGTAATTGTATTATTTAAAAAAAAAAAAACGGTCTTGATGGCATTATTTTAGTTGAATTTTAATTGTAAATGAAATTAGTACCAATCGTAAATCCATTATTTCGAGTAATGGACAAAAAATATTTTATGATTATATTTTGATGCTAATTACGAATTATTTTTTGACTGCATCAAAAAGTAACTAACCATAACTATCAATTTTCAAAAATCTTACAAAACGTATCTAAACAGATTGAATGTTGTTATCGTAAATTATTTTTCGATAGTTATGATGGCAATACAGATAAGAATCATTCTACACGCGAACAAAGTTTCACGCACGGTGAACTTTTGCCTATACAAATCGCCGTACGATTTCGTTTGGTTTTAATTTTCACTTTGCACCGCAAAAAGAAATAGAAACTAACAATCGTCGAGTTGAAAACAGATTATTCGCGTGATTCCATCCTAAAGTCTCAAACTTATAAACATAAAATTATGTAAATGTCGAATAATATTGTTTATAGGTATGTTATATTTTTACTATACTTGTTTATTTTAAACGCTTGTTAACAAATTACACTATAGATTTTCGTTAAATAACACAGTAAAAAAAAAAACAACTCGTTTAAAAGCCGAGCATAAACGGTTGATACGATATTCGTATAGGTATGCTATACCTTTTCAGTCTACCGGCAGACCGTCAAAAGTTCGATTCTTGATAAAAGAAAAGACATAAAATATTTGTGTTTTGGAATTGAATAGTGGTTGGTCAAATGACTTTTTTTTAAAAAGTTTCAGTTGCTATTTGCTTACCTATTCCACCATGTACCAGCAGTAAAAATAAATGTCCCATTAGGGTGCACTTAAACGTTATATACCTAGACTAGACGGTAATTTCAGTTGTTACTTATTCAAACTGTTTCAACGACTGAAACTTTCTTCCCGAGTCATCCAATTTAACGCGAACTCATACATACTGTCAAACCTGCAGCAAAATGTCCATGCATAACTGTATTGTATTGTAGTAAATTAAGTAATCGTGCTGCACTGTCATCAAAAATGTTTGGTAAAAAAAATCTTGACAACGATGTGCCCCAGTCAAATCCAGAACGTTTTCACGGAGGAAAAGCTCGCGTTTTTTTTTTACTTTTTATCGTAGGTACGTCGGAAACGTAATATATATATAATTACCATTAATAAATCAAAATATTTTTAGCAGTCATTCGAGAAAAAATTTTTAAGACTTATGTTTTGTATGACGTACAAATGGTTATTCTAAAAAGAACCATTTTATATAGACCCGGATAGGAATAGTTTTTAAAACGATATACGAGTATATAAGTATAATATGCATAAATTGTACGAAAAATAAATTTGTTGTAACCGTATGAATCGTATCAGATGATCCGTTGACAAAATAAAACACATTTAAAACTCTATTAGCATAAGTCGATTTATTTTTACTTAATACGTGGTTGTTTTATACCGGCCACAGACTTTGCGTTAAATTCACAAATGAATAATATATTATATTATAGCCGAGAATGTGTACGAATCGAGATAAATTTGAATTTCAAATTAAATTGACCAAGTCAAACTGTATTATAAGTAACATACGTTATATTCTTAAAAACGGACCTTACAACGTTAATTTGCCAAACGTACTCTTATATGGCACTTGTATAATATGGAACTCGCAGTTTGTGTTTGGAAGTTTTATTTTTAAACGACACGTAACCAATGTTTTGTACACATATATATTTTTATACGAAAAAATCCACAACATTTTTTACACGAAGAAACGGTTTAATATTTTTTAGTCGAGTAAGGTGACTTTTTTTTTTTTTTCACCACCACTGTGTATAGTTTATTCGTGTCGCTGTCGCGTGATAATATAACCAAAAGATCCCGTTGAAAAATAGATCCACCGACCGGAAAAAACAAAAAAACCGCGCTGCTGAGCACAGATAAACTGAACTAATTTTACACTTGGTGCACACAAGAACATTTTTTTTTTTACATACACACTAAAACAATAGGTACAACATACGAGCCTTTATTCCCGAAAGTGGCGTGAAACCTTGAATGCGCGGAGATAGCCTGCGCGTTCAATTTTCTGATAACACGTCGGAATTTATCGTCCTCGCTCGTTTCACGTTTGTCAGTAGTCGCAACCACGGCGTCCGAACCGACGAGAAAAAAATAAAATTTACAAGAAGTACACAATTTGTGTCTTTTTTTTTATTACTTTTTTTGACAACGAGTGACGTTTCGTCGCGTTCCGCTAGTGTTCGCTAAAAAAGTTGATAACAACGGTCGCAAGAACGTTAAATCGAAAAAAAAAAAAACTCCAAAAAGAACAAAAAAAGATTCAAATACGAGGAGGACATTGTTCGACAGTGTTGTTGATCTCAACGAGTTCTACGATTTTACGCGTGTTACAGTTCTCTCCTAGCGAAAACGTATTCGCACCGATGCGTTCCGTACCGACGATTCAAAAAAAAAACAAACTTGCTCTACGCGTAATACTAACGAATCTAGTTTTTCATTTCGAATTATCGAAGTCTTTTCAAACGGATCTTTTGTTCGATAGCCAGGCAATACTTTACACGTGTTTTTTTTCGCGATACGTAGGAGGAATGTATATTTTTTCTGCAACACTTTTAGCCAGCAGCAAACAGGATCGAGAGACTGCGTTGTGTTTTTGTCGTCTGTTTTACACACACGGTCGAAACGACTCCAGGCCACGACACCATTTGTTCGGTCGTCGCATTTATAGATCGGACGAAATAAATACAATATTATTAATGTATTATACACGCGCGGAAGGACGATGATAAAGTTAAGCTCATTACTCAACGGCTGCGGGGGTCAACGTGATTCGTGTTCGTTATTGGGGTTCGTTCGATCGGCAGCCGAAGGGTTCGGCCGGAAATCAGTCTGTTATCTCGAATCTTCAGACCTTACAAATTGCTTCGCCGAACATTTCATCATTTTTTTTTTTTTCCACACACTCGAGAGCCATTTTCGGACCTTCCTCGAGCGATTTTCGCTATATTTTCATTTTTTTTTTACACTCTCGTATTTATTTCTTTTTTTTTTTACCTTCAAACCGATCGCACGTGACCGTTTTAAACAAAATACAAGCCAGTCTTATGTTGCGTAAACGTTTCCTCGTCGACTGAATAACTTTCAACCTATAACACCGCGCGCGCTAATAACCGATAAACCGATCGGAAAAACTTTCTGCTCGTTGAACCAGCTACGTATTGTATATATAAGCACTACACCGAGCATCGCGCGTATAGCTGACGATTTTTAATTAAATAAATCAACAAAACGAAAGGCTAAAATTGATTTTTTTACTTGTATTTCACCTCAGTTTTGTTTGTGCATCGCGAGAACAATAATTCGGATAAAATATTATAGTACATACCTACCTACCGACGGTGGAGAAACGCGCGGAAATTTCTTTAAAAGTTATTTTAATAATGAATAGCAACGATGCACGGCAATCAAACAAAAATCCTAACTCGATTACAAGACGGTTAGAACGACGTAAGGGATGAAACGCGTCATAAAAACAATTTACGGTGAATTACATCTCGAGGTACACAAATAATTTAAGCGCGCGGCCGTTGGTGCACAAACAACACGAATCTTGACACACGCCGGTCGGGCAGAAGAAACTGTATTACTTTTTTGCTGTAGTTTCAATTATTTTTTGTTGCCGTATCGATAAAAGTCATCCGAATGATTCGAATGAGAAATGTGTAGGTAGAAAATCTATATAGAAAGCGTTTTACACGCTATCAAAATCGAATTTTATTTTAAAAAGAATCAAAAAAAAACAAAACTCAGAACGGAAAACCGCTGTAAGGAAAATAGCAAAACTATCATTAAGCGTTTCTATATAGGTCAAAACGATTAATAATATAAAATTGAACGACGATGTATTTACATGTTGTACTGTGTGTACAATCAAAGAGTGAAAACGCCCGAAACCATTATTTTTCGAAAAACAAAATAAACACAAAATCCACACTAATTACAGGTACTTAAATCATTATACACAAATGTATTCAAACCCTCAACGCAACTTTTGTTTTTCACTTATAAAAGCCACATTTGAAATAAGAACAACGTTGATATATATAAAACTTATTTAATAAATATTACCTACCATCGTCTTTTTTATATCGTTATTCAACCAGTTGAAAACAAATTTGTTCAGTTATACTATAAGAATCATTGCGGTCACACAATTTTGAACATAAACGTGTATAATACTAAAAACGAAACGATTACTGTATGTATTGTTATTTTACATTTTGAGATACACATACATCTTGAAGAATTGTGTTAAAATACGTATTTACAACGCGATACACAAAGGAGTCTAACATTTATAATGTTATTCATTTTTATCGGTACGATAAAACGGATACAAAAAAAAATACAACGTTACCCAATGAGTCGTTGACAGGTCGATAGAATCGCGTCGTCTCTTTTGGATTAATCTGAAACACACCGATCAAAAGTCTTTGTTGAAATCGTTCAAATATATGCTTTTGCCTTTTCAGCTGTCAATAACATTATCATTTTTCATAAATTATAATATTATTTTCCAACTAAAACTACTGTTTTTTTTTTTTTTTTTTACAGCTCGTGGGTCTAGTACATTAGAAGCGTCCAAATGATGGTTTTTTTTTCTTCAAAATCGACTTTTTCGTATAAAAATATTTATAAAAACACGCGTCTTCCTATCTCGGAATTGCAGATAACGTCTACATTAGTTACATACATTGAAAACTTTCAAATCGTTAAAATACTAAACCGGTTCGGTTCGTCAAAGAAACAATAAACGCGAGAAAATAATGAATTATTACAAGCGAACACTTACAATGTGTTCTAGTGTTCGATAGTTAAATTTTTATTTCGATTCAAAAGATCTAATTAAATTATTGCGATTTTACAAAACGATCAATTCTAAAGCGTTCAATTTACGCTGTAGTGAATACGAACTGAAGAAAAATAGATCAAACTGGATCGCACTGGATTTTATGGTCTCAGCGATTCCATAAATTCATATAGGATTATCCGATTTTCAAACGTAATAATGTTTCTATGTGTTTACGAGACACTTTTTGAAAGTATTTATTTTTAAAGAAATTGTATCGGAAAACGCATAAACGACTAATAACACTCGGCCCACGATATGTATAAAAGTACCTATATTTTTTACAGTGAAACTTTAAAATTCATCGTTCGGTAATGATTAGATGGATTTCAAGTATAGTGTAGTAGGAAGATATAATATTTTGGTGAAACACTCGTAAGTCAAACCCGTGTGGGTGTGCAACGTACACTATATATTAACGTCTGATATAATGAAATTGCGTTGTTTGTAGTTCAAAACTCACTTCGTTATAACTTATCATCACTACGACGAGGTCGGCAATACGATCAAAAATAGTATCCGTTGTGTAGTAAGCGTATCACGCGGCGCGCATCCCCTATACGTACATTAAAGCGTGTTTGTTGCTGTTCGGGAAAGTTAAAAGTTACGAGGAAGAAGCTACCAGATGTTGTTTGTTCACACGGTCCGGCGCGTAAGAGGTTTAGAAAAAGGAGAAATAAGTATTTTAAGTCCGAAAACCGTTCCGAAAATCAAAGGGCGTATTAAAACGTACATTACGACGGGGTTGTAGTGCGCGTATATTCGCAGTAAACGCGAAAAAGAAAAAATGTTTCCCCCCATCGCTTAATGCGCTCGTTCGAGCCGAGTACAAGTAATTTTAATGTGTATTTTACTCCTTAATATCGGCTAGAACGATTTCATCCGATGTGCTGTGCATCGTCCGTTTCGATATTTGTCAAATATTAGACGCTACTCAGTTTGTCGAAACTTGTTACAGGTAAATTACAAGGGAAAAACCTCGCTTCGCTTAGAACTAACTATTTCAAATTTGTTCAAAACTACAGCACCCATTACATATATAATTTTAATAATCAGTCGCCTTTCGCGTCAGGGAAATCATTAAGTAGGAAATTATTATTATAATATTAATATATTATAGTAAAAATACCTATAATACATGCTTTATATATGTATAGTAATCTATTACCAATATCACACGCGTTGAACATCTGATATAAGATTTCATTACGATCAAACCGACATAATAGTATACTTCGTGTAATAATGTGCGTTTGAAATCGATCCATAATCATTCTTATTATTGTATCTAATATTACCTTTGCTATTACGTAAAAGAATTTATGGTTTTTTTTTTTCTTTTTACACAGTTAATTTCAATTTGAACAATGCGATTTTAATTAGTATAACAATAAAAACAGAACGTTAAAAACCGAGCAAAACTTCTAACATCGTGAAATATACAACAACCAACGAAAAATTAACTTTGTTCCATAGCGAAGTAGTATAATATTATGTACGCGCAGTAATTAATAAAAATGTGTTATTTCAATCAATCATTTCAAACAAACCGTAGATGTATTATAATTATCGATCAAAGTCAATCAAAGTTTTCATAATACTGTTCTCGTGACGCTTCGCAGATTTCACGCAAAGTACATATCGACCTATTTTTTTGTTTCCCTCATATTCCTTCATTAATATTTCCACGGTACGTTCTATACTTTTCATTACGTCAAAAGGGATCTTTTGTTTACAGTTAACTCTCCTCGCACGGAAACTCCGTCCTGCGGGTATTACCTACTGTTTCGGGGGCCGTGACGACGACTGTCATATTTTCACAAACGTGAACAATTTTCCCGGGAGAAAACAAAACGATAGACCGTAAAACGTCGCTTCGGATGATTTCAATCACAATATTGTTGTCGTACCGGCGCGCGTTATACGGCAGGAGTTTCCTCTCTGTTCCACGTTGTCTCTTTTTCATTTCGCCATACGTACGTATTTTACTCATTGCTCAGCTCGTATTATTAATGAGAACGTATTACGACAGTAAATGATGGTACACAATATTATAAATACGAACATGAATTAATATAAATAGTAAATTTCTTCGACGTAATCGAACCGTTTCTATATTATAATATCAAAACGTCGAGTTGAGAGTGTTAAAAGCTTGTCGAAAAAAAGGAAAATTCGTTATTTATCGTTTCAATATAAAAACTTTTAAACTAATAGTAACGCGGGCTCAAAAAAAGTTGTACAAAAAATAATTTTTTTAACAACCTATAATGGCCACACGTGTAAGTGTCGTGTAAGTCCTATTTAATTTCATTCGTGATGAGAAGGCGCAATACCTTGCAGCCGTAAAATATTGTATAGGAATAAACATTAAAACTTATTTAAGAATTTATTGTAAAAAAAAAATTATAAAACTAATTAAATTCGGTAACGTATTCCCTTTTCAGACATAAACTCGTACTCCATACTATTTGAAAATAATTTAATTATGTTTTATGACCCAAATCAGCGTGATGTGGGTAGATAATTGAGATAGGTAATTAATTATTTACTCTAAAAAAATGTTTACGGTTGGCCATAGTTATACGACATCTGGTTATAGTTTAACATTCAGTAATCATATAAAAATCAGTTACGTTTAGTAAAAAAAATTTTAAAATTATATGATTCTTTTTTTTTTTAACGTTTTAAAATTATACAATGAACGAAGTTTTCTCACAAAACATCAAGCTTTTCATCAGCTCAACATTAATTCAAAAAAAAAAAATAACACATCTCTATTATAACCGCAATAATACTAACGGAACAAACTTACGGCATTCCTAAATCTTTATGAAAAAAAATTTTCCGTGTACGGTTCTATTTTATTTTGCTCGAAAATATGATGTTTAATAAGATACCTATTTTAGCTACCCGAATAGTGATCGAAGAAATAAAATTAAAATAACATACCAACTTTTATTTTA
>CM029362.1:9912561-9924786 GCA_017140985.1 Hormaphis cornu
TTCTCGTATCAATCGACGAAACAAAATAAAAACGTTTAAAAACGGAACAGAGGTCATGGCGTTTTAATAAACGACCGTGCAGAACCGTCATCTTCGTTAAATTTCGGTTATTCACGCTTAGCGATAAAACGAGAGAGTTCGTTCTTCTATTATAAAGTGACACCACGATCGGATGTTACACAGCAGCAGCAGTATAGAAAAAGTAGCGATATTACTAGGTAGTAGCGATTTTAAGAGCTGTTGGGGGAAATGATTTCTGCGTACGTTTTTTTAATAAATTTCACGAGGCTTGCCAGAGGCTGCTCTAGTCCTCTCCCGAGATCGCGCCTACCCCGACCACACCGTACGCCCGGATCGTAACGCCCGGAGGAGGCGTCTGTTCGATTTAAGAAAAAAACTCGTAGTAGAGGAAAGTGAAATTATGCGTGGGACTTCTCAAACTGTAGGTAGGTACGTTATTTTAAAACGAACAATTTGTAAAAACTCTGTTTCCTAACGATTCGCTTTTAATGTTCGGGAAATAATTTTCGTTTAAAAAAACAGCGCACAAATTTACAAAATCGACGGGTACCTACTGCGGATAACTACAGTACATAATATACCTGTATCGCGTATAGGCCCGTCTTGAAAACGATACAGAACGGGCGCGCGACGAAACGATAATAATAGTTAATATGTAATAATAGTTAACTATAAAATAATATTTGAAAAAAAATTAAAACGATTTTATTGAAAAAAAAAATTCGGTGCGACTCACTTACGCGGAAACGTTGCGCGGACACGTGCGCGCGCGCGCCGGTCCAGAGAGGGATTCGGCCCGTCCGTCCGTCACCTCCGGGCGCCACCGAAAAATTACCGCCGCGGCCCTTCACCGACGCCCCAGTTTTCGTCGTCGAACGGCCAACGTGTTTTTCGAGTTTTGCGCGATGATGCTACGTTTCGTTTCGTTTGTAACTCACTCAGCGGATCCTCTGCGGATCGTCGTTTACACGCCGTTCGAATGGGTACGTATCATCGTCATCATCATCAGTACTATTACACTGAGTGTTTTTTTCGTCCGTTACAAACTCGACGACGACGGCCGCCAATGTGCCACCAGACGGTGCGCTGGTTGTTGTGATTCTGTTACATCTGTACCGCGACGGACGCGCGTGGAACACGATCGACGTACAACGCACGTGGCGGCTGTGCGGAAATCGTTCGCACGTGCTGCGGTAACGCGCACGTTCGCGGGACCGAACCGCGTTTTCGTGTTTTCGTTAACGTTTTTTTTTTCTTCTCCACCGACGGGTAATCCGCGAATAAAAGACGTGAGCCGGTGTGTGTGTGTGACAAAATACGGCCGTACGGTCGCCGTGTGGTCTCGTGGTGGACTGACGTCGGGCGACAGCCGCGCGTCGTACAGTGAGACCGGCCGCGGTGGCGCTACGCGTGTTCGCCGTGTTCCGGCGCGCGCGCAACCGTGCGACTCGTAAAGCCCCGGTTACGCGGTGCGTGTTCCCGCGACGACGCCCTCCTGATATACGGTTAGGAGGAAAAAAAAAAAGGGATTTCGCGCAAAAATCCCGTCTACGCGTCCGTCGAGAAAACCGTACGGCGAATTTCGTTTGGACATCTTGACCAGCATTAGAGGCGTATACAGACGTCAGAGCAGCGATTCGCGTCGTTTTTTACGCGTATTCAATAACCGAAGTGCGGGGTCGACAACGGAAACGGGAACAACCAGACGAGTTGTTATGATCAGACGGAAAACGAAACAAACTCGGTTGATAAAAAGTTGACCGTCGTTGTTTTTGCTAGAAGAAAAAAATCTTCTTAAAACGCCCAATCCGTGTGTTGGTAGTATCATTTCGACTTGCTGGGAAAGTCAACGAACTACGATGTGGACACAGAGTTTTGGTTGTTGGTCCCGCTCGATGACGAATTGACGATGAACTATACGTTACAATAGAATTTTTAACCGAACGAGTTAAAAACGAAAAATTTTTTCAGCCAATCATAATAATGTCATCCTTTAACGTTACGCTATGACGTTATTCGAGTAAAAACGATAATCGGTGTACGAAGGATTTCGTAATGGATACTCTAAAAAATCTAATATTTAGAAGGTTTCAAGGTCCCGATTTCTCGATTTTTTTTAAATTGTACTCACTAAATCTAGTATATAAGTAAACGTAGTTGAAAAAACAATCAACTAAAGCTTCTTTGCGGTTGATGCGTGTGGAACACTGAACTCGGATCTAAAGTCTGTTCCCTTGGTCAGCAAACAATATCCAATTTTCTGCATTCGATTATGATATTCAGTACGTTTTCGTCCGTTTTTTCACGATTCTAACGGTTAGTTTTCTCCAAATAAACAATGAGCGGTCACGAGAAACGAATTCATCGTTTATTCGAATTTGTACGTTCCTACGTTCAAAATGAAATCGGCGTTTAGCCGTTTTCGTAAATCACGTGGGGACGGTACCGTATACCGCGTTGTTTGCGTGATTGATGAAAATTGTCGAGAAAGGCATCGGGAGAGCTGTGAGAGGGTTTTTCGACTGTTTCGAGTTGGTCGTTATGATTGTTATTCGTATAATTTTTGAGGAAGCCACGGACCGTGAGAAACAGTGGGGAAAAAAATCATCAATTTGTAATGCGCGATGTATTTTTCGTTTGTTCCACTGGACGCTGATTGTTTCAAAAATAATAAAACATATTTTTTGCAAAAATCGTCTTGGTTGTTTTAAAATCGACAGTGTACCTACACGCTTGAATTACACTACCTATCGCTTATTAAATTTAATATTAAATTTTTATACGCCTATAACTTACATAACACCCAACATAAAAACCGCTATAATCATAAGAAATATATTCAAAAATGTACGACTCTGTTAAATCATCGTCGGGAGACCGAGTGATTGGTAGGTGGTTAATTTCATTTTAAGACCCTAGCTCTCCGAACGAACGGGACGACGACAAGCGATGAAAACTGATCGAACCGCTCTTGTCATAGTTTGCGGTCGATGAAAACAGTATGTTCTCGCCGAGAACGAGCCCATTTCATTGTCAAAGATACAAACATTTTTTTTTAAAAAAACTTTAAAAACTTTCGCTGATAATCGGTCGCGTCCGAAAATACCGCGGTCCGTAAAGAGAAAAATGTCCGACGCTCGTAATATTAATTAGGACTGTCGGGGGACACACCGCCGCGTTTGTACGGGACAAAAAGCGCGATCTCGTACTATTATTTTGAACGACGTCAACGAGAATAATTTCGGTGGCGATCGAGTGCGCTTGGACGATAAATTCGAGAAAATTAGTTGATGAAAATCACACGTGGGGAGTGCTAGTATTTGTATCTTAATATTTTATTCCAATGAGTAAATTTTTATTCCATCACTCCCGCTTCTCACTCGCAATTTCCACTTTCTCCAACATTTCTACGCAATTTTTTTGTTTTCCCTTGCTCATTTCCGATCGGCGTTGTTTTGACTTTTGATATTATACATTTATGTAAAACGGTATCGAACAAACGTTTTGTGTTGGCCAGCAAAGACTCTGCCAACAGATATCCTTAATCAACGGGGCAACCATGGACCGTGAAAAGTACCCAACGATTAAGTCTTGAAAAAAATCGTTATTTTTCGTGGAAAAAAGTGTTCGGATTGTTTCACCCCCATTATACTGGCGACAAGTACTTTTGTGTTAAAACTTCAGAGTGAGATGCAGTGCAGTCCATACAGGTTTATGCGTTTACGGGTCGTACCTGTACTCTCCGCGGTGCCGTATTAGAGGGGAATAGAGGCGATTCCCCAACCGAGAGCTTTTTATTTTTTATTCGTACAATCCAGTCAAAATAATTAAAATTTAAAAGTTCCACGTTTCGTCTATTTAAAATCGCCCCCCAACCCCCGAGACGAACTCTCAAATACGCCACTGACTGCCACTGCCACTCGGTGCGTTGTAAACTTTAGCGCGAAAAATCGTTCGACTGCGTTAAATTCAAACAATAAATCCCTTAAAAATGATAAAAATCTATTGAAATTTCAACGGTTCTTAACGATGTACATCAACGGAGCACTTTCGAAAATTTTACCGTTTTTTCTCGGGACATAAAAAAATGATCGAAATTTCCAAAAAACGCTTCGTACCGTCAATTACCTCTATCTATATTATCGTAATTTTTGACGTAGTGATCGGAGGGGAAAAACGAAAATTCGACTCGTTTATTTATTTCTCACTCGCAATGCCCGAAATGAGAAAAATTCGATTGAAACTTTGCCGCTCGCGTACAGAACCCTTCTTCAGAGTTCGACCTTTTGAAAATTCGGCCGTTCTTCCACGGCAAAAGATGATCGTGAGAGAAAAAAGCATGAAGCTATGTATCCGTCGGACCTATACTAAAATCATACCGGTTTTTTTCTGCGCAAAAACACTACTCTTCCGAGCAGAGAAAACAGAAAACCGCGTCGCCTTAAAACATTCCTATACGCTTTTGCGCTTCAACGGCAACCCGACCGGCGCGCAGTGTTACACGAGTCAAATAAACCCACAAGGCTATAAAAGGCTAGATACTTTTTATTTTTTCAGAAATATATTATAGCAGATACCGCCCCAGTGGTCAACTTGATTTCTACGGTATATTATCGCCGCAAACGAAGATTGTAAACGCGATGATGATAAACAGCTTGCGTTTATCTAAAAAAGCTACAAAGTAAAAATGGCTAGATTTCTATGGCCAACGCTGAACCGTCACCCTGTACGTACGGACGTGTTACACTCGTTCGTGATACACGCGGCTCGTCGAGAGGCGCCGGCCAGCGGGGACGCGCGTCACGTCACCCCGGCGCTACCGGTGGCGCGACCGCGCGGACGACGACGACGACGACGGACCCACCAATCGATTCGGGCGCGCGCGGCCCAGCGAGTGCAGCGCGCGCGGGGGCGGCCGAAAGCGGGCGCGCACACACCGCCACGTCTTTTACGTACCCGCGGGCGACCCACCGACCGCCGTACACGACCGCGGTTACCTGGCGCCGGTGGTGCGCTCGGCGGTGTTTGATTTTCCGATGTTTTTATTGAAAAAAGCGAAACGATGATAAAATAATCAAATCTGTTAAACATTTTCGAACGCTGTTCCCGTTAAAAGATCTCGACTTTGTGGTATCCAAGCGACGTCAGCCGAAACGTTCGAACCGAACGGGGAGAAAAAAACCCGGTTCGAGCGATGGAGAGTAAAAAATATGGAAAAATTTCGAATCCTTCTTTACACTTAGACGTTGTCCGGCACGTTTATAAAGTTCGTTTCGGCCGAATAATATTATTATTATAATACGTACAGAACGTCGTACAAACTGCCAACGGTTTTGACGATGTTCGAGCCGTGTAATATACATATATAACTTCAATGCGAGACATTAAAAAAAAAACGTTTTACGAGGTTCGTAAAAACACGTGTGTATCCTCCGACGGTTAACGGACAAAACTTCAACGCTATAAATAAAATTTTTTAAAGTAACCACGAGTGTTATTAAATTTTGATAGCCGGTCAAAACTGTACTCGTCGTTATTTTCGTTCTTTGGCGGTCGTTTCTCAAAAAAAAAAATGGTAAAATTCGTATGAATTTTCGAGTTAAATATGTATGACTTCATCGTTTAGTGTCTGCTCAATTCTATTTTTCTACACATTAGAAATCTCCTCTCTGCATCACACAATTACAACGTTATAAGTATGCTAAGCAATGAAAAATTACTTTTTAAAAAACAATCCAAGATTTTAAAATTAAAAATCTTTTTTTTCCATCAATCGCTGTAAAATATATTTTAAGTACGTCTATACCGTATAATAATAATAAGAAAGGTGTTGGATAATTTTTTTGTAATCGATATATATATATATATATAAAAAACGTCTAAACTTTCAAGTAAAATTTATGGATAAACGTGTAAATATATATATATATATTTATTTTTATATATGTATTTACACGTATCAGTGTTTTTTATCCATAAATTTTACTTGAAAGTTTAGACGTTTTTTTTTTTTTGTTTGATTTACAACTGATATGGATATTTGCCAAGCGTACAACAAAATACTGTCTCAATTTCTATTTATTTATACAAGATTATTTAAAACTAAAGAATCTATTTATGAACTATTTCGTGACTTTTTTCTGCAATTAGGAAACAAAGTTTTGACCCTTAGCCAAAAAATACGACTAAACTGGTGACTAAATATTTTTAAAAATCACTAAAACTTGAGTTTTATTATGATTTATGAACTAACACGTCACTCCGTTTGATGGTACGCGAGTACAACTGCGCCTACTGTGCCATTATATTCGGCCTACATTTTATGCACAAATGTTGATGATCTACACGAACAATCTAACTTCTCGATAGTCTAAAATATAAAGTTAATGTATCCATTTTAACAGTATGATTTTTTTCCTCCGATAATTCTCATAACGATTGTTACTTTTTTTTTTATGGATTTAATTCAGTTTGATGGCCTTTACAAATGTTGTTTTTTTCCTTTTTCTAGTCAAACGCTACTTATTCGAATCCAAACAAATTTAAATCTAAACCAATTCAGTTCTCCAATTGATCCAATTATAAGCTGTTCCATACAAATCATTAAAAACACAATTATGAAGTTTATAACCACAACGGCTACATACAAAATATCACTGTACATATTTTACTTTAATTCGTCGCTCGTTTAGCAAATGTTAAAACGTTTTTCCGTGCTTACTAGAAAAAATAAATAATACACTTTTTAATCAACACCGTAGTTTTTTATCTAGAAAAACGCTTTTCTGGTAAACACACAAAACTAGTGTTATTTTCTTAAAAAGGTACCATTTATAAACAATTAAGAGTACATTCGAGTAAAAATATGCGTACGAAATTTCCATGTTATTTATGGAATAAAAGTGTTGTAATATAGATTAGTTTAGTACTTTTTTTTATTAATGAGATTTTAACGTTAAATTATAATATAAATTATTTTAGTACTTAGTAGGTTAGCAGTATGCTCCACAAAACTGTAATTAGGTACTGAAAATAATATTTGCGATAAAATCACAATATAATTTATTCGAGGATGCTTTTATTCATTACTAAAAAAAAAATACTACCTTTTGAATGGAACTAATTATTGTATACAGCAGTATAAACATTTTTCGTTGTTTAATAAAAAGTGTAAATGGTAACAAAAAAACAATACAGAAATCGATACGCATTATTTTCATAAATAAAGTTTTTGTTTGGTTTATTACACGATTGGCTTCAAAGTTTGTTCTTAATAATCTTAATTCAATTTTATGCATATTGCCGTTGTACGGTCGAAAAACGTTCATTCGTTTTCCAAGAACTATTTATTTTTATCTCCATCTGCGTACCGCATGCGATAAGTCAATTTACAAAAATTATTGTTTTCAAAATTTACCAAATTTTATTTGAGTACCTACCATGGTTTAAAAAAACACAATTACTTATAAAAGTTATTCAACCCAAGTATCGTGTTAAAAATATAGAGTTTTATTACGAAGCCTTCTAGTTGTATTGCGTGCGTTCGCCCGTCAAAAGAAACACACATTATTACCGAAGAGCTATGACGTAAATTTTTTTTATAAATTTTAAAAAGAAAAAAAACATACATTTTAATCTAACTTTTGTTGGAATAAAATTACAGTAAAAGTTTCGTTGATCAATAGACAAATAGTGTACAGACAGGAATTTATAAGTAGCTATTGGCTATTTCTCGTGTTTATGTATCCGATTTCTCTTCACTTTTATGTGCGACTTTGGGAAGATCATAGATACTGCGGTTTACGAAAAAAATATTACGCTCAAAATTGTGAACACTGATATTGTCAATGAAATAGAATATAGTGCCTTATGGGACTTGACTAATTTAAAGTGGTAGGACAATGAAAACTCCATTATCCCACTATTCTATATTAGTATTATATACTCGGGGGACTGCAATGAACGTCACTATGAATAATACAAAATAATTCGAACAAACAACGTTAAAGAACATTCTATGATGGACGTTTATTAGTGTTTGTCTGCAAACAATTAAACTCGGTATTTATTTGTAACAATGAGCGTACAAAACACACGACTGAACTAAGTTTGCACATGATTTGTTCATCGTATACTAAAAAAAAAAAACATAGGTACTCATATTAATCAAAACAAATTTACTAGACAGGCACTTAACAAGAGAAACTTGTATTATTTTACGCTTATTTACGTATCTATTAAGCATGTTACGCTGGATGAGTAAGCGCCTTAAACACTAATAAACAAAAATAAATGATACATAATGATGGTTGAAACCCCAATTTACAATTAAAATTCGCGAAAACAGAGGTCATCAGTAATCTACCACAATTTCAGTCCAAACAAACAGTTTTAAAAAACCGCACGTTTGTAATAAAATAGGGACGCAGTCTTTGAAAATAAGAAAGCGACCGAGAACTGAATTAAAATTTTAATTTACCATTGTTTTAAATTAAATAATTGAGTTATTAATCATATTTTAAATCTATTTGATGAAAATATACAAAATAGGTGTGTACGTTTCTTAAGTTAACATTATTTTACTCTCGTAGTAACGTCGTATAAGCTACGAACTATTTGAACAATCAAAAAAATAATTGTGTCACTAAAAGTAAAGTTACAAAGTTAACCTATACTTTAATTTATGTATAATAACCGTTCATGAATCGTAAAACAAAGTGTAAAATGTCTAAATATTATAAAAAAAAACTAATCGTTAAATGTACTCACAAAAGTTGTAAAAAGTTCTTTAAAAATTTCATTCATTCTTTAAATTTGAAAAGTTGTTCGATTTCGATCGTGAGTAGATTTATCAACGCAGATATGAGAAATCGTCGATGTATTACGTAAAAAAAACTTTTGCTTTCAAACCACATTCCTATACGCTGCCTATATATTCACAAGTAATGGAAAATATGTCGCTGTTGTTAATTCTATCAACGTTCTCTTCATTGATATATCGGTATAATATGGTGTTTAACATTATGAATTTTTACATTTATAATAACTATGCGATCTTTACGTGTAAGTTACCAGAAACCAAGAAAAATCTTAATAGTAGATACGAAATAAAAACAAATTATAGTAATATTTTTCATAATGAATGACAACATCTTTAGGAAAAAGTTCGAGATGGAACGTATTTCTAATTTTATTACAACAAATATGAATATTTTTAGTTTATATTTTACTCTAAATCTAAATGTATACACTTTTTTATTAAGGTAATCAAAATAAAATTATATACCATATTATTCAAATCTGCATATTCTATAAACTATTATCGAATTACGATATTGTTTTACTAAATGAGACTCGTTGTTTTACAAATTTTAGTCATTAATGAGTAAAAACAAAACAGGTAGGTATTTATTATTCTCAAATTATAATAAACTATAGCTGTCGGTTGATTTTTAATATAATTTTTCGAAAACGAAATTATTTACAGTTTAAACTTATGTTTATAATTTTACCAGGTGGCAGACATAACAATAATAATAATAATAGATAATTTTTTTTTCTATTTATCACCATAGCAGGGCTGTGAAAGCAACAAATTGAAGTGACTTAGTGACCAAAAATAACCGAAAAAATTACTTTTGTACAAATAACGTTTTTCTAGTATAGTGCTATTAGATCAATTTTGATATTTGAATAAAAATATTGTGTATCAGAAAAATTAAACTAATCAGAATTGGTTTTAGGTTTTTTGTACAGTTATGATAACAAACATTACCATAGGTATTATAAACTGAGATGAATGAAAATTTTTAGTAATCTTATATAGTATAAGATTACTAAAAACTTTTTTCGTTTTTTGTACAAAAGACAGACTTTTCCCAAGAAATTTCAATTGATGTCTGAACGCTCAATTAAATACTTATAAAAAATTATAAAGTATTACAAAAAGTTTTGTTATAAAAAGTTTCATTTATAAACATGGTAAACTTGAAAAAACTGTGACCAAAATATTAGTAAAAGTATTTGAAGTCAGAATAGTGGGAATGATGAGTATAAACGCACGAAATAACGAAATTTAAAAAAAAAAAATTTTTTTTACGAAAAATACAAACTGTAAAATATTTACAATAAGAATTGATGATACATTTTTATTTTTAAGACATAGAAAAAGTCAGTAAGAATGCCTCCATGGCTGGCATTTTTACTGTCTTTTAATTTTTTTTTATTTAGATATAATTTTTTTTTTTTATATATAACTATTGAATGATGATGGAGAGATAGTTGTTAGAGAACTAAAGTAACAAAGATAGTAATGAGTTTATTATGGTTGAAAACTATACTTTTTCTATAGAAGTTTAAATTATTTTAGCTATTCTCCAACAGTAATAAGAAGGAACAGGAAAGTTGTATACAGATTTCCTGGCTGTATGTGTGTAAATGAAAAATAATCAACTGATTTTTACACAAAAATGTTCCTGTACAGTTAATAGGTAATACTTGTGATAACAAATTAAGCTTTCACCTAAGTCTGATAACTATTAGTAAATAATTTTTAAGAAATATTTTATTTTTTACCACTTATTAATTAAGTTTAATCTAAAAAGAGTGTATCGGTAATTGTAAGTACATAATATGAAACAAAAAGTCTGATGTTTTAGTATCACCTAAATATGTTATATTTTGTTTTATTAAAAAAGTTACTTTTGTACTTCAATGTTTAATATTTATATGCATAATAAAGATAATCAATAAAAGTGTTAAACTATGGTAATAGTGCAAAAAACACAGAAAAAAAAAATATACAGTTACTAAAAATGTATGGAAACTACATTTTTTTGTTTCCCCATGTCTGCACCAAGTCCTTTTTAGGACTTTTGGGAAAGATTTCCTGGACAGTTCTTCGATTGGAGCGTTTGGATGACTTAGAACAGGGTTTCAAACATTTTTGAATCTAGTTACGGCGGTTCGTTAGACCGCGCGGGTATGTTATGGGTCCTTATGGATAGTTTCATTAGAGATGTAAGTGCGTTAAAAACGTGGCGAAGAATTGCGCTGTTCGGATTTTATTGCGGCACCCGAGTGTAAAATTATAATTATATGATGGGAAAAAATTACAAGCGACCTAAAACAAAAACGATCTAAATATGGCGACTTTTAGTTTAAAAGATGACCAGCCGTATAGTAATAACGTACTGTTTTATGTTACAATTTCGGGCGCGTGTAACGATAATTATTGTTGCATTATACAATGGTATAAACTGTTACGCGCGCACGAATGTTGTTGCGAAACGACGCGAGAATAATTGCGTCGGAAAACAATTTTAATTCCGATCATCACAAACAGATTATTTAAAACGGGAAAACGCACGGTCTCGCGATTCGATTTTAAAGACCGTTGCGACAAATGTGTAGGAAAACGAATATTTTTCGTGATTTACCGCGATCGTGTGATTTTTAAATCCTTTTTTTTTTTTTTTTAAACTGGTAAAAACAAACTAAGACTTTTGCGGCGTTTGTCACCATTGAAACGCTACTAACGGCTTGGAGAGAAACAATTGTACATACTTTGTTTAACGCGAACTGATCGACGGCGCGTAAACGAACAGACGCGGTTTTAAAATGCACGTATTACAAATTAGACGAATGGAGTTAAATTACTACAAATCATTAACCTGACCTGTATATAACTTAAAATAATAATAATACCTTACGCCTTGAAACACGGCGGCGGTCAAGTCTAACACAGAAGGTGCACGCGCTAGTTTATCTAAATCATCAGGAACGTCCACACGTACAATGTTATTAAGCGTGTCTCCCGACGACCCGACATAACATTTATTTCAGTTCTCTTTATTACTGTAACTTTTTGTCTCAAAGGCGATGCGGTTCCACGAGGAATAAACTTCTCAATCGTTCATCAAACGGTATCGGAGAAAAAAAATCGTCAAAACGATACCGTCATCGCGACGACAACGGACGAGCGGAACGCGCAAACTGCGTGCGACCGACGTACGATCGCTGCGAATCTCGGCGGCAGTCGTTCGTCAATAAAAACCGTACGAGCGCATCGTCTCCCACCGGCCACGACGACGACTGCGTTTTTTTTTTCAGTCGCATATTCGCGCGCGAAGGTCGCCGTCAAATAATTTAAAAAAACAAATCCACAAACTTCGATGTTGCGACGATACGCGTTCGTTGGCCACA
>CM029362.1:9939786-9964146 GCA_017140985.1 Hormaphis cornu
TTTTTTTTTTTTCAAATAATAATATCGAAATTATGACAGTATTTGATAACAATTTTAAACGGCCATATAAAAACTTATTTATTTGCAACACATCATTTTGGAAAAAAAAAAACGTTATTGTCTTTAATTCAACATTAAAATGATTTTTGAAAGAAAAATAGCTACAAAAAAAGATAACGACGAATAAAAGGGAAAATATATAGGTATTAGCCGATTACCAAGGGCGCATATAGAGGGAAATATGGTTTGAACCTTGTTTAAAAGTGTCGAGTCTTTTATGTAAAAACTACATCAAGTGTAAAACAAACCCTACAAATAAATAATAATAAAAAATTTTAAGTTCTATATTTACATACAAAATGTACACACGTAAAGATCAAAAACTTCTACTTGAAAAGTAAACGGCTGCAAAAAAAAAACATTAATGTAAACACATTTCTCGCTTTGCTTAGAATCTAAAAAAACAGAGAAACATCGCGCAACCGTAATTCGTCTAAGCAGAAGACTTCTAACAATGGCATTCAAACAAACTTAACTAAATGTAACATTTTTTTAAGACAATTTTGATCATTTGAAATCTCTTGAACCATAAGTCGTTTGTTGTAATTAAACAGTTTGTTTCAAAATACAACGCTAAAAATAAGCAGTGTGTAATGATTTAAATAAATAGCCTTGTATTTGTTTGTTTTGTCTTTTATACTTAATTGTTTTGTGATAAAAATAACTATATACAAATAAAGTATTTTTATGGTTATGCAAAAACAAATTTTTCCTCTAAAGTTTGTGGGTTATACAATTTAAATTATTATGTAATTTACATAAAAACGTTTACTATTTGTTCATTATATTACTGTGTGAATCGCAAGGTTCAGTTTTGAAAAAAAAAAAAATATGGTAATTTAATGCAATTATTTCACGTGAATGCATTCTGCGAAGTAAATAATGTGATAAATAAAAACTAACTTTATTTTTACTCTACGTTGTTGGAATGCATTAGTATGTTGGAACTGTTGGAATTCAGGTTTAAATATATTGTTTTTTCTTTTTCCAATTTTATTCGTTTTTTTTAAATATTCAGCTATAACAGTCTTCGAATTAAAATTTGAATAGATAAAAATTAATATTTTGAAATAAAAATGTTACAGTAACTATTATTAAGTTATACAGAAAATAATAAAAAATATTTGGTAAAAGTCGTTTAAGTGAGTTATGTCATCACGAGTTAAAATAAAGATCATTGAATATTATTATGATTTTACGAAATAATTAATAAAATAAGTGTCACCATCTATTACGATAATATTCACTTAATTTAAATGTTTTATAATTATATTGTATGATTTATACATGTATTGGGTAATCACAAAGTTATATTTACTAGTTTATTAAAAAAAAAAAAAAATTATAATGTTGAAATATTTTCTTTTTTTCTTAATGACTCGATTAGCTTTCAAACGTTCTAAATAGCAATTTATTAAACTATTATTTACATTCTTATTTTAGTGGAAATAATCATAATACCATTATTATATTTTAACTAGATCTATTTATTAAAACTGTAATTGAACGTCCAGAGTTGTTTCAATTAGAGTCATACTTCCCCTAAATTTTTTACTGTTTACTATAACCATAACTCGATAGATTCATATATTTGTGCTCTTCTGTTTAAACATAAAATGTACTTTGGTTGCTCTGTATTTATGAATAATACTTATTATGTTTATTCACTAACGATATATGACATTACCATTTCATTTTGTAAAATTTAAAAATATAAAGACAGCATGTATTGTTATATGATATTAATATTATCTCTTAAATTCAACTATAACGTGACAATTATGTATAGGTGTAATAACTTAAAATTAAACTCATGTTAGAGTTGCTTGAAACTCGATTTTTTTTTTTTATTAAATTATTAAATACAGTTAGCAAACTTTTGTTGCGGAAAAAAAATTAAAACATTAAACTTGATAAAATAGAAAAAAAAAATTGAATTTTTTTTTTTTTTTTAATGATGCATGTATTGGTATAGTATACCTAATAATATTTTTAGAATTAGTCTAGTAAAACATACGACGGTGAACGAAAAATGTAATATTCACTACAGTTTGGAGATTCAGTTACAATTTACGGTAAATTATAACTGTTACAATATCATTGTTTGTTTCTATATGAAACAAGAAAACATTCTAGTGCAGAAATAATTTTCTGCTCTTACTGCGATGGTTGCAATAATTATTATGAAAATATTTAATTAATAAAATGCAAAATATGGTAAATGGGTCGATTACTAAGGTTTCAATAACAGTTTTGTGTACAATTTTGCGCATACATATCATGTTACATATCTAATTAAATAATATTGAATAAAACACAAAATAAATTAAGAACTGACTGCTTTCCACAAACTTAATAATGCGACTTTTCGATTTTTGTTAGGTATTAAAATGTAATATTTTAGCGTGGGGTTTTGTTCGTCGATGTGTTGTTAAGTTTTATAATTTGTCAAAAATAATCTTATTTTACATTAAAATGTTAAATTAAAAATAATGGTTACTTTTTACCAACGTTTTGTGTTTATGAAATATACACCGTTAGGCAATAAGTTTAGTTTTTTAGTTTGAATATTTAAATATTATAGTAATGTGAAACACTGCACTGGTTACGCCTCTATAAAATCATGTGAACATTACATTTTGATTATCATTAATTTGTATGTTACATTTGTAATTTTTTTTTTAATCCACCTCGGTAATTAATAAAAAAAAATTAATAAATAAGCTAATAGCGGATAAAAGCAATAATAAATTTTAAATTATTGTTTAAACACTGACTAACATTCAAACACCAAGATCAAAAAGGATCTAGGATAATATTAAAACTAGTAGCGATAAAAAAACTGACTGGTAAGTTCGATGGTCACTTAAAAAGTCCATTGATTTCTGGTGATTTCAAGTATTGCAGCACACGCTAGATACACGGAGAAAAATGATCACCAAAAAAACAATCGAAAGATTGAAAAACAACCCTCAACTAACAACATATCGTGATTTTGTGAATGTTCCAATTATTAGAATATAGTAATCAAAGCAATGCACCACACCCAGTACGGTAGAGGACGGCCTGTACAAATTCACTAGAGGTTATTTAGAGAAAAAGCTGGAGAACTTTGTGTGTGCAGAATGCCACGTTGTAGAATCTATCGTGCGGAATTCCTGTGGACACCTTAAAATCGGATTAGATTACCGATTAGAATCGGATGTCAATACCTACAACATACCTACAACATAAATAGGGCCAAAGTGAAACACAAAACTGCGGCTGTGTAAGTCTGCAAACCATAAGACAACAGTATTATTGAAGTATGACCCCAAAACATCCTTCGAAGTTGTTCTGAGAAAACTTCATGCAGTATAGCAGTGTTGTTGACAGTGGTTTAAAGAATCACAAATACGTCGTGACCGACAGTTTTTCATATTCAGTAATTTTATGTCTATTTCCGTAATAATTTATGTATATCTATAGGTCGTCAGTTCATTTCAATGTTTTTTTTTATTTTCTGCGTATCCATATTATAATATCGTAAGCATTGTTATATCACTGTTTTAACGATCAATAATTAAAACATAGACAAGAAAAAAGTACAAATACATTTACGATATGGTATTAATTGATCGAGAACCTGTAAATACAATTGTTTTATGGTCGGTAGAAAAAATAAAAAATAAACCATTGACTGCGACGTTATATTGTTAGACACCTACTATAAGTATAAATGCTTTTTCGTAGCATGTGTTCCAAAAATAAAACAGGATCGTTTAAAAAATGACGGATAGCACGTAATCGAAATGAATGACAGCACATTCTGACAAGATTAAACGTATCAAAAAGCCAATGAACTCGACCAGACACCTTTGTCTAAGTGCCATTTTGACCGTTTCATCGGTCACGTTGATATTAAATTACCCGTCCAGTAAAGCAATCGTTCGATCAAAAGTGAAACTAAATGTTTCAGAAGAAATCAACAGTAACGCATCATACGACTTACCGTTACAAGAGTACGGTGACACAATGGCTTTAGGTATAGTGATATACACCTCACTGGTCTGTACTTAAAATAGCTCATGATGTGTGGCGTAAATTTTTCTTTTTATTGATGACAAATTCAGTATATTCTGTCTAAAGGCGTGTTTCGTTCGGGTTTGTAGTTATTTTTTTAAATTTTTCTAAGAATCTGGGGAAATGCAATGCTTTGGTTTTTGTATCAAACCAAGAAAAACCATTGGAATTTGTGCTCTGCAACTCACACTCAAAATTATAACGTATTTAACGAAAACAATACTTGCATAAGATTTAAAAGTTTAAAACGTTTTGACTAAATAGATCGATTTTAGGCACCTATTCGCAAACATTTAAAGTAACAAGATAACTTGTAGTAAGATTAAAATAAAAAAATTAATTTATAGTAATAATTTCTAACGATGATGTGTATGGTTTATATGTCATCTACTAAATAATTTCGGATGTTTGATTTTATGTGACAGGTATAAAAATTGAATAGTGTGTAAATTCAAAAATCTTCCTCGGAAACGGTGTTTTATCAACTCAAATCAACTTTAATGTTTTTTTTTATGGTGAAACTCAGTTTGATTACCGAACTGTTATTGAGAAATAACATGTATACCCACTGTTTGTGTGACAAAAACTGAAAATAAAGTAAACCGATAAATTACAATCTGCGTTAGGATTATACGGTCCACTTTGAGATAAATTAAATTTAAATTTTAGACGAGTTCTAACACTTTAGAGAGCGCTCTATGTGTTATTTGTCGGAAATATCATACTATCATAATCGCTGAAACATAATCAATTGTATGTAACACTAAAAACTTCGTTTACGTTTCAGTTTACCACTATCAATGTTCTCGGTAGCAGCCGCACAAGACCCAAACTATAAACTACGGTAAAAATGTCAACAATGCAGGGTTCTCAAAAACTTTTGTCATTATAAGCGACCCCAAAGGATACATTCGCAAATCGCGATAAAATAAATAATATTCCTAGACATTTCTGCCGTTGAACGACACAAGTAAAATAATAAAATACGACTCGTATAAAAATATAAGTGCCAGAAATGATCATCCGTACATAGAATACATGTTGTGTGCTCAAACAACCTTTAATTTAAGAAAGTATACTAAAAATTTTATTTGTTATTTTCACGGGCGAATCGTTCAATATTGATTATGTTACTAGGTTGCTTTGTGCATAATGTGCGTTGTATAATCTAAGTATCGCCATTCATCATATGGATCAGATATGGAGGACGTTTTTTCAAACACAAGTAGCGTAACTTTAAATTACAGTGTCCTGGGAGCTGCGGATATTGTGCCCTACTACCGCATTATTTTGTTTACAAGTTAACTATATCTATCTGTGCCGATCGCGTATCGATACTCAGAACAATAATGCCAAAGTTTATTGGCAATAATGGTCACATGCTTAACGAATTGGCGCCATGGGGTCCTGCCTCTAACAATACGCCATTTTCACTTCAGAGCTTTTAAATAAAACCGAATATACGCGTACAAAACTCAACATTTAAATGATTAAATGAATCGAAATAAATTTTAAAAAATCGAACAACATAATATCGTCAAAAAGTATGGTCAATATGGTGACGTTAATCCCATAAAAACATTAAATACAAGACGGTAAGCTATTACAAAAAAAAATTGTTTTAACGTATTTTACTTATATCCACGAAAATTCACAAACGTTTATAAATTTAAAAAAGATTTCATTCTAAAAGAGAGCAATGAACCGTGAGCCTGTATTCGGATAAATCACACTATAAATGTATATTGGATTGCTTAGTACAGGATAATTTCAAATATCTGAATATGCAACGATGAATCATTACTGCGTTCGAAAAAAGATTCTGAAGAAATGTTCAAAATACGTATTCGGTTTCAAGTCTAATATGCGCGACACAAAGACAACGTGGGGGTAATAGCTGCAGGTATCAATTCATTTCGGTTTTATAGGCACAACTTTTGTGAATGAAATTCATTGTGCGCACATACGTAAGGTACATACGCTTTGTTGTTAACGATCAGTACCTCTCCTTATTCGAGCACTTCAAACAACTTTCTACACAAATTTCTATCAGTCGGTAGGATAATAATATTACACACATGTGTACAATCAAACTTCTATTGTTATGATAATATGCGCGATTCATCGTGATTTATAGGCTTAATATCCGCTATGTATCGGCGGTGTAATAAATAACAATAACGTAACAATAACAGTAATAATAATAAATAAAACAATTGACAGTTAAAATAAAAGTGTACATAGTAATATAATATTATAACGTTTATCCATCAATCAGTATTACGCGTTTTATCGTCCAAACAAACATTTTACGGATCAATCTCGAAAAATCTAGTAAGCCGACCGAATTTCAAAAACGCCCAGAACTTTGTTACGATTTACTACTGTCCCGACAAAAATACATAGGCGGGCACTTGTTTGTTTAAATTAAATTAACATATTTGATCTGGTCAGCATCTCGACTAGTACGCATAATTCTATTATTCTACGAACCGTGGACTTACATTTCGATTTGATAACATTTATGCTGATCCATAGAATACCATACGACACCAGAGCGAGAGATGTAAAAAACAAAAATCGTAAAATATCAAGTCACCCTCATAAACTATGTGCAATTATTAAAAAATAGTCGATACGCGTATATAACAGACAATTACCAACATAGTTGATGGTAATGTTTGTTATAATTTTATAATTCACCTACATATTATGTAACATCAATTATAATACCTTGAAAAAAACAAAATTGTACCATTGCTAAGGGAAAATAAATTTGAAAATTCAACGTTATCGACCGTTATTCGTATAATAAAAAAACCACTTACAGTCCGTTAAAAAAAAAAAAACTGTTTAAATAAATAGTCTCTTTAGATATTGTTATAGGAATAGTTCGTGCACGCGTGCGCTTTTGTGCGCGTGCATTACGCTGTATTTGAAATGTAGAAAAGTCAATCGAGTACTTTACAGGTCAACAGATTCCCCTCGCCGTTACACGAGGGTTGTGTCATGATTAAAATTGCCGACGACTACAAAAGCCGCGTTTCCGCGCGAGGTGACACTTTAAATTTCCAAAGCCGCGCAGTAGTCCCGCAAAAGTCTCGAGGAGAAGCAGCAAGCACCTACCCTTCCTGGTCCCTTACAGCCTCACAAATCCTTTTGGGCTTTTAGCGCTTTTGTGCCTTTGAAACCGCGCGTAGGTAGGTAGGTATTTATCGCAAATATCGTGTGATCGTTTCGTATAAAATGCCCGTCGTCGGCTATCGATTTGGTTCAGTATACAGGTTATTACTTCGGGGGGATCAAAGATTTGGATTATTTTTTTTTATGTAGCTTAGTTACGATATAGTTTTGTCACTTTGCTCCACTGACACGAAAAAAAAGCCAAATAACAATTTTTAGATTCTGCGCGTTAGCGAGAAACGTATATTGTTTTTTCAATGATGTTTTTTTTTTCTATCAACGAGTTTTCGTACGGCAGGAATGCTCTAAATTTCAAAGTCTGTACCTCTAACGAAATAAAATAAATAAATTTCGGTTTTGTTGAAACTTTTTTTGAAATTTCGCTGACTTTTTGAGTTTTGACCCCAAAAACAAAATCGAGAATTTTATGGTGAGAAATTTTTAGGTTTGTAATGACGTTTTCCGGTAGAAAGAGAGCTCCGACCGTTACGATGAATACCACGTAAAATTTGAGATTTTGGTTTTAAATTATATCTTATTACAAACGAATTTTTGAATTTTACACACTTCGCGAGTAATAATCCGAAAACCCACAAATTCATACTAAAAAACCCGCGGGAGTGGCGAGTATTTGTCCGATCGAATTAAAACCAATAGCATTTATAATCGGTAGGCCATTACGAATTAAAATTTTCACACGCTATTTTAATTGATAGTTTTTTTAATCGTCGAACTACGCGCGTGACCTACGTAGTGATACCGGCTTTTTTTTAAATTTAATTCAATTTATTTCTTTATGCTTTTTTCATTAAACAGATGTTTTTTATTTTAGTTCTTTTAGACAACTCGCGTATTGTCGGTTTCGATGAAATCCGTTACCCACTGCGAAACTGGTAGGTAGGTATAACGTTCTTCCGCTCTAATAATTGATGATAATATATTATGAGCGATAGTTGTTTACATCGTGACTACCGAGTGCACAAAGTAAACCGCACTATAATATAACCGACACTTTACCATACTTGAAGACCCATAATATTATATATACATTCTGCAGAATTCACCACATAAATAATGTAAGATGATACGCACGGTTATTGGGCCAAACGCGGTTTTTGCAGATTATAATCTTACAATTATCTTCATTATTTTTTCGTTTTGTTTTTTTACGTGTGTTCCGATCCGAAACGATATTATACCGACCCGCCAGGCGTCTAAAGACCTGTTTTTTATTTTATTTTATTTTTTTTTGTTTTGTAATGGAACGTTTGCGACATCATACTGTACAACACATTGTCCGGCAAAACAAAGCGCTCATAAACGCAAAAGTAGGTTCACATTTTGTTCATTGAATCGGCGGCGACAAGCTTTTCGATGACCAAGGTCCGAGCGAACACGATCCGTTTGAATAAAATTGTGTAACACGAATCAACTGGTGTACACGAAAATCAAATCAATTCGTTAAGTGTTGTTTTATCTTAATGTATATGAAAGCAAAGTTGTTTGAAAGTAGGTAGTAGGTACTTTCAAACATAAAGAATTCAGTGTCGCAGGTAATCCATACAGTTTTTGTTGATTGTTAATAAACTATGAATATAGAGGTGGTAAAAAAGTGCGAATTCGATTTTACACAGTATTCGTTTACCTAGATAGTAAAAACAAATTTTCTATACTTGTTTTTTTTTTTTTTCATAAAAAATAAACGTAAGTATAAGATTATTAATATTATATTTTAAATTTCTAACCCAGCTGTTTTCTCTTTATATTGACTTTCTGTTACCGTTACAAAATACTGTTATAAGTTCTCACGTAAAACGGACACGATACAAAAATTCTACTCCTAGTATTGATCCTTCGAAAAAATCAGCAAACCGTAAGGACACTCTAAGGGCATTTTTGTTTCGTTCTTAATTTCTAAGTTGAACAGTATTGAAACTCTCCTTTCTAAAATTAAACACTTTCACTCTAATTGTGAACATTATGCAACTGAAACCTTGAACCATAATCATTGACAGATATTTAACACCACTTATGCTCTTGTGCTTGGTTATATGGTCGTTTAACACGCACAATGATTCAAATAACAATACCTGTACAACGATCAGAAAAAAAACTATGCAAACGTGTTAGACATAACTAAGACTATCGTGTTTCAAATCAGTCAAAAAAGTTTAACAGTCAAATTCTATAAATTCATAAAACACGCGCAATCAACACGAAATAAATTTTCCGACCCATTGTTATTTGTTACAAGATTCAACTACTTTAGACTAAATACCCATGTTTTTTTAATAAAACATTTACTAATTAGTTTGAAATATTATCTTTCGTAGATCCTGTTAAGTTAATTATACGCGTATAAAACGTTTACTGAACATCAATATTTTTTTTTTCCTTTTGATTTCAGTCGTCACTAACGCGGCAGAATATTACGGAAAATACTTGGGTCCATTGAAATCCTACCACCATGGCTTAGGTGGAGATGTATATGCAGTTGACGCTAGAACGTTGCACATCAGGAATTTTGTATACGATGGCGAGGGTCCAGGTAATCAATTTTTAAAATACACATACCAACACAACTTTTGTTTAAAGAAACTCATATAAAATAAAAATAGAACACTCTAATCAAATGAACTCATCTGAGGTACCATGGTTGTATTGGTTAATGTAGCAAATATTTGTATTATTGAAAATACAGCTGCGATCAAAACGAAAGAAAAAAAAAAACCACTCATTTCAACTTAAAATCGTATTGTTGTTACAAGACCTGAAATACTGAGCATACTTATTGGTTTTTCAGTCATTTATAAAATTCTTTGAACAATAATTGATAAATTGAAGGGTATTCAAGTAAACGGGCGCATAGCTCGTTACGAAGACATCCTGAACACGCCAATAATAAATATTCAGTTACAAAAAAAAAAAAAAAAATGGTTTAAATGATTAAAACCTAGCTGTAACTCTTCATTTCAGGTCAACCATTAACATAAAAATGTTAACTTCAAACGTGCGTGTAGATAATTATTAATTTCGACGTTATTCTCGAACTCAACATTTCCCACGAATAATGTGCACGTCCATCACTGAAATTATACAGAGAAATGAATTTCGCTTTATTATTTATTCATCGAAAACACATTTGGTTTGGCGATAAGTTTTGGATGTCAAATTCGAAATAATATAGTTTAATACACGGTTTCGTATTGTACACCTCATCTAATTTTCATTTCAGTGGATTTCAGGTGTCGCGTTCGTTCATTATTCATACGATAATTACCATTATGTTTGTTTCGAACGATTCCGACATGACAGCGGTCCCGGATCTATTCGGGACCCTGGAGCCAAATTTTTCAGCGAGGGGCATTTCGGCTACGTATATTCTTATAAAAATTAAATTCGAAATTCCGTAGCGCTAGGTAAAATGTAAACGATAGTTAATGATATTGTATAATTTTCACTATCTAAATGTTTTTCTTTCGTTTTAACTGCGATACCATAAGTAGATGGGAATATCGTGGGTTCTTCTGGCCCATTCCCCGCCACCATTGAACCGCTTGCTAACCGAACTAATAGATTCGCACACATTTTTCAGCCGCGTATTTTTACGGTTCCAGCGGCAAACAACCCGGCGGCAGTGGGTACAGGATTCGTGACGAGAAAGCTTCGTGAGTATGATAATAGATAAAATAAGAAACGCGTTATCCGCTCGCGTGAAAACCGTTTTTGTTTTACACTCGTCCGTTTTGTTTCACTTTTTCCCGTCTTTTCCCGCCCGCAGGACCAACCCACTGAGAAGATACAGGAACGAACACTTGACGATCACTCTGCCCGAAGGTTTGACACTGCACGATATCAAGTGGTTTTACGTGTGGTGCGAAGACTTCTCGGTGAGTCTGATACGTCTGTATTATGATAAATATATAGGTGTATTATACTCGTGCACAAACACACTATAAGAACTTGTCGTACAAGATAGATATGAGCACGTCTATGATAACGGTCGGTTCAGAGTAGCGCGAGAAGTTCTTCGTATAATCTATTTACAAATCGTTTTTTAAAGAAACGAATCCGCATCATACAGTATGATACCTGTCTGAAACTTCTATACTGATACGTCTGATTACTACTCGTAACTAAGTACTGACACACACACACATGAAAAGCAAGACTCTGCAAACGGGATATCATGAAAAGCCGGTTGAGAGTAAATTTTTCAAATCCTTAGCAAACGAGTCGAGCTCATGCAAAATACGGTTTTCCTTTCTTTTTTTTTTTCATTTTCTCTGCGCTCGTTCTAATGCAAAACAATACTCTCCAATCACAATATAATTCATCTCGAGGAACAGAGAACGTATGGAAAAAAATGTTCACTTTCGTCGCTGTTCACATAATATCGTTTTGCACTAATTTTAAAATATTCGATTGTACCGTTTGAATAAAAGTAGATTTAAAAAAAAAAATAGTTATTTGAAACAACGCATATTATAATAGGTAAGTAGCTATAACGATATTACGTCGCCAAAATCGTGCTTAAAGACGATCTAAATTCCAGAGACGAAACGACTAACCTACCGGTTTTCGTCAGCCATAATATGTACCTTTTATACAATTAGATATTTTACTCACGACAAGTGAGCTTCAACTCGTTAACGATTACAGCGAAAAAATGTATTGGTTTTTTTTAGAACAACACTTCATTTGCCTATCTCGTGTTTGTTTGCTTACTATTATTTCTCAATTTTATCGTTTTTTAATCTCGACGAATCACCTCTCATCGTAGACATTCGGCGATTTTCTTTTTGTTCGAATCGAATCCGGAACACAACAGGTTCACTACGCGTGACACGCCTGTACGCATATGTATACAGAGTACCGGCGCACGAGCCCAAAATAACAAGTACGTTTGTTCAATTCGTAGAACGCCATTAACCTTAGAGGGAATTCGCTCCTTTCATACAGCTTCCGATAACGTACGTTCGGATTTTAATTTACATACCTACGAAATGACAATAATACGTATAAACTATAGGCGGTTTTCGACAAAACTCCACCGAAGCGCCGTTAACATTGTATTCTTAGATTATATTGTGTCCTCGGTATAGGGGGAAAAAAAAACTATCAGTTGCATAATGCACGTAGGTTAGGCATTTCGTTCGGAAACGCTTGAACGAAATGCGATAAAAAAATAAATAAATAAAACGAAATTCAGTTTACACATCTCTAACGCGCAATACAATCCATATTAAATTTCACTTATCAAGCAAGCATGAAGCCGTGTCTTGGTTTTCCTTCAACATTTCAAAACACTAATCGGTAAATCGCAAGAGAAATTCAACGGATCCACCCCATTTTCTGCAGGAATCTACTTGAAAACCTACATCTCGTAGTATTCGATTCAATGACGGTGATTCCCGAAAATCTTTTGCACTCTCGCCGATCACGACCCCCCCAGACTCCCCCCGTCGAAAACGTGTATCATATTATACGTAAGTGTGTGCGTACATTTTTTGTGGCAACAAAAAACGGTCGATTCGATTTTTGTCTTTGGCGAAATCCAAGTCGTGTAGTTTTTATCGAAATCATCGGTCGAACGGTTTTTGAGATGATCAATTCTGAAGTCGTCACCGGCCGATCGGATGTGTGATGGCGAGCAGTGTAATTTTGTTGATTCGACCGAGCGAAAACGGCCGAACCGTTTTCTGAAAAAGAAATCTTCGGCGGAGTATCTCGCTACACTAGTTTTTTCGGAATCGATAAAGGGGAAAATAAAGTCTAACGTTATATCGCCCCCATCGTTGTAGTGTCGTGTAACAGCGGATCGAACCGATTTGACTTCGGAATAACTACGCAGTGTTTACTTTTCAACTTCTCAGTGTACGATTTAGCAGTCTCGAAAATTTCCTCGCTGTGTGCGTTCTTTCCCGCGTAACGTGTTAACCGCTTCGTAGGGTTGGTGCAATATAAGGGCGGCTGCACGTAAAAGTCCCTCGAGCATTTTTTTCATCCTTTTTACAGCGTTCCAACTGTTGTAACGGCTGTGTAACGCCACGCGTATATTTTTACACTCCACCGGCGCAAATCGTTTATTATGCTCCGTTTCGCGTAGAAAACCCATTCGTTTGCGGGTTTCCATAATACACGTTTGTAAAACGCACGTCGTATTTCGGTATATTTTTCGAATGCGCACAACTACGCACACGTCAGAGAGTCGAGTCAGGCACACGGTAGCGGCAGACGTCCGTCCACTTTCTCCGGCCGAATATTAGCTGCTCGAATATTGTACGCGCGCCCGATCATAATTATCCGTCAGGTAGTCGCCCTAATGATGAAATCGAACCGAAAAAAAATGTAAAAAATATTACTCGGTGCGCACGCCTCGACACAAAACAATATTGTAATTGTGCTTTCTCGGCTTTTTATTTTTTCGACTCGCCGCGCTGCGATCCGGTTATGCTCGTGGGTGCGCGCACGGTTATTATACATATATATATCGCTGCGTACGAAAAAAAGTGATAAACAAAACGAAAACGCGGGCGGCGATTTTAATTCGTACATTTTACAAACTTATACGTCTGTGTACAGAACGCGCGTTACAGTGCGAAAAAGTACGCGAAATCGCCGTATCGTCAGACGACACACACTTTTTATTTTTTAACTTCGATCCTGTAAAGCGTATACACACATTTTAATAGGATCGAACGCGGTAAACAAATTCCAAACAAAATTTTAACTTTTGTGCACGGAAAAACATAACATGAATGTGGCGGAAACGACAGTGCTTGGACGGGGATGAGCGGAGTGACGAGAGTAGATGGAACGAATCTGTAAGAGGCGGTACTCTGCGGGTGATGCGTCGACAACGCGGATAAAATGAGAGAAAATAGACCGTGCGATGAGAAGAGAAGGAGCAGAGTGGTAATGAAAATGTACAAAATAATAGACGTAGACGGGATATCTAGGATTAGACGTTATTGATGTGCGTAGAAAACTTAAAGGCTCTAAACATAGTGATAATAAAAAAGCAAAACCTTCGCCCGTTGACAAATGATAAATTTGATAAACGGGCTGAAGGAGGTCAGTTTTTCCACGAACCGTTCGACGACATTTATACGTTTTCCCGCAAGTTAATGTAAACGTTATACTTTATGTTGTCAAAGGTGAATTTCGGTGATGTGAAAATCCCGTACAATTTTAACTATCCCAAACCACAGAAAATCGACGGACTGTCGGGAATCCACGGAGTGTCCTCGGAAAACATAGTCGTGGTCGATGCTCAGACTTTGCTGATACCGGGATTTTCGTACGACGGCGAAGCGCCAGGTACATTAATAATACTGTAGTTCGAAAAGTGTTGTAACGCCTGCCAAGTATGTCCGTATGATTCGCGTACTGAAGAAGTTTGTTTTTTTATCGTCGAATATTATGAGTTTTGTAGTAGTGACAAACGTTGACAAAAACGATTGATGTACGAGCTTTACAAACGAAACTCGTAACCGTCGTATTTTCAGATGCCAAATTCTGGGTGGGCTCTGGTGACAAACCGACTCCACAGGGTGTCAGAGTGGCGGACGAAAACGGAAAAGAAGTGCCTTTGCGTCGGTACGATCGTAAGACCATCGTGCTAACGTTGCCGGGTGACCTGACCGTGTTTGATATCGACCATTTCGGCGTATGGTGCGAGGCGTTCACCGTCGATTTCGGCCACGTTAACATGCCGTCCACTTTCAACGTGCCGCCGTCGCTCAAAATGCTCGGCGTGCTACCACAGGTCAGTGCATACGTAACGTACTAAGCCTTTAGTTATTAACCTTTTCAGACCTGAACTTTCATTAAAGGGTACAGAAAAAAAATGTTTTCCCGCTTTTTTAATTCCTCATACCACCAAAGTAAAAAGCGCCCGATTCATTTTTTTTTTTTCATTCATTTTGGCTGATACTATCTATTGATCCATAGTTTTATATTGACGATGAAAAGAACGACCAAGGTATTTTAAATTATCTGGTTTTTTGTCTGTGGCCCGTACACGACGTTAGAACTGATTCATTGGTACAAATAGTTCTGATGTCGTTATTTCCTCTGTGGAATCACCATATTCGCATCACATTTTCTAGAAACGTTGCTATCCGGTAGGTGTATTGGATTTTATACGAAAATATAAAAATCGGCCAACCCAATTTGCTTACCGTTCAATAATTATGTTACAACGAAAATGGTAAGTTTTAGTCAAGATTGAAGATTTCGATTCACATTTCGTTCATACTTAACAGATATTTTTACACGCGGTAACAACAAACTTGACATTTGAACAAATATCGATAGCGTGTATTCAATTAATATGAACACCGTGTACATTTTAGTGGTCTGGAAAGCTTAAAATGTTTCCAATACATGTACCTACGACGTATTTTATTTATGATTTACTGGAATCGCATGATTTAAGGGTGTTCGGATGTACGTTAGAACGACGCCCTTTACAAAATGGAATAAATTTAAGGCGGATGATGTATGAGATAAACTAAAATGTACTAATTATTATTAAGTTGGGTTTGGTAATGATATATTTATTTTATTTTTTTTATATCGTTATGGTATAAAATTGCTCAAATGGATTGATTCAGTATGATTTGATACCTATAATTAATAGTCTAGGTCCTAAAAATATTTTAAAAGTTTTTCATTTATTCTGAAGTCAGTTACTATTGTTTGAAAATCGAAATTTTGCATTTTAAACTCCTTCACACTAGTTTTGTACGTTTCGTAGTTAGAATTCTGTGAACCATCTATTGTTTGATACACTGTCAATTTTTAAAAATAAATTTTCTTTTAAAACTATTAGGGTTTAAAATGAACTTGTTGTTGAAAATTGAATTTCGCGAATATTTTTTTTGAACAATCAAAATTTCAAAAAAAAACCTCAACGTCAGTACACAGATATTCTGAATCGTATTTTTTTTTTTTTAAACAAAACCGAATAAATTATTGTTTCATTTTTGACGGAATTAAGCTTCCATACTAAAATATCCTACACTGCGAAATAGAAATAGAAGCATGCTCTGGCGGAATTCGGATAGTATAACTCTATCGGATATTAAACAATTGCTTTTCGAATAAGAATTCGTTACGATAATGCGTTACGTGGCTAAAGAAAACATTTTCAAAAACGACATGTAAGATGTACCTCGGTGTTATGTTATTAGTTTGTGTACAAACTGAAAAGCATCAGATTCGTAAGATTTTGTCTCAAACAATAATTTAAAGTTTATTGATTACGGGTTTTGAGACCCAGGGCAAGCGTAAATTAATAGTGACCTCGTTGTTTATGTGTATGGTATGAAACTTTTTATCTCTATATATGAGTATATATTACGCGGTTTCTACTTCATCTGAGCCACAAAGGGTACACGATTTCTGTTAAGTAATCTAAAACTAAAAGTTATTGCAGTATACGACTTCGCGCGTTCGATAAATAATGGTCAACCCCGATTTACAGCCACTCCCATCATAAATTTTTGAATATAATCAGAACAAACGTGTGTGTGTGTGTGTTTTTTATTACTAAATTATAAATAACTACTGGTGGGTAACAATAGGCGGATAGCGTGATGAGAGTATATTTTATGGATTTACAGTAACACACACACACAAATACGTTTGATTTTTTATTGATACATTTGGGTGTGGCATCTATAACGATGACAATTATGACGTGTTCCGCCTATATACAATAAAGTATAATCACTATTAAAATAACGTGTTTATGTTAACAGTTTATGATTACTCTGTGACTCGTTATACTCGACTAAGTGTATCGTACTTTTATATTATACACTCACAAAGTTGCACGAGGTGCATGTGTGAGACAATATAAATATTGTATTAAAAGATTCCCGGGCCTTAAGTTAAAATACTCCTAGGTGTTGGGTAACAAACGTCACCCAAAGCTGAGTCTCCATGGGCGGTCTGCCCCTCATTGCCTGAAGGTACCTAACAAATACGCCACCGTGAACCAAGCGACTCCAAACAATATCGAGATTACTGTGTTATAAGTTTAAAAAAAAAAAAACCACTATGACACTTTCACAGATCGGGAAAGGATGTTTTCAGTTGGCGTACTCAACTTCGAAACGGAATATTGTTTTTCGAACGGGCAATGATTTATTCCATCCGAAGTGTACTGGCCCAATCGGAGCAGTGACCTACTAGAGATCCACTCTACCTTGAAAATTGCTGCTTTCTTTTGTGCTCCTCCCGTTAACAATATTTCTAAACATACGCCTGCAAATATTACTCGAAACATAGGTGTTGTGATCTCAGGTATTTCGGTCCGCTCGTCCGATGCAACTACGAGATAAGTGTAAAAATAAAAATGATTCCCGGCCGTTGAACGCGACAAAACTTTTGAAAACGAATGAAAACGCACTCGTTTACTTGTGCAAAAACCACGAGAAACGCACTCTCTCTCCGCAGAGTCGTTTTCTACTCGGTACAGGCAGACGCCGATCGAAACGCGTTTCCCTGGTCCGTATTTAACACAACACAGATGTACTTAATAAACTAGAGTGCTAATAGCGTATTACGATCGTGCTAAAATCGAAGCTAACTGAATTTTCCGTCGTTTTTATGGGAATCTTATATCGTACAACTGTACAAGATCTGCACACATAGAATATATAATAAAATGGGCCGTGCGTGTATACTAATGATAACGTCGCGGCAGGATTCTCATTCTAACAGAGAGGTTTTTTCCGAACCTAATCTAAAAAAATAGAAAAAGGTTAGTAAAAAAGATTAAAATACCAATAGTTAGGCGTACTGTTGGAATGAGAACGCTGCAAAACTAGACAGACAACGTTTCACACGACTCTGCGTTGAGCGACCCGTCATGGCATTATTTTATGATCAGAGAAGTTTTTTCAATTTTTTTTTTTTTTACAAAAACGAATAACAGAACGTTAAAGATCCACGAAAATGGCGGATTTTAATAGCTTCAGCGTTCACCACTAGTTAGCAATATCTAGTTTATTGTGTATGTCTGTGGTTTTGCAGAAACCTAAGGCTCCAGAAAGCACCCCCGCAGCACCGCACGGGCCGCAGGTGACGGGACATCCGGCCACCACGTACAAGCCGACCTCAAAGTCCCCGGTCCGGCCGCCTCAACGACCGCATCGGAGACCGTCGTCCGACGTCTAAACCGGAAACAACGGTTTATTTTTCTGTGGGGGGGGTGGTAATGCGGCATTTTCCTCGCCATGAAATTTACATTGAATATACTTATATATAATTCGGAGGGTTGGAAGATTTCTTTTCGTTTCGTACACACTGCACATCCACTCCCGGATGTGGCTCGAATCTCGGCGGATTTTCTAAAATTTCACGGTACTCGGAACGAAATCCCCGCAGAATATTCGTTTACACATTTTTTCGTCACTTCTTAACAGTTTTGAGTGAATTTGTTTTTTTTTTTTTAATTTGTGAGTTCTTAACGATTTACGTTTGATTTTTATCAGGGATATTAAAATACATATTAAATTTATCGATACTTGGTCTTCACAAATAAAACGATTTTACAATTTCAGTTAATTTTTTCGAGCCGTTGATTGATTCTTACGATACGAACGTTATGTACAACGATAAGATTAGGCCGCCTTTGATGTATTAGATGACTATTTGTTTGTCGATGAAAATATATGATTCATGACGACACGCTTTTACAAAACTCAAATCATTTATATTTTTTTTTTATAAGTTCGACTCTCATCGCGTAGCACGTACCTGCGATAAATACTAAAAACAATTTGCCGTTCAGAGTTTAAAAAAAAAAGCTGGTCTAGACATCGCGTCGTCGGGAATATATCAAGTGCCGGAACGGCAGCGTTTGGGGTCCCCGGTTAGCGACGATATTTGTCTTTGGCAAACTCGTTCCATATACACTTCACCTGACCACCTATATTATTCCAAACAATTCGCTTAATATGATCAACAAACAGTGTTCTATTCTATTTACACGGCGAAACTTCCCGTTACTACATAATACCTACTTGTACGGTCGTGTTTTGTTATAACATCAATTAACCGAGCGTGAAATGAAGACGGGTATTTTTCTCTAGTGCTTAAAATCAATACAGCTGAACAGCAGAAGTATAAAAAAATCATTTGACGATGAATAATAATAGTTATTAGTTTTACGTACATATTTTAATAGTACACTTTTTGAAAAATAATTGAACTTCGATGAATTATATATATATTATTTAAAATACTCGAGTTTTTGAAGTCAAAACTATTTAGAAAAAATTCGCTCTGATTTTAAAACCTAGACATGGAATTTTCTGCTCGATTATACGTGACAAATATAAAAAAAAAACGTCTGAAAAATATTAACGCGGCATAAAATTATCCAGAAATGCACCACTGTGTGTAACTATGTTATATACCTGCACTTACGGTTGCCTATACGATCAAGTCAATGGCAGATTGAGCCTGGGGCGATATAAACTCGATATTATTAGTTTATTTATTGAAATTTTAAAAACGTATAGTTGTGTTAAAGTGTGAAGTGAAATATTGTCAAGTGTTGAATGTTGATTTTCCGAAAACGAATATTTCCATCCGGTTTTTCAGCCGAAAAACAGTTTACCAGCTCGATCGACACGACTGTATTATGACATCCTAGTTTTAGTGCGCAAACGATGTGGGGCCGAAATGCCTATATATATTGGTACTGCATTACCAAAAAGTAGAAAAAAAAAAAAAAACGTAAAAAATATCCAAACCCATAACGGCTATACCCGTTCGAACAATATGGTAAAGAAGGTGTTTCCAATTTTCACTTTTTCGAGTTTTGATTATCCAATTTTTGACTTACCGAGTACTTTTACAACCGATATGATTACTACGAAATGAAAAACACGATGGCCCATGTTGCTGAAGCGATTTTCTTTTTTTTTTGTATTAAACCTCAACGTCCGTTTTACAGTCCCTTATGTGCTCGTCCGCGAATGTTTAGCGTAGAAGAGCGTTAGTCGGGAAAAATTCTCGGGGATCGAATTGAAAATCGTATTTTAAAAAGTCTTTTTTTCACCTCGTGTATCGGGAATTTCACCGAACCGCAGCAGTTCGTTGCGCAACGACGCCGTCGGTCGCGTCTTCTTTCCGTCTCGCACGAGTCGCACATAATATATTATATTAACAATAATTGTTGTTATTACAGTGTCGTTATTGTTTCCACGAGACCGCGACCGCACGACGCACTCCCACGCGCGCTCGCTTGCCCCGGCTCGACTTGCGCAATTTTCGTATCTTCTTCGTCGTCGTGTGCGACCTTTGCGGCCAATTATTACTATTGCGTATTGCGTATTAGCTATTCCCTGTATATAGGCGTTATGTTACTATGCGCTATGGATATTGTCGCGCAACGTCGTGCGGAACTGTCGTCTCCGGCGGCTGTGCAAAACGCCTCACTATCCGCCTGCACGTTTTCGGTTACACCACAGATCGGTCGACACGAACGGTTTAATTTTTCTCGGGTTTTCTAGACATTTTTTCCCGGTTTCGTTGTGTTCTTTGGAAAAAGTTCGCTCGTTTTCGTTAAAGTTAGAAACGTATTAGAAACTCGCAAACGGCACACCGAAACGGGACAAGCGAGTATTTCGGTACGGAAAAAGAAGACGAGGTTCACGGCGGATTAAACGGGCTCGTCGAGAAAATCGTTCGTTAGCCGACTTTTCGCGAGGAATGGCGCGCAGTTCGAAGTTTTGAAAAACGCGTAATTCGTAAAAAAAATCCGTACAAACGGTGTTGTGTTAACCGACAGTGTTAAACAATAAAAACCGACGATTAGATGACGATCGAAAACATTCGTAACACGGCTACCGCTAAAACAACCCTTTTCACGGCCAACATTATGAAATATCTTACTATGTATAATCGTTGTGTGTCGACCGATCGACGCTATCGATTAAACGTTGTGCCGAGTTGCTGCTAATCGTCACTATCGACCAAACGATGTGTGTCGACTATAGTCGTTACTGTGGGTCACCCGTCACGGCGCGTTTCATGGGTGCGACTTTAGGGGTTACGCGGATTTTACCACCCCTCATCCCGTAAAAACCGATTCTCCTTTGGTCTTCCCCGTCGTGTCTTACATTTCAAAACAGTTATACGCGCACGGATAAATGAAAACGAATTTATACGAAAATCGATTGTATCATATTGAAATAAGTGCGAAAAAAAAATAATGGCGTGAAAACTTTGACTCGAGAAAACCGTTTTGAAACACCGACGTAGTTAAACGTTGTGGAGAAAACACATAACGGATGGAAAACACCGCCCGAGCGTATAACGTACCCGGGGATTGATTTTATTCACGACCGGAAAAGTGTCGTCGGGTGTCGTCAAAATACATCGAAAATAATTTGAAGAAACGCAACGGTACCGTTAAAATATGTAAGCTCGACGAGCGTAGAGGCTATAATAGGGTTCTATGAATCCGAGTCCCTTTACAACAGGTACAGACGGGACAAGGTGGTTGTGTTAATTTTGTAAAAAATAAAAAACGGAATTACGTTAGGCAATTATTTTACGTCGAACGTTTTTATCTCAGTCCTCGGTCGGTTTCCCCCGATTCCCGCCGCCGCCGCGCACGTACCTACGAGAACGTAGCATCGGTATTATAATAATAATTTCGTCAAGTTTTTTATGCGTTTATCCGTAAGATATCCGTCGATATCCGCGTCGAATGCAACACACGGTATGTGATGTTCAATAAACAATAATACAATAGGCGATACCCCGTCGACGGTGCGACGGACGACCCGCCGAGAGCATTCGGTTTGGAGAAGTGAAACAAAAATAAAAAAGCAAGCGTAAAATTAACCTGCGCACGCTGTTCTCGTCCCGGTCACGCACCCGTGGGACGTGGGACGCGCTTAATGAAAACATTATACTGCAGGTTCGGATTGAGCGGTGACTCACGCGCGAATACCTCTGTACCGGTGTAGGTACGGCGGTGTTTCAACAGAAGACGAAAGAATAAAATTAAAAAAATACCCGTCGAAAACTTTTCTCAATCTTTCACAACGTATCGTATCAGTACGTAAAAAAGTATGAAAACGACACGGGACGATTTTTTACAACTATAGTAGTTTTATAGCCGTTCTTACGTGCCGTCGCGTTTTCCGCGTCAGAAAATAATTGAAATAACGAAACTCGAAGATCCGTATGTGGAACGTGACGATCGGAGGAGCACTCCATCCGAAAACGTCGTTGCGAACCTGAAAATTCAAAATTGTTCGCTGTTAAATAAATTCTTTTCGGGGTAAAACTCAAAGAGCAAGGCTTTTCATTAGAGGTACAGACTTTGAAAATCGGAGCACTCTTTCGCTGCGAAAACTTCATCACAAGTCTTAAAACCATTTTCAAATGTTACACCGCGTAAGATTCTCAAATATTCCCAATATTTTTTTTGTGGTTTTTCGGGTTTAACTCGAAAATCAGGCAAAAAAAAAAAAAACTTCGACCGAAGTACCACCGGTTAGTCCACAAACCAATCAGTGGATGGCTTTAAAAATCTGAGCATTTCCGAAAAGTTGTTAACGGGGAAAAAAAAAACATTGTAAAAACAATACGTTCCACGCTGGCGCTTAGGATCTAAAAAAAAAATGACGTTTTGATCAACGAATATCAGCGTATTAAAACGAATGAACGTGCGGATCCGGAAGTTCGGTGAAAACAATAAAAATGCTATCCGAAACACGTTATGCGAAATTCTGAAAAATATTGTTTGCTGCGGGGCAAAATTGTAGAAAGGAGGAATCGTGGAAGACCTCGAACGTCTTGGACGGACAATCTCGGAAAGTCGTTCAATACACCCACGATCATCTCATCGTTCCGAGCAGCTATTAATAAAGATCAAATTACAAGCGCGTGATAATATGTAACGTTTGACCAAAGATTAATAGTAATTTATAGTTTTTCTTGGGATTTTTACATTTTCAAAAAATTGAAACCGCTTTTGAAAATGTTTCCACCTTTTTAGTGTAAAATGTTTTCAAAAAACTCGTATGTACGTACACCGTATTGGTATGGAACTGATCGTCTGTGAGTATACGTTTAGGTATAAACACAGGAACGAAAAAATTAAAAATGCTACTCGTGAGATTTTCAACGAAACTTTAAAAAACTGTATTTCTACAGTATTTGTGTTGTCAAATAAAAACTAAAAAAAAACCCCGTTTTAAATGCTTTTTGCGATCGTGAATTAACGATTTCGGGTACATGCGTGCGCCACGAACGCATTTAATTTAATTTTTGACACTTCCTGAAAACGATTCGGCGATTTCTATGAAATATGTGCACATTTCATTTGGACGAACTCGAATCGAGAGTTTGGTATAATTTGTGTTTATCGTTGCACTCGACGATGTCGAAGCGGAGTTGGCTCGATTCCACTTATTTTTCACAAGTCTCCTCCAGCGGATACTCGTACAACTCACGTACACAATTACGTTCAAACAAAGTCGAGACTTGAGAGACAACCATATTTTGAGTAATACATCAAAGCGCAGCACATATGTATAAAAATATTATGAAGATCGGACACTTTCTTCGCGGTTTCTCTTTTAACGCGTTCGCCCATCACCGATGGTTAGACGCGATCGATATTATGAATATTACAAGACTTTAACAAGCCATAATATAGTATATTCATAATAAGCGATTATCGTTACAGATTTACTCGTCAATCTATAAATTTCTTGCCCGTTTCACGCGTCTGTTTCGTATCCAAAGTCAATCGTAATATCTACGCCATCGTAGTAACACGATTTTAGAAAAATACCCTTTACACGAGTATAAATTTAAAAAAACAGATCTCACTACATTGAAAATGAATAAACTATTTCGTTTTACAGACCATGTTTTTTCTTTCTATATAATTACGAGGCAAACTCTTTTGGTAATTTATAATATTATAGATACCGCTGTGGTGTTTACGCGTGTACGTACATTCTTTCTTCGGTTTTAAAGGTTTTTATTTAAAATCAAGCAATAAGA
>CM029362.1:9969146-10002355 GCA_017140985.1 Hormaphis cornu
GCTGGTGGCCAAGTTAGGTAAGAACCGGTAATTATTCTACGTATACCGAACACTAAAAAAGTTTGTTGTCTTTCAAAAAAAAAAAAAACATATCGTGTCAATAAATTTAAATTTCTTACAAACAAAAGAACCAATCATTAAAATCAAGTTAAAAGTTTGACAGTATATTTTCAAAATTGCTAATGTTTCTACGCGGCATTTGATCGCGTTTCGCGGTTGTACAATACCTACAGAATATCTTCTGAAAAGTCAAACTAACGATTTCAAAACTCTCGCATGATGAAATAAGTGCAAGTGGTTGACGATAAAAACGGAGAATTTTAGCCTGCATCATAACGTTCCCAGCTTAATACTATCGATATTTACCCGTTAAATAAGCGTGCACGGCAGATTCACCGTTTAAGATTGCACCTCACGTTTTAAGTTACACATTTCAACGCGAAATCTATCAATCCGTGTAATCTACACGATACCTTACGCAATCTTCGCAAATCACGAACTATCATTATTTTTTGCACTTTTCATGCCAAGACACCGTTATATACATAATGGAAAAAAAAAACCCCAATACATTTCTCGCACGATGTTAGCGATGATTCAATATGCTCTTTTCTCATAGTACACGCAAAATATACCTGCAGGTTTTCATTTACTTTCTTGGTAGAGCGATAAATTATTTTATAACCCGTTTCGGCGAAAGTTATTTTAAACGGTTTGTTTTTTATATTTTAGTACGATTATTACTGTGAAAATTTCTCGAGCATTCGATAATACACTGCGTTAACTGTAATTTCTAAACAAAATATAACTGTTACGACGGTATAAAGTTTAACCGTCCACGCACCGACGTTTCGTTTACGCAGGTATTACAGAACGTTAATTAACATTTTTACAAGCAATATCCTAAACGAAATAGGCTTTCGTTGTTGTGCTCTCGTTGATTATACGGACTTCGGTAATTGACTTAATAAAACTACTTTTGTTATTAATGTCGTACAAGAGCGCGCACAAAAGATATCCGAAGGCCGCACGTTTCCCGAACCCTTGTGCTTGATTTATAATTAAAAACACTACAATAAACCTCTTCCCTTCACCTGCTTTTTTTTTACCTAACTGCATTGTTCGCAAAAGTAAAATTTCCTTCGAATCGACACAATTATTATTATGTAACTGCAAAATTTTTAGAGATCAACCAATACATGTCTTTCGGTATATCTGGTTCGCCGACGACGAATCGCATGGTCGGAGGCGACGTGGTCGTTGCCGGCGTAGACCAAGCCACCATCAGTGGCTTTGCTCAAGATTACTATTTGTTAGACAAATCGCAATGCGTCGTACAACAAGAAACTGGACAAGTCAGCGGCAGTTGTCCCGATTCAAACATTCAAGTAAATAACTTCTCGAATCAACAAATCGTTGCGATCGCGTAACAATTTAATCTCAGTATTTTCGTTTATACGCCAGAACTATGAACAGTATAATTTATACAGAGAGATATTTCCACCGTACAACATTTGACGTTTTTTACATAACTGGTTTTCATTTTTCGCGTTAACTAAGGATAACGAAGGATTAAATTTTTGTCAGCATGTTTTAATTTTTTAATCTCAATCGGTTCGTTTTATTTTCAAAATCGCAAAGTTTAAACTACGTCGCGCGAAACGTTGAATTTTTTTTCTTTGCACCGACCTGCAATTATAAATATTATCAACGGGCGTTTAAAATACCTGTGTATAAAGAGAATGGAACGGAATAATTTGGAGGTACACAAGTTTTCCACAACACCGTTATTCTTTTTATAGACTTAAAGCTCCGATCAAGAAATTAAGAAATTTTCTTTTTTATTTATAGCGCACTGTAACAGAAATCTCTCAAATACCGTTTTCTTTTAACCTTGATTATAAACAATTCCTGTTGACATAAAAATCAGCAATCGACGTACGTGTTTCGAAAGAAATTTTGTAATAAAGTAAAGACGCTACAATAACGCACATGCATTATGTGTAACACGATTATTTATTTATAACTAATGTTTTCCTCATTCATCGCCGAACCTTCCTAATGGAAATCACCTTAAAACGTTTCTCCTGCAACTTAATATCTATATTATTAGGACGTGGGAAATAACCTGTTCATAATTGTATCGACACGAAAGCAAAAAATGAACGTTACTTACGAATATTAAAAACGTATTTATACAAATTAATTACATCAAAGATATATATATTTAGGGTCCAGACGGTGAAAGCGTCCGTTTGTTGAATGCGGCGATTGTCAATGGATACTCGATAGTCACATACCAGAGGCCGCTAAAGTCGAAAGACAATCTCGACTTGTCCATATCGACCAATAAAAGTCAGCCGATAATTTGGGCCATCGGTCCTTTGAACGACAAACGTGAAGTTTCGTATCATCCGGAATTTTCTAAGGGTAAAAAATTAGTTTATTTGTTAAAGCGCTTATATGCGCAAACGATATGTGCGCGTGTGACACCAGCTAAGACAACAACAATTGAATAAAAATGACACTTACTGAATACGCGATACAGTACAGATATCTCGCAATAACGGACGAAATTTACAACAGAAAAAAGTAACTATAGTGCAGTTGTAAATCACGTTTCGAGAAATTCATTTTTATCTGTATGCAAACAACGAATATAAATTACAAAAATATAAATAGTATTATGCGAAACGAGATAAAAATTTTTTTTATCGTTTGTTTGTATGAGTAATATTTAGATTCGCTGATAAAATGTGCGTTCGCTATTCGTTTTTTTAGAAACGGTGAAAATCGATTTCGGCCGTTCGCCCGAATGGAATTGCCCCATACCGGACACCGACGCCAGATCGGACGCGGTTCGTGACGAAGGTTCTACGACTCCGCAAAGTGCGATAGCAGGCATTGCGACCGGTCAAAACTCGATAAAAGAAGTCAGTGTGCTCGATACACGTAAACGCGTTTTTAAAGAGATGTTTCTCGTGTGCGGCACAGAACACTTTTTCGCTGTAAAACTGATGAACACGCTTTTTAGGCGACAGCTCCGGCCAAGAAAATCCGCCCACGTCCAGTTCCTAATCCCGCTCCGGTACAAAACCGGCACGTCGCATGGGACATTCCGGCCATTCAATGCTACGAACCGGACGACGGCGTTTTCTACGCTCAGATGGGCCCAACGGGAGGAAAACACGGTTATTCCGCCATCACAGGTGAAATGTTTTCAAAAATCGGTCGTGTAGACGCGGTGACAGACACAAACACCATACGGACTTTACGAAAATAAACTAAATCTTATTCTTTTTAGGACACGTCGGATGGGGAATCTCTTGGTACATAAACGGACTGCTGATCCCGGAAATAAACGTCGTCAGAGGACAGACCTACACGTTCGTCGTGGAAGGAGGACACGACACGGACGTACCGGCAAAATATCATCCGTTCTACATCACCGACGATCCTGTTGGCGGATACGGTTACAAAACGGCCGAAGAAAGACAGGTACCACCCGTTTACGCATTTTCGTTTTTGCGCGTGCAATGTTCGAAAACGTATTTTCACTGGTTTCCTTTATCCGGGGTGTACAGAGCGTTCGGATATTCGCCGGAGTCAGCGTTAGCAAATCGGGAGATGTGATACCGACGGGCGTTGGCCGTTCTTGTAACTGGACACCGGATCCGCAACAGCCGCCGGCCGACGAATTCGTCTCGTTCGGCGCGTACCAGAGAACTCTGACGCTCGTCTGCGACAACGGAGATCCCGGAATAGTGCAATGGACACCGGACGCCCAAACGCCAGACACAGTCTACTACCAGGTACGATTTAAGCGGATCTTAAAATGTATTTCAAACGAGTTTAATTCGGCCGTTATTATCTTCGTGCCAACTGATTTTTTAGACATCACTATTTACGTTTTTTTTATTACTTTCGATAAACTCGAAACTACGGTTTCGACTTAAAGTCTAAAAAATCCCGTTTATTTTTCAACGTCGGATACGTTTTTCTTCGTTTTCCGTCTACGCGGCCTTTGAGACCGAACTCGGAGAAATTTCACTCCGCCGATCACCGTGTCCGATTCTCCCCTATTCGTTCCTAGTTTATCGTCATATCTCTCGTCCGATCTACCCGCCTGTCGCACGCAGACACACAAATTACGTTCTGCTTAAACTCTACAACTTTATCGTCGGTTCGTTTTTTTCCTCCGCAAATTTCAAATTCGCCGTAACAGCCATTATAGCCACTTTCTCGACTGTTTCGTTCGGGTATTTTTTCCCGTCACACGTTCGCGAGAACTGAAAAACGTGTTGCATCGTATTCCGCGTTCCCTAGTCAACAGAACATTGGTGCGACAGGCGGTCGCCCGCAATCAAACTCAGTTCCTTCTTAAAACCAACTTGATGCGAATCAAAGCGGCTTAAACCTGCAGCGCTCGTTGTTGATCGCCGCTCGTTTTTCCGTTTGCAGTGTTTCTCTCACCGTCACTTGGGTTGGAAAATCAACGTGTTGGACGCCTGCGACAAGGAGCAGCCCGTCGAGCCGCCCGGCGCGTCCTCTTCGGAAGACCTGCAGACGAGGGGCAGCGTCCAGTACGCGACCCGGGTGAGGCCGGACGCGGGCGACAAACAGTTTTACGGCGGACCCGGCAAGGGCGCGGCCGGTCACGCGCAGGACCCGCGGCCGCACAACGGCGGCGGCGGCAACGCGATGATGCCGCCGATCCCCGCGGCGCTGGAGGAAAACCTGAGAAACGATTTCGCCAACGGGTCGCCGGCGAGCGACGGTAACCGATACGCGGGAAACGTCACGCTGTACGCGTACCCGAGTTCCCGAGATCACGCGGCGTACGGCGGCAACGTGCCGTTTTTCATGCCGAATGCGCACTACGGCAGCGCTAGGCCGATGAAAACCACGCCGGCCGTTCACAACTACTACAACAACAACTACAATTACAGGCCCGTGAGACAGCCGGCGGTGCAGGCGCAAGAGGTGGCCGCCCAAGGGCCGCAGCAGCATCCCGGGCCCGCGGTGCAGATGTTCGTCGCGCCCAAGCAACAGGTCGCGGTGAAACACGGTTACCGCGTGCAGTCCGGCAAGCGGATGCCGGCCAACGGGGCCCGTCACTCGTTCGCCGCGGTGTACAAGAAACCCGTTTACAAGACGTTCGGTTCCTGGCCGCTGCAACCGGGACACCCCCATCACGGCGGCCCTCAACCGCCCTCCACCGCTTTCCACGCCGCCGGTAACTTCCCGCAGCAGCAGCAGCACTACCAATCGGCGGTACCTTTCGTCCAGCAACAGCAGCCCACCGCTTCGATGTCGCAGTCCGTTTCCGTGTCGTATTCCACGTCCAAACACCCGCAGAGAACGCGCCATCAGCAGCAGCAGCAGGTCGGTTACGCGCCCGCAGCAGACGCAGCGACGCGAGAGGCGCTCGGATCACCGCCGGCCGCGTACCACCGGCACCACCAAGCGCGCCGACCGGATGCCGCGCGTGGAGGATTCGACCCGAACACGGTGGTGATCGAGGGCGGTTTCAAGCCGATCGTGGCCGCCAGTGACGACGGTGTGCCGCCGCCGCCGCAAGACCGCACGTCGGACGTCGATCCGGCCGCCGCGGTCGAGAGCGCGCAGCGCGAGAAGAAAACGGCCAAAAAGCTGATATCCCGTAAGCCCGCGGCGGCCGCCAAGCGGGTCGCGGACAACGCGCAGCGGGAACTGATCGGGGACGGCGCGCAGCGGGAACTGATCGGGGACGGCGGTATCCGGCCGCCGATCCCGGACGGACAGCCGCGGAGCGCTTCCGAATCAAAACAAACCGTTTTGTAAGAGAAAAAAACAGACAGACAGACAGACAGACAGACAGAATCACTAGTTTTTTTTTTAGTCCGATGCTATGTAAAAATTGCCATCCTGTCGGACGTCGTCCATTCGAGTTTTGTATTCTTAAACGCGGTTGTACAAATCTATTATTTTTTACAAAAACATTCATATAATATGGGGGTACTTATTGTTTCGTCGTACTCGAATTATGTTTTTTTTTTTTTTTTTACAACGATTTGTGATAAGTTTTTTAAATATATATATATAGCTTAAGTATTACAATTACGTTTTGTTCGATTGCAGGCAAAAAGAGCGAAAATATCCCGTGCGTTCGCACAAAAATTATTTCGTTATAATTACTTATATTTTTTTTTTTTAACAAATATTATTCGCTGTAAAAACCGTGTTTTTCGTGTTTACTTTTTTACTCCGACCGCCGCACTGTCGTATAGACACGACCAGGATTACGTTATCAATACATCAAATTGATGCTCGAAAAACAGCGAATCACGTATCCGAGAGAAAAATGTACGATGGTCTAAATTTTATTCGCTTTACATAAATAAACCCGACAGCTGAAACCAACGCTCGCGTTCATCGCAACACTCAGAATTAAAAAATAATAGAATAACATTACTAGTGTTTTGGTATTTTACAATTTAACATTTATAGGGGTTACAACACGTAATATAAACAAGTAATAATTGATAGGTAAGGAACAATAACAATAACACTAATAATAATAATATAAGTAATAATTGATACCTAGGTATCTGGCTATAAGTTAGGCTCCTCACTAACTAATGGTTATTAACTATGTACAAGAGCGTTCGCAGGAATTTGTTAAATGGGGGGGACGGCAAAAATTGTTTTAATATTTTTATTTAAAAAATCATAATTTTGTGTTTTTTTTAATTTGTATAATGATTAAGATAACTGATCGGAAAAAAAAAATCCAAAGGGGTGATAAAGTGTCTCTACCTGCCCCTCTACTCTGCGGCCGCTCTGACTGTCATCTCGTAAATAATCATTCCTTTCATACTAAATATTGTTGCGATTTTCTCCAACAAATATAATATTTATTAGACACAGCTACGAGGGACCTAGGTACAATAACTTGCTTATATCGTAATTGTAATTTATAGTCAAACGCAAAGCCGTATCGTGTACATAATTCGCTTTTATAATGTCTATAGGTGTATACCTCCGCAACACCTTTTTTCAATAGTTTTATTGTTTACACTACCTTTTTATTTATCCGTGTTATTCATGTCGTTTGTTGTATTTTGTGCGAGGGGAGCGTCCATTTAAAATTGGGCACCAATCCTGGAAGTAAATTGTTTTTAAGCGCTAGAACAAAAAAAAAAATGGAAAGATAAGGAGTAAATTTGATGTCTGAATGTTTGGTGTAACGATTGCGAGTGGGTCACTAATTATTTGGGTAGGCCGATGTTTCTGAAGCTGCGGTTTAAACTTGTTATCCGAAAGCAATTCGAAAAAACTATTCCGAGTGGGCTCAGTTATCTATAGTAGTATACGTCCTGGTAAAAACCGAATTTAACGAAAAATTTCACCTGTAATAAACTGAAGTACGATTTTTTAGGTAATCGCTATGCCGAACTTTTCATCCGACCACAAATTTACTCCCTTTCCTTCCTTTAAAAAACGTACGCAACACTATGTTGTGACGCTATACGTGATTTTGCAGAAAAAAATCTAAGCCCTTCTCGAGTAGGTATATTTGTTTTCAACCAATAATATCGGTGTTTTTTTTTTTCTCTAAATTTGTGAGTTTTCGCATCGAAACTCGTTAAACGTGTATAATTAAAAATAAACGTTCAAACAACATCGTATTTAAAACCGATTCCTCCTGACTTTTATGTCCTATAATGCGCGCATTGATCGTTCTCTCGAAAAAACACAAACAATCGAATGTGCTCTCGTCGTCGTTTTTGGCGGATAACACAAAGAAATAATCGAAATATCAATAGCAGTTTTTCAAATTAGATACAAAACCAAAATCTATAATAACTTTTTGTGGTTATTCAGCCGCGTCGAGACTGGAGCCACCCGTAGTGGTCAAAGCGTTTTTCCGAAAATGATCGAAAAATTGTTAGCACCTTTTCGGCTCAAAAAATTTCAAAAAAAAAAAGCTTCAAACACGATCCGAGTTCCCAACTACATTGTGCAACGACATTTTCCGATTGAACGCTTTAGTAGGTAGGTACAAAAAATAAAACATTGTAAAAACACGTTCTTCGCCACGAATCTAAAAAAATTGTCGGCGATAATGCGGCGTTTTGGGAGACGATACGTTGTTTTTCATCCGTTATTGTCCGCCAACACTTCCACAACGCTTTGTAACACGCGATCGCCGCCTTACAGTAAACCGTGCGCGTGAGGTCGGCGGGGGAGGAATCACGACGACAAAACGATAAAATAGCGTTGGTTTACACAAACGTATTTTACGAATCGTTTCGGATTCTCGTCTCCGCGCGACGGTGAAAATACCGCGATGTTTTCGCGATAAAAACGAACAAAAAACAACTCTGGTCGTTGACGATTTTTACACGATCGAACGAAATAACGTGTTTTCGACGTTCTTTTTACCGCGCGGTCGGTTTCTCGCCGCAGTATAGCAGCTGACACACTTTTACCCGCAGAGCAATCACGGAATGTCTGTATTTTACCGCACAGAAATCAGCCAGTTTTCACGGTATATTTTTACAGTACTCGCTTAACGGAACTGTTGGCCGCTAGATGGCGTCGATTGTACATCACGGTCACACTGAAATTATACGTACAGTTTGCTTCGTACCTCGGCTTCACGACGCGGATATATTTTATATAATCTGCGATACAGCTGTTATCTGTGGCCGCTTCGCAAGATACGTCTCCTTATCTATTCCGTGATCGTGTTGCGCTGATAACGACCAGACGTATCTCGGTTTCCTCCTTCTCGCCTGAGATTTTCTATACAGTCCCCGACTTTTGTGCGCGTTTATCGCAATAACAATTTCGACAGTCGGACTCTCGGTTTCTATATACTGCTGTAGAACGGGAAAAAACGACGCCGCCGTCTCCGATTGTGCTGCAGTCGGCCCTTTTCAAAGTGAGTTTCGCGGCTGTTTCACGTGCGATAGTGCCGTCGTCCCGCTTCCAGACAGAACAACATCTCGTGTGCGACGGACCGGCCGCGATGACCACCACGTTCTACGACCCGGACGGCATGGTAAACGTCAACCAGCGGTTCTGCGTCAACTTTCGCGACACGTACCTGCGGAACCGCGAGTACGGGTTCCGGCCCAAGTACGGCGACCAGAGCCGCCTGCACTGCGAGATGTACACGTCCGTGTACCCGGTCGCCAAGTGGGAATACGACGTGGCCAACAGCGAGGTGCCGAACCCCGGCGGCATCTTCAATCTGGAGTTCTCTCCGGACGGGTAAACAACAATCGCGCGAAAACGTGTCCGATGCCCGTCGGTTCGAGACGGTCGTCGTCGTCCCCCCGTTCGTCGACCGTGGTCGTCAGAGCGGTGTCGGGTTCAACGGTGCTCGAACCGACGGGGTTTCGAATTCCCCTCGTTGTGACCGTTATCGATCAACTCGAAAGCGGCCTTCTGTTGTTCATTTTCGAACGCCGAACGGAAAACTTGCGGTTTTCGAGCGGCGGCGCGCCGGCAAGAGTGTCAAGTTCGGGTTTATTTTTGATGAACACGCGCCGATCGAGGTGCGATTGTGGAGGGGAGGGGGCGCCGATATTACTATCTGCTTGTCAAAATTGTTCATTGACTCCTTGTCCATTGGAACGTTTCGCACATTCGCGAGGTCGATGTTTGAAAAAAAAGATTCCTGCGATAGCGAATCGATACCGTTGTTTTTAACGATTCTACGTGTGTTTTCAAGCGAATGAAACGTTTGTCATTTTCAAAATTTCTTCCGTAGCTTATGCGGCGTAGAGATCAATCTGGTCCTGCTCGGACGGTCAAACTCTGGACCATTTGTTTTGTGACAAACGATATATACGGTTTATCAATATTGCAGTTTAATGTTGCGTTTCGTAGCAGTTGAGTTTACAGAGAGAGAGAGAGAGTGCACTTTTAGTATTAATAATGCTAAATGATTTCTTAGTAATATTTCATTAATATGCAGTGACCCGAACGGGATTAAAAAGAAAACAATAAATAGAATATTCCCCAAAGTTTACAGTGTAAACCTTATTGGAATGAGTGATCAAAAATGTTACTCTCTTAAACATAATTTCTCTACGTGGAGTTGTTTTTCATTGAAATTTTCTGAGGTTGAAAGCTTGCGATTATGTCCAATTTGTATCGTTTTGACGCCGTAGCGGTTGGTATTGCTGCACCGCAGATGTACTTATACTGTCTAGACAATATAAGACTGTAAGATTCAAATAATAACTTTCTGACGGTTTGTTTTTCTTCTTTTTCACTTTCACCTCTCAAGTATTTAGAGTTGGCGACCCTCAGAACTTTGTAATTCTATTTGTAACATATATGCCCATTTTGTATAGCCGCCAATATTATTTGTACAGTATATTATGTATAATTTCTGCGTTTATGTACAGTGTATACACTTATAGGTACGTAATTTGAAAATTTTTATTTTAGGCGAGTACCAAGATGAATAGGGTAGGTGTATCAATAATGTCTGTCTATTTAAATAAAATAAATGCGTCAGAAATAGGTACTTACCTACCAATAATCAATAAATTCTGTTGTTAAATTTTTTGAAATAAATAATACAACCTTTTTGATCATGGCCACTTATATTTAGTAAACACTAAACAATACAATATTGACCTTCTTAAGGTTGCCAACTCGAGTTTGTTGCAAAATTGGACCCAGTCAGCGGTCAGGCGTACAATATACTCCAAGATCTAGGACAATTTGCCAACGCAGACATTAATCAAAAATTACTGTTTCTTAGCAATGGTTTTTGGCACATCCAGTATTCATTTTGGTTTAAGTTTTAGTTAGATATGTGAAATACATTTCATAGCTGTTGGTAAGCTATTTAGGTACATCTATCGCATATAATTAAATTCTAAAAAGGAATCGGTCTTATCTTTAACAAACTAAAATTTCTAATTATTGTTAAAAACCAAAATTATTATCTAGTATGATCTTACATACTCGTAAATAAGTCTTGCGAATTTAAAACTGTTATGGCAGTACTAAATTACAAGATAAAACCAAATGTTTTACCTACCTCTTCCATTTACCAATATTCCTTACTTGATTTTTACTATAGTATAGTTAAACCTCATAATAAAGCCGACAGTTGTGTCATCACTTTTACTTTACATTCCTTCCAAGTCTAGGTGGGTAACAATAACGGCTGAACGTTAATGAAAATGTAATTATTTTTCTTACACATATTTATGGAATAAAAGCTTAAGTTAGCTTGAAATCAAAATGCTTAAAATTGTTTTTTGTTCAGCAGTGTATTGAACACCAGAAATCTATAGAATCTATTCCTATTAGGAAAAGTGTAAAATTTGGTTTTTTTTATAACAAGCAATCTGAAAAATACCTAGGAACCCTTTATGTCTAACCTATGGCAAAGTATATATATATATATATATAAATCTATTGGGTCGACCATGAGGTTAGATTACAGTTAAGGTTATCGAGGTGGGGTCGTTGAGTTAGGTCAGATTAACTAAATACCATTTTATTATAATATTATGTATAACCCAAGCATTTTCAACTAATCTTACCCAACCTAACCCCACAGCGGGCTTGAAATATACACGGTGTTCTCTATTTCATGAGGTCATATTAACAATTGTCATTTTAGACTGCAAGGTATGCCCAACATATTCAAGCAGATTTATGTGTGTAACTGTAAACCATGATCAGCTCCCATTTTTTTATTTGATGGGGGGAGATTTATCAAAATTTTATCAACATACCGGCTGTTCTGACAAGGTGCTGTCCAGATTAAATGTTGAATATAGAGTTCATAGTCAGGCGAATCCTAGAAAGTTAATTTGGGACTAAAGAAAATGCATTAAAAGTATTCTGCACGGTTGAAAACTTATTCATTATGAGTTTTACATAGTTTTCTTGAAATTTGCCACCATTTCTTATAAACATAAATAAATCATGTAATATAAATAAGCCTTTCTTAGCCGTTGTCGCCTGCCCTTGTTTGGTATTTTGTGTATAAGTACTTGCTTACTTATAATGCATGTTTCATCATTATTGTTACAGTAAACTACTTGCGGCCGCTTGTGAAAAGAAAAGTGTTTTGTTATTTGACCCTGTTATACAAAAGTATGCAATGTCAATAAAAAAAGCACATAACGATTGTGTCAATTGTATAAAGTAAGTATCTCGTTTGTTTGATTTTTAGATTTTCCCCCCACATACATACCTAATGCCATGAAAAACAAATTTTTTTTGCCGTGCCTGATATTACAATTATTAGTAGTAATATCATTTTGATTCAATATAAAATATATAATAGAAATATTTTAAGGAGCGTTTAAAAATAAAATTAATTTAATGAGAAAAGATTTTGTGAACGAATTTACCTACAATTTTATTATTGGCTTATTTTTAATGTTTTTTTAGAAGTGCACGTCACTAATTCATTATTTTTACCACCAGTCTAACTCAAATTACAGTACCGTCAATATTTGTTCAGGTGAAAATTTCTGGGAAAAGAATTAAACAAAGAGAGATTGATTATCTTAACATAAATGTCTTAATTAATAATAAAATCAAAATAGGTTTTTGCGTACAAAATTATTTGAGTTAAATAATTTTCTTACAAACAGGGTAAAACCAATTAACAGAATAGTAAACACAGATATTTTATCCCAGCCATGCATAAGCTGAAAAATACGATATTGATTAAAAGAGTATAAATGGTATATACGCGATTACAAAAATTTCTAACACTTTTTGTCTTACTGAACATTTTATTTATATATATATATATATATATATATATATATACTACAATTTATTTTAATCTTATAAACTTTTAGAGATTTTTTGTTAGAAGTTGAAACCAATCATTTTTTAAATAAGAATTGTGTGCATTTTTAGTTTAATATTATCCAAAATCAGGTTAAATAATAACTCTTAAACTTTAATCTGGAGATGATTAAGTCCTTTGACTGGCAAAAGATTTTTATGCCTTGTATTTATGCGTTTTTTACACCATTATTAAAAAAAATTAAAAATTGAATTCTGTTTATTTATTTTAAACTATCAAAAACTTTTTTTACTCAACATTATTACCTTTTAAAGCATGGTTAGTAACTGTTATTATTAATTTTATTATTGCTATTATTTGTTTTAGATTTTTAGATAGTCGAATGTTGGCAACTTGTAGTGATGATACAACCATAGCCTTATGGGATGTTCGTAATCTTAAAGAAAATATAAAAACGTTAAGAGGTCACGGTAATTGGGTCAAAAGTATTGAGTATTCAATAAAAGACAAAGTACTAGTTTCTAGTGGATTTGATGGACAAATTTACACGTGGGATATTAATAGGTAGGTCAAAATATTTTATTTGGGACTAAAATGTTCAAGATTGCGTGAATAACATTGAAAAAAAAATAACTAATGTTTAATTATTAATGTTATGTGTAGTTATTCAGAAGAAGGCAGAGTTCTCAATAAACCAGTGTGTCATATTAACGGACTTATGCGGATTAAACTTCTTCCTGACTCTAGCAAGTTAATCATCTGCACAACAAGTGGTTTCATCTTACTTATAAACGATTTAGACTTGGAAACACTGGGCGCAGATATTCAAGGGTTCAAAGTAATTTTTTTTTTTATTTAAATTCAAAATACATAAATTCTCATTGTTCAAACTCAACATTTTAAATTTTAGAAATTGACAAAACAATTTTAGTAGATAAACCATTGTATATTTCTAGTATACACTTTTAGGAAACAAATGTATAGGCATGCACATGATGTTTTCCGGTATAAAAACCTTGCAACTTTTAGCATTCATAATAATTGGCGATAAATAATTTAATTATTTTTATTGCTGACATAGATTTGTATAAATTTGTGTAGTTCTATCTACAACTATCCGGTCCAAAAAATAATCCAGTTTATTTGAATTTGTTATATCCTTACTTGTGCTAGTGAAGTTTTTATTTTCAAATGGATTTCACTAATTGTAAATTTGTCATGTCTGAAGACTAAACTGTAAATTTTTGAAAGGTTATGTTGATTAATAATTGAAGTACCTAATTAGTTTTTATTTTCTTATGTCATAGTACCAGATGACTAAATGTTGGTCATTATTTTGATTTTCCTAAACTTTAATTTGTTGACAAGTTTAATTCGTAATTAAAAATTGTATTTGTTTTAGCCAAACATGTATCGTTTGATGCAGTTGAGTAAAACTACCATTCCCAATGCAGCTGCTCATACTCACATGTTTAATCGTAGCCGTAACCGGGTTGAATTCATTGTGGACTTTCCTAGAAATGACGATGCTGAAATAATATCTTCTATTCAGGTTTTTTAAAATTTAATATTTGTCCTTTTTTGTTTTTAAAGTTTAAGCAAATTAATAAAATGTTTAGGTACATCCACAAAGTTGGAACGTGTTGAGTCGAAATGTTACCACTGATGAACAGTCTGAGTGGACTTGTGTACATGATATACAAGAAATTGAAATTCCAAAGGAACTAAATGACCTTGAAGAGACAAGTTCCGAAGAAGCAACCACATTAGAACATTCTTTGGATGACGATCCAATGTAAAAACATTGATAATTACATTTTAGCAAGTATATGTTCAGTTTAGACGTGATTCTATTTTCAGGGAAGGTAGACATCAACGTCGATCACATGTAGTGATTCCACGTGAAATAAGCTCTAACATGAGCGGTATGGCACCATTTTCTGTGTTGGGACCAACAAGAGGTCAACGACAAGCTGACTTATGGGAAGCAATGATGAATGTCAGCGGTGGTCAGCGAATAAGAAGTTTAAGATACTTATCAGGTATGTATACTATAATTATATTTGAATTGTTTATACATGTCATTAGTTATTGCGGGGTTAATTCTAGTTATTACTACTATTATGTTATTTATAGCGCAGCTTAGAATCTAAAAAAACTAAAAAGTGTAACTTATGTGTGACTTTTTATATCAAGCATATTTATGAAATTTTTCTTAAGTCTTCATTTAGATTGTATAAGTAAAATTAATACTAAAAACAAATCGTTTTGTCATTTCATTTTGTGTTTTTAATTATAACGTCACCGAAGCATTTTAAAATGTATTGACAGTTTTACATTGTTGAAATGGATCAAGTTTAAAAGTCTTAAAAACGTCAATTACTTTGATGCTATGTATAGAACCTACAAGTGTTCATAATTTTGTAAATGTTCCATAAATCATTCAAAATAATTGAAAATTTTACATCTGATTAGAAGAATAAATAAGGTTAAAATGTTATAAAAAATTTCAACCATTTGTAACCTAAATTTAGCCAATATAATTAAACTAATAAATTTATCTATACTTTTGATTATTGACTCATTAAGTTTGCAAGTTTGCTCATAATTATAATTTTTGTAAACAGTCAATGAATTACATAATTAATATGAAACATTCAACCACCCCAAAACTACTCACTCAATGCTGACCTACTTCAAAGCCAAGTCACTTTACTTTTTTATAGTTATTTACAAATTATCCGTTTCACTGCCTCACCATGAACAAAAAATTGAAATTGATAATAAATATTTATCATTATTTGAATAAAATTTTTACACAAAATTTGTTATAGTTAACTTTGCATTTTATTTGGTTTAATGTTGCACATAACTGAAAATAAATTGATTTTTTAGAGGGACGTGAGCGTGTGTTGGGTACATATGCTGGTGTAAGAATTGTTCGAAGTGCAACTGGATTGCACAACCAAGATGAACAACTAGAAGAAATCATTCACAACGAATATAATCCTAGACAATTAGTCGCTGTGTATGTGAACCGTAACCGTACTTTACCGGATTCAAGAATGGGAGGTATTTTTGTAAGAGATTCTAGAATTGAAAATGTGGCGCGCCAAAGGCTGCAAAGCAGAATGGATGACGCTATGGTGATAGTCAACCGTCCTAACCGCAACACTGGCAGCCATGACGACGTCAACTGTATGAACAATTTCCCGGTACCTACGGGTCATAAAATACATAAAAACTTTAACCGCCTTACGCATTACATTGAAGAGGCTAATGTGGGTAGAGGGTTTATCAAAGAGCTTTGCTATTCAAATGACGGCCGTATAATTTGCTCACCGTTCAGCCATGGGGTTAGATTGTTGTCATTTTCCCCCAAATGTGAAGAATTGTCTACTTTACAACCCAAGCTGCCTGCGGTCAAGCTGCATGAGATTGGTACTAATGTGGCACACACGAACATTGTACTATGTACAAAGTTCTCGCCCGTACATCCATTACTGGTATCGGGTTGTTTGAACGGTCGTATTGTTTGGTACCAACCTCGTGTATAAAGTATTTAAGTAACTTTTTTTTGTGTTATGTGTAAGTAATTTTTATAATACAAAATGTTAATTGTATTGGTTATCTAACACTAGGATTAAATAACCGAAGACATAGAGTATGCCTTTAAACATATCCCTGACTACATTCATGTACATTGTAAATAATATTAAGTGTTTAACTTGTTATAAGTTTTCTATGTTAAGTACTTATGTTCCAAAAGTTTTCCAACTGTTTTTTTTTTTTTTTTTTTTATACGGACCTGAAAATGTGTTCAATGTTAACTATTTGTGCACAAAAAATGTACACTCAATAAGAGACTGTATAGTAATTTGTATATTTTGTTTTCTTTTTATTTTATAACGGATGCCTATATAAAATAGATCGTCTAAAAAATCACATGTACATTTCTAGAACTATTATTCCAAATTAAAGTATAATGAATCAAATAATACACGTGTCTTAGCATTAGTGCAATAACTGTATCAGTTCTCGTTAAATGCGTGGTTACAACAATAATTAAATCAAAAGAATTTCAAGTATGGATCACACTTCATCCATCACCTGTTTTCCTAATATAATGTATCACAACTTTATTACCAAAGCGGACTGCCCATCTTGTGGGTCACCAAAAGACACAGTATACAAAATCAATATTAATATAATATACATTGTTTGATTGTAAAAATATAAAAATTTAGCTTAACGTCTAATTAAAATAAGATTTGGAGAATATGCTCTAAACAAAACAAATTAACAATTACAATGTATATACGTATAAAATATTAGTAGTTTTATGAATACAAGTGAAAATTTATAATATTCAGCAGACAAACATAATTTTGTTAAATCTGAGTTCTTCAATTTATGGGTACTAAAGAAATTTTTCAGAAGATCATGTTCGGTACCTTGTTTTCCATACCGTAGACCAGTAACTTCCCAATTGCTATTATATTTATAAATAATTACAAAAATAAAATATTTTATATTACTTTTTATGTTCTATTTTTTTATCATCAAGGTGAATCATTAAGATTCAACTAGAAAGTTTAATAAAATGAATATTAGTATTATGTTGTATACTATAGTAATATATTCTCATAATTTATAGTCTTTAACTAATAATGATAAGAATTTGTTGTTCCTGAGTACCAAATTGATTATTAAGAGCTTGATTATTTGCAAAATATTTTAAATTAAACTGTATGCCGTGACGAGCGAAAAAGCAGTAACTCCAGTTTTGGTCAAATTGATTTGAGATGTTTGTACTTTGGGTTTATAATGCGGCTTTATACGTTCCCTTTTTTTTTTTTTCATTAAAAAAGCAGTACATCAAAAGTCTAACACGGAAAATAAGCTATTGAAAACAGTATGTCCCATGGAGAGTTAATGTTATTTTGCTTATTTTCAAGACATGTGAAATATGTAACTACAAACCATAAACAATCGTATCTCTCACACTATAATTTAGTCATAACTTTAAACCATAGATTTATGTAATAATCATTAATTAATATATCTAATTTGGTGTATTTATTGTAGTCGCGCTACGTTATACGCATCATTATCATCAATTTAAGAGAACAAAGAATTTTAAACAATTTTTCCATTTTAATGTATTAGAAACCAACGAAAATATTTTAAAATTTATAAAATCAATTCTATGATATAAGATTAGAATATTGATGTTTATTCTAGAAATGGGTGTTAATATTTATTTAGTGCGCGTATCAGTTTTGTGTCTTAACCTGTTTAGATGATTTCCCAATATTTTGGTAAGACTGAAATACTGTATTTTCGCTTGCAGCATAGGTGGTATAGTTTTGTTTTGTAATATGATAGGTTGTTATTGTTATTAGGTGCCTTAAGAAGATTTTTAGTTTTATTGATGACTAATTATTTTAATTATCTTGTATTAAAACGCGAGATAAAGTTTTGTAAGAAAATTATGGCAACAAAATAATGATTATAATAAAATACTTGTTATATGTATTGTTTAATATGACCAAATTTATGTTCTACAATTCTCAAAATCTCGTAATAATATAAAAATTATTTAATTATTTACCTAACGTTAGAAAAAATTACTATTTTTTTTATTCTAATACTTTGTTAACACGAAGAATTTAAATTTTTGTGTACACTTTTGGATTGTAAAATAGTAATAATTAATAACTATGTTTGAAAATTGAGTTTTGTGGTCAATTGTGTTTTGCAATACAAAATGTCATCTGTAATTTAATTAATGTTTGTATGGACCTTATAACATTTTAGAAAAAAAAAGACGAACATTTTTATACTTCAAAACATACTAAGTACCTGTTTTCTAGAAATATACTACTTGATAACGACGAGAAAACGAATAAAACAGTCATCCAAGTTTCCATTAATCATTATTTAACATATTTTTTTTTTTTTAATAATCTTATCATATACGTACGTCTAAATATCAGGTGACAACAAAATTTCTATTCAAAGCTCAATGTTAGTTTGCCTTTGCCTGTAATCATTCAATATTGAACAAAATATAAAACTTTTAACTTAAATATAGATCAGAATCCTGCACTTCATGTTTTTTTCTCAGTGTTAATTATTTGTTTGTTTATACAAACCCAACAATTTAAAAAGATTTTCATAACAATTATTAATAAAATGTGAAAAATAACATCATATTAAGAACGGGTTGAAAATATTATCAAATAAGAAACAAATGTATTTAAACAAAAAATTAGTAAGATCAGGTATGTTATTTACACATATGTATCGTTTATAGCAATTAAACATATTTTAACTATTTATATAGTACATTTTCATTTAAAGAATGAATAAACACACTTAAAATTTAAACCCAATAAGTGCCAGCTCCATTCTTATACAAAATGAAAATAAAACAACAAGCGTTTAGGTAAAAAATGTGTGTAATAATGTCACAGTACATCATAATCATCTTGTTGTTTTTGTTCTTATTTAATTGATGCAAGTTATTGTACCAAATGGTGTAGTCCATGTTTTTTTATGTATCGCTGGCGAGCCTCATCAATCAACTTTGCCTTCCTCTCCATGAACGATCCAACTCCAAAATTATTGGGTGCCGTCCTTTTAGTCTGCAAAATCAATAAAGTGTTGTTAACAATTGTAATTGAAAATTGTTTCAATTTATGTTATTCAATCAGCATTCTATAGTTGTTGACCTATTTACAAACGACAAATTTGATGCACTTGCTACAAATGTTATGTAAACAAATTACATATTATCAAATATTAAGGTCATATACAGTAAAAAAACTCAATTCTTATTTATAAATGAATATAAATTCTATAATATGTATAACTCACAGATGACTTGGGTGCTTTAGAAGACTGAGGTATCGGAGTATACTTAACAGTTCCATCAAGTAAATTTGTAATAGTTACATTAACACATTTTGTTCGCCCTATGTATAATACAATACAAAATATTATGTTAACTATATACTATTTAATATTACAACACTATACAAAATATTTATCCCAAATTCATAAATAAAAAAAATTTAAGATTAATAATAAATTAGTACGGCAAAGCATTACGTTTTTACGAGTTAAAAATTAAAAACTTGACTTACTTAGATTAGCAACGATTACGTTTTGAGGTACATATGGAAGAACATCGGTAACTTGAGCAGCCATTCTCAATATTTCCGGATTCCCTTCATAGTCATCAGGGGATGAATTTTTGTTTTGTTTTCTAGCATTATCTGCCAACTCCAAGAAATATTTCTTTTTGTACTCATCCTTAAATTGTTAATAATAATCATTATAAATCAGTTATTACTATCATCGTCAAAAAAAAAGAATCATACTTTATCATTTTTAGTGATATTTGAAGTTGATATGTTAAGTTCTTGAGAAATGGCTATTTCAACTCGAGACATCAACGTTTCATTAGACTCATCTTCAGATCTTTCAACTACTCCAAGAAGCCTAAAATTGTATGTTATAATAATGCAATTATGGTTCAATCAATATTTTAATTCAAAAAGTAAATTATATGTATTACTTGTACTCAAATTTAGTGAATGGAACGAAAAAGAACCAAAACATTTCAGTAATAAATTTTGATCCAAGAACAGATACGTTGATATTAACGAATGAGGGCCGCATTATTGTTATGACCACGGGTTGTAAATCGTCACTAATAACAGCTGGTAAAGTTGAAAACCTAATCAAAAACGATACCGTTAGAATATATGAGTAGAATAAAAGCTAATAATCATAACAATACTTAAAAACAATAAAATCAAAATTTTTGTAAATAACAGATTTGTTTTTAAACAGTAGGTTAGACACGGACGATTGGTTGTAAATATTTATAATCGATAACGATATTATCTTAAAACTTAATTGTTTACCTCAATAATGCACATTTTCCATTAGTAGAAGCTCCTTCTGGAAACAAGAGCAAAGTTTTTTTATCATGCTCATTCGATATAAATCGCTTTAAAACAGTACTCTCTGCAGCAGCGTTTTCATATGACGATACCAATCCAAAAAATAATGCTATGGGCGCACTGAATATTTTTGTGGGCTAAAATTGAACAATTCACACGTTACATTTGACGAGAAAATAACACTAATGCGATCGACGACAAATGAAAATAATTAACTGCCAACTGTTAAAATAACGCCGATACACGTCGGCTTATCTTTTATATTCTTTTAACGGATGTAGCTCCATGGCACTTTTGTTTTAAATCACAAACATAAATAATGATTATTTTTGGAAAATACGTACCGTAAAAGTTCCCGTACCAATATGCAACGCTATATGATCGAATAGCGATAAATAATTTGAAACCAACACTCTGCTACTTTTAGGCGCGGAATTTTCTTTTTCGATTACAATAAATCCGAGAACGCCCAATATGACTCTAAGCAGCGGTCTATTTAAATTTAATATTATTATATAACTATCGGTGAGAAAACTTGGTAAAATTTTTGAAAAACGTGTCTGACCTTCGCACAACGGGGTAGTTGCTCAGTGCGATTGATAAAAGTATGGCATTTATCGCGATGAAAACTCTTAATACGGCTAGAATAACTCCAAATGGAAAATAAACGATTATGCATAGAATTTCGTTGACAGTCTTTGGAAACCTGAAACAGACAATCGTTACTGACTCAACACAACGCACATAATAATTTATTTCGTAAATAATTTGCCAACACTATTTTTAATAACTTACAAATGTTAACAAACAGTAAAAACACTACAGGACGGTTATGCTGTAATCACCAAACTATTAAGATTTACGCCCAATTGACGAAAACGTTTACGATACTAAATGTTACTTCATAACACGTCCCGAGGTATCATTGTTCAAGAGACTTAAAAACACGACTTGATCGAAAACCCGTTCGTTACTCGAAATCGGTCAAACAATAACAATAATTATTAGGCACTCACCTCGATTTTTCCACTAAGTTCTCAACGCTAATATCGGAGCTCATAGTAGTTGTTTGGAAGATGTACGTGGAGAACAGATTTAAAAACTATTTCTTACACTACTAAATTTGTGAATTAATTAATATACGCGTTTCAACCTATATATAGTATAGAGAGTACAACACTAATTGCACGGAAGAATTACCTACGAAACGAAGTAGATTGTAGTAACATTATTATAACATTTCTATACGACAAAATTAAGAAACAAAACACAGGCGAGTGATAACAAACGACAACATTCGTTCGCATAGTAATCTCAGCAGCAGCACGAGATTCGGTGGGGTTATCACTTTGCAGATTTATCCGTATTGTCTTTGGGTTTTCTGCGTCGCTATATAACGGACCGTGTAGCACGACGATAATCTCTTGTCCGGACAGTGCCCGATTTTTTAGAAACTCGTACAGTTTTAATTTTTAATAAATAGGCGCGTTCGATAAAAAAAACTTTAGTAATTATTCGCACAGTTTTAGTACTCTACAATTTACGTCGATGATTAGGTCGAAATATATGTTATAATCGTATCTCGTTGAACCGTGGTAAAACTACGTTTCGCGCACTTTTCGTCGTGGGCCTTTGTCGGGCCCGATTCTTTAGACTAGTTTTCGTTTGTAACGATCAAATTAAAAAAAAAAAACTTTAGGAATTATTTGCATCAATAAATTTCCTACGTTCGATGGGCTCATTACCCCAAGAATTTATTTTTTGCCAATGAAATTGGTGCACAAAAATTATTGGATTTTTCACGTTTCCTCCACCGACGATAAATTCTACAAACTTTACACTTGTGCAACAATTCAGACTGCTCTATTGCTGTTCGAATTAAAAATTATGGTCATAAAACAAAACAAAAATAAGAAAGCAAGGTATAAAAGGGAGTAAATAGTTATTATAGTGAGAATAGGTTGTTTGGCGACTACGTTCGAAATTGGAGTGGGTCAATTTTTTTAAGTTTTTTCTGGTCAAAACTAATGGCTTATTTGTCGACGTTTGCATTAAATTTTTTGACTCATAATTTAAAAAAATCATAATTTCAAATAAAGTGCCCATCGCAACTCTTTAGCGCTGTAAGACATTAGACGATAAGACACTCCCTTTGCCTGGAAAAATGATTAAAAAAAAACCGTTATGTAAAAACAACAGGTACACTCTTCGCTACGTTCAGAATCTAAAATGTATTCATTTATTCTAGAATTTTGAACCCGGGTTTACCCAGTCGGCTACTTCATCGTTTCGAAACACTAGGCTTACCAAAATAACTTTCCGTGGATTTTTTATGGAAATATTCATTTTTTCTTTTTCTTAGATTGTAGAAAATCAATTACGGTTGCTTCACAGATAACTTATTAAATAAATATATCATATTAAATTACAAAAGAAATTTTTTTTATGATAACAAAAGAACGATTTGTACAATAATATTGTATAGCACAATAAATTATAGAGCTGTATGTAACAGCACTGATATCTGTGCTGCCAATCAGAATTTCGTATTCGTCGTTCTTTTGTTTTCGGGCCATTGAGTGATCCATATTCTGTTTTCAAGTTACCTGTGGTTGCATCCCTGTCGACGAAGACCTAACCTAACCTCTTGGACTTTCTTTGTCAGTTGCCTATCATAGTTTGTAGTATTTCAGAGTTTGGACTTATTTTTCTTAAGTTTTTTTTTTCTTTGTTTTTACTTCAAAATAAGCATACAAATATTGTAACTTCTACCACGCCGAGTACTATTGTTTTGTCATAGAATATCTAATCATTATGAGAAAGTTTATTTTGTTCAACTCGAAACTGTTTCAACGGCTACAATCGTCTCCTCAAAGTAAGCGATTGTGATTTATGACGTACCTACCTAAGCTCAGTGGCGTCGCGATTAAGTGTTTTATGAGACCTTTGCCTATATAGAGTGGTGATCTTCCAAAGTTAAAAATGTATATTATATTATTTATAATTCTTTTTTACTTACAATAATGGGCTAAGCCCAATTTGCAAGAACATTGCATAGTTATGTACCTAAGTATAGCGTAGGTAAATGTAGGTGTACAAATTAAATTAATTTTTTTGGGAAGTAGTGGTCTTTGTTTGCTGTAGCTTATAACTTAATCATAAGATTAAGATGTTAAGTGGCTCTTTTATTGAATAGTTAGTTGAACAACGTGGAATTTACGTGAATGTATGTTTTGGATGAGTGGAACGTTGGTTATTTTAGAGTTGATGAATTTGCACCAACCATGTTGGTCCCAAACAACTGAATCATATACTATACTACGGCCACTGAGAGAGCGCTACTCCTTCGCGCATCCAAATGAATTGGTTCCGCGGTTTCATACCCAAATTTCTCCCACTCTACTACCTACTCGCTATGCGTCGACCGTCGATCCGCGACGGTAGCGCCAACGGTGGCGGCGGCCAGAGTTCGGGAAGGTTGGGTGGTGGGAATGCGCGAGATCGGACGAATTTTGGTCGCCGCCCAAAAGCGCTCTCTCAGTGGCCGTAGTATAGTATTTGTCTAAGTAACGCATAGTTGAGGGGGATTTTAGTGAGTTTGATCGTTTAAATTTGTTGGCTTTTACTTTGACAAAACCTCGAGTTTTGTGAACTTTGCATGTTAAATAGTCGATTAGAACGAGGGGAAAGAGTAGGTACAAGGACATAGCCATCAGTTATATTAGGTAAATTTTGTTTTTATACCTAATTAACTTGTTATTAAAGTTAGTAAATTATGGAGTAAATCACCTAGTTACTTTTATTATACCTAATAATAATATTTAATAAAAAAAAAAACAATTTTAATTTACAAAATGTTTATTAAAAAAAAGATTTACTATAAACTATAAATATAATAGTATGTATAAACAACAATGTGTTTTTTGTACCTATTATATTTTGTAAACAGTACTGTTTAGGTAGAGTTATAACTTAATTCCAAAATGCCTATTATTATTTATTATATTGTTTTATTGTTAATGCAGTGATTTTTTATGGAAAGCGCAGTAAAGATTTAAATGTTAAAAAAAAAGCTGTGGACAAATTAGTACATCAATCACTGGAACTAAACTGCCAAGTTCCCACAATGGACGATATGTTGGTACCGTCAGGCTCTTGGGAAGCACACCATAAAAAAAGAAACGCACATTATAATACAGTACTTATGTTTGGTTTGGTTTCATTGATTGGATCTATTTTCATTGTGAGTCAAAAAATTTTTAATTTTAACCTCTTTATAACTTCATGATTCCCACAAGGCAAATCTGTAACTTTTGATGATATATCGTCTTAACTTAAAGGACAAGAGCCTATTATATAATACGAGATACAATATAAATTGTAAGGCATCAGATATTCATAGTTTACAATAAAATAAAACAAATATAAAGTTAATTTTTTTGTATGAGAACTAAGAATTAATGAGTTTAAAGTTGCTAGTTTTATGTAAGTATAAGTAATTGGTCTGGAATTTTATTTGATTTGAAACTTTTGATTATTTTTTGAGTTAAGATGTATAAACGAAAACAATTTCAAAAATACTTGAAACAATTTTAGGTCGTTAAGATGGATTTAACCATACAGACATAAATGGAATTAAATACTTGAAACACATACTTTTATAAGTTCTTATTTGTCAAAAGTTCAAAAACAGTTAATATAAAACTTTAAAATTTTCTTTGTTGAGCTTGTTTTGAGTATTTACTCACTAAACTCAGAATTTTAATTTTTGAAAGCAGTTTGTTGCATACAAATTTAACATAAAACCAGTAACCCAACCAAAATTGTGGCCTATTCCAAAAAAAAAGTCGCTACTCCAACAAATAGGGGTCACTATAGGTAATTCTTTTTTTTTTATTGCATATATTTTGAATTATTTTAAATATTAATTGAAAAAAGTATACTTACCTATAAGTAATCAAATACAGGTAGGTAAGAAGTGTAATTTTAAGAAAGTATCTGCTTTTTTCTTTATGGGGGATTTTGTTTTTTTATTTTTTTTTTTTTTTACACTATTAATAAGGGGCACTCAAAATTTAAATGCTGGAATTCGTTTTTTGTTAGAATATAATACCTTAAATTATTTTTGTTTAATTTAAAATTGTATTTTTCAGTTACAAAAAACTGTATTTTTTAATGCATTTCCGCCGCCATATCCTTTCGTTATTGACGAGGAAGAAGAAGAAAATAAACATGACCGTGAAAGTGAAAGTTAGAATAAAAAAAATCTAGTTACTTATAATTAGTTACTAGTGATACAATGTATAATATGTAACATGACAATTACATAAAGAGAAATTTGGCCTTAAAAGTCACGTGTTAAACATTATTATTTATTTGGTAATCTGTTGTTTAAAATTAGGTACATTTGATAAACGTGTGTTTTAAAAATTTACTTAGTTCTCTATTGATACTATATGCATTTACATAACTTTATTCGATACAACAAATTAATTGTGACAAATTAATATTTATTATCGGGCTTTGCGAGACTAAATTCTATTTAAATAAATCAAAGCTTCATACTTTTTAGTTGTTATGTTCATTTTTAATTCAAAATATAGTAAGTTACCATTTATGTGTGCTTAAAAATTATGTTTACCAACTCATGTTCTTCTTGATGGTAAATATTGTGGTACAAAACTTGTAACTAAAAAATTTTTGAGTAATTATACCACGAAGTTTTCATATTTATTTTTATACCTAAATTGTAGAATTATTCTATACGTAGTTGGTACCTACTGAATTTTTCTATTCTGTCTCTAATTAGTAATTTATTACTTATTGTAATTGTTAAAGTCACTGCGTTAATTGAAGTTATAAAAACATGAAAATTGGTAAAAAAAAAAAAAGTATCTCGGCAAGGTAAAATATAGAACTCAATTTTTATTTAATATCTGAAAACGATCGATAATAAATCGTTATATTCCAAAAAACGAATCTTAGCAGGCTCTGTTATAGATACAGGTGCCAGTAAAATCCAAATTTAACAAAAATATTATTTCTCGCCGACCTCAAATTTGTTTCCCTTTACTTACTTCCTACTTTTTTTTTATATACAATTCTACGTTTACTACGTTGTGTACAACGTACGCCTACTTTTTTTTAGTCGTCGTTTTCGGCTGACTCAAAAAGAAAAATGTTCAATACGTTTAAAAACCTAAACTTTTTTGGTGGTATTCGACCGGTCAACAAGGTATACCCGAAGCGATGGTACGCCGGAAAATGAATTCAACAACAAATGGTCGAAATTTCAAGCGGCGATTCTCCGAAAACGGACAAAAACTTCCTTTTTTTCGGAGTGGATGGGTAGGGCCATATCAAAAACAAAACGAAATTACCTCCGAACAAGGTAGGTAATTTTCATGTGCAAGTCTACTTTCCGAACTTTTTGGTCGAACTAATGTTTTTGGATTCGTTGACGTAATACGGCTGTGCGCGGGGACGGTCCCGGGGAGCAATAATATAATTTCGACGCCGGCAGCGAGTGGAGAGCGCGAAGACGCGTATTTCCGAACCCTAACCGAGCCGGGACACGAGGTTTTTTTTTTTTTTACTCATTTAAACGCGCGACGAGTAGGATAAATTGTGTTTTTTTTTTTATTACGCTTTATTCTACAACGACGTAATCGTCAACAAAATTTTTTACCAATATAAAACAATGTGTGTGACAAATACGAAAAACGTACGGACACACAACGTAGACTTGAGAATCAAATAAATATAGCTAGGTTTTTAATTTTTGAACGCGACGGCACCCGTAAAAAAGTCAATACAGAAACTTTTTTTTACGAAAAACTGCGATCATCGCGTTGCGTTGTTAATCGACTATAGTTTGATAACTCCGTCGTGCGACGATCAGTTGTAGAATAAAAAATATCTAGTAATAATAATAAATAGGTGCCCCCAACAAATCGGTGTATTAGCTGTAAAAAGGTACGTACTAACCGGACGCGGGCGCTCGCGGGGTTAGTGTTCGGTTAAACGCGCCGCGACCGGGGTTGGCGGGCGAAAAAAAGTCTCGACGACGCGACGCGCGAATGCCTGTACACGGCAGCGGTCGGTGTCTGTCGCCGCGCACGCTTTGCCGGTGTCGTCCGCGTGGCACGTTCAGTGCGCGTCGCGACACGTCCCGGCCACCACGTCCGTCCGTTTCGGTCGTCACTTTAATTTTTTTTTTGTTACCGGCGCAAAAGTTTTGTGTTGAAAAAAATCGCGTCGATACGGGCCTAGATGCAGGTGAGTGCAGCAGAAGCATACGTACAGGTTTTTTTTTTTTTTTCGAAAGGGTTGGCGAAGGGCCCGTAATTGAATAGAAAAATAAAAAATATATCGCAAATCGATAACGTTTCGTTTAAACGTGTCGCGGCGAGAAAATTTTCGGATAGGGTTCACCACCCGCGTAAACGCGCGGCACTTGCAACGGTTTGCAATACTACTATATAAGAGCAGTCGTGCGGGCTAAACTCGTTGATCGAAAAAACAACCGGTTAAGAAGTTAACCGACAAAACGAATTGACTTAAAACATTGATAACACAGTTTGTATTTTTAATTCACATTGTTTTGTACGTATAGTAGTAGTATGACGTATGCTCGGCTTTAAGACATTTTTTTCTCGTACTTATAGATAATGTTGGAATTAGAAAAAAAATCTCAAATTTTTCGACCGTTACACACTCGCCGCAGTGTGTCATCTCTAGGTTTTCTTTTGGTCGTGTTACGAAAAAAACTTAAAAAAATTTAGTCCCAATAATGAAACCCTTATTATTATAGTAACATTGTGGAGCATTTTATTGTGAACAAATAATACATAGGTCGTTTGCCCGTTTTCGGCCACGTCTGTGCGCTATACTATATTATCGTATGATATTATAGGTAGAAACTATCGTTCCGTGCGGCGTTTAAGTAAAGAAAACGCGGATCTCGGTCGGTGGTGGCGACGATGGAAACGATACCCCGAGAGCTGCTATTGTTTTTACAGGTATGTGTCTGAAATCTTACCCTTAGCTAGTCGTCGCGTAAACGGTATTATTATACAGGGGTAGTGCAACGTGGTGTTTAAAATAGAACGCGTCTCACGTGTTGATTTTTGAAGATTTTTAATGAGCTCCTCTTGGGCGATTAGGGGGAAAAAAATAAAACCTAATGTACGCGTTAAAATGTGTTTTTTCAACCCCGTTTAAAAGTACGTTCTCCAAGTCTTTTCTCATAATTATATTTTTTCAACATAATATATCTATATCTTACTCGGCAAACGTTGTTTTGCCTAATGAAATGAAAAAAAAAACAGTAGGTGTAATTTTAATCAAACGCGATGTTTGACTAGAATAAAAATTGCTTATAGATAATAATGATTGTCGCGCAAGGCTAATCTTGTCCCTTCGGGGCTCTCGCGCAAAAACAATTTTATTTTTTGTGATGTTTGATCCAGGTAGACACTATTAAACTGCTTAAGTTTTATAATCAAGTAGCTTTACTATTATGTCAACTAGTCGATGGTAACTGGAAGATTTTAAATTTTACTAACATTCAGTGGCACAACTACGGGGGTGCTATGGGGTGCTGAAGCACCCCCAACTTCTTTTTTAGCACCCCCAACTTTATTTTGAGCACTCCCAAGTCCCAGGCAGTGGCGCAACTACGGGGGTGCTATGGGGTGCTGAAGCACCCCCAACTTCTTTTTTAGCACCCCCAAGATTTGAGCTCTAGTTGCGCCACTGCTAACATTAAGTCGATTTGATAATTTAGCCGTAAAAGTGTGGGATGTAGCGTGATGATTTTGTACGTTTTATCGCACTCGTTGTATGATGGATACTACGTAAATTATACTATTGTGTTTTTTTCACATTTAAAAGATCGTGACGATGTCACGGTTTAGTCAGTAGAATAATGGTATAACTCCATGTATCCTATAGTGATAGTGCGATTTCGTACCATAATTCCCCACATATTATATCGTTATACTCGTAATATACTATAGTAAATAATTTTAATTTAAAATATTGTTTTTTATCTTAAATAATCGGGTACAGTGGTCCGCGAATTTTAATTAAATTCGCAGTAATATACAATGCGCGTGTTTAAAGTAATTTTTCTGCCTGCAGTTTAGCCTATAACTGTATAATATTGTAAAACAATATTATACAGTTATACCATCTATGAAATACGTGTTATTTTTAGCGTTAAATGACGAAAGTTGTTTTTTTTTTCTTTGAAACTTTGATTTATTTCCCGTCGGAGAATTATTGATTTTATTCCCTGTCATACGGGTGTAATATGTATTCAGGAAAACATCCCCCAATGTTGTGTTTCGCGTAGTGAGACATCCAAATACCATATCATAACTTTTTAACGTGGCCAAGAGGACTTCCTATTTCAACAACAAGGGTGACGATAATAATTATAAAAGGGTGTCTGCGAAGTATTACAGTATAATGTAGGTATTCGTTTTGGTTTCGCACCCGATTCGGGTTTTCACCCTCTCTTTAATTTATTTTTTCTCCCGTTTATTACGGTTATTAAAACGTCCATACACCGCCGATGACACGTTTCTACACTGTTTCACGCCCACAAACTCGTAAATCCGTGATATTATTATGACCATATTTTCGTTCTTCGATTGTCTCAATATGTAATTTTTGAATATTTTTTCCTGGCCAATGTTTTTTGTTTTTTACTTGTGCTCCTATATATACGTTTGTGTTTAGTGCTAACGCGTATACTCGTGTATTATCGTAGCACAAAGTATACAAACTACGGCTAGGTTGGGTGAAAAAAATCGAAGGAGTCCGACACGCTGAAAAGTGAAAATAATGATGATTCCCTACGTCGTAAACTTGTGTTTACTCGTTTTCAAATTGAAGTACGTCAAAAGAAGAAATACTAAACTCGGTGTTCGTGTTTTAGAACCGTAAACGTATAGAAACCTCGGTGTAGTGGGTGACAAGTTTTAATTATTTCTTTATGGGCAGTGCTGCAATTTACCCGCGTATACATATACGTTACACGTCAGTCTATATTAAGCACGCCACGCCGAACACTCGTCGCTCCCTAGCAGTTCCCTCAATATGCTCTCTTTAGCTGAATCTGGATTTATCATTAAGATTGATATGTTTCTCCCTTTTGTACAAAAAAACTTTGTACTCGTATATGAACTTATCTTATAAATATTTAAAATTAAAAAAAATTATGTCATTTAACACGTTCTTTTTTTTAAACACGATTCCTATACTCAAAATTACTGCCCCGGTCGTCTGCAATGTGTATTAATTTAAAATACTTATTATTATCATTTTTTTTTTCGTTTTAACTCGCAAAAACAACTTTTGTTTGGACTTACCTATAATTAATGGGGAAAAAACAGGATGAATCAAGAAACACGTCTATGATAATTAAAAAAATTTAAAGTATACTTTAGTTTATCTGTTCATCGTAATTATTGAATTTCAGATATCTTGTAAGTCGAGTTAATCTCGAGACTGAACTGTTCTATTGCATTAGGATATAAATTATATATATTTCATCACTGCAACGAAGTAAATCCTTAAAGTTTATTTCACATTTTAATTTTATTTAAACTATAATTATATCGTGTGTAAACGGTAAAAAATAATAATAATAACAATCTCGTGCATTACAACACGCGCTTACCTTTCCGGTTCGTTTATAGATGAGACTGAGATTATTTCGTTAAAAAAAAGTACGTACTCCATTTGATAATAAAATCCAAAAGTTGTTCGACTGCACTGAATGTCAAAGGGGTGGGCAAGATATTATCACCTATAACGTTTTAACCGGACGTAACGATCAACGATACATTTTACAGTAGGTGCTGGGGCGAACGCGAGAAAAATGTGTTTTTTTTTTTTAAATAAAAAATCTAAAAAAATACCCGATCTTTAAATTGTAATAATTAGGTAAATGGTTTATTATATTTTACAAAACAAAATCAATACGTTTTGGAACATTCAAATACTGCGAATTTGATAGTAGGCACCTACACTGTATATTTCTGGGGTGGGTCGAACCCTTAAACTCCACCCGTGTTCGTAACTGAGTAGATATAGCTTATATATTAACAATAGTGAACGATAAATGCATTTGTGTGTTAAAAAAATACTTCCGGACCCAATATAAACTTAAGTCGGCTGTTAATCGTAAGAAGCAAAATGTATAGGCGATTTCAATCGAAATCAAAGTATTTAACTAGTATTAACTCGAACGCGGCTTACAAAAAACGTTTTTCCTTTCCTATCAAAACCTTATTGGAATATGTTCGTTTCACGAGATTGTAGTACAACTTTTCCTGCAAATCGTGTTTTCGGTAAAAAAAAAAAAAAATGGTATCCTTTTGCTAGAGGTATATTGTTTGCCAGCGCCTAAGTCATATTGTATGTTTAGACGACAGAAAAATAATACGTTTTTGCCGCAGCCCCGTATCCGTATGTAACGTGGATTGAAAACAAGCAGGGTACGATGTAATTTTCGTCGGAGTATTTTTCGCATACGTTCCTGTGTATAGTAATATTATTATAAAATATCATGTTTTTGAAGCTATGTATACTGCTGTGCACCTGTCGCGAGCACGCGCGTGTAAACATATATAAATAATATACAAAAATACATTCATTAGAGTACCTCTACCTCTATTTGTGCTCGATACGGAGCAACGAAAATTTGCTGCAGTCTACCAGCAAACTTTTTTTTTTCTTCTTTTTTCCCTATCGCCCATGTACAGCAGACGTGTTATTTATTTTTAGTCCATCTGCGGAATATATACGGCAGGGGCCAGTAACCCTTTTTATAAAGCGCGACCGTATCTGGCATCTCCTCGGCCGTCTCGCGAGTTTAGACGATATAATAATAATTATACATATGTATGTATACCCGTGCAGCGTATATTCCTTCGGGATCGAGTCCCGGCATCCAGGAATATTTCGTCTGACACGTTCGTTTTATACTAACGATCGCTTAATAAATATATCACGCAGTCGTGTGTATATATATAATGTCATATATTATTATGCTCGTGCGCGTAGTTTGTTTCCCGTTATGTATTGGGTTTGCTCGCACCAAATATTATAATCCAGAGTTTATTTTTTAAAATTATATAGGTAATATAGGTGCGAAATATACGCAGCGCGTTCGGTACGCGACTCGTGGAACGTGTACAAACAAAATTGACTAAAATTGTGTTGCGAGAAAAAAAAATGATCTATAGAGATGCGTTACACAGTTCATCGCCCGCTTTCTCTGCTACCGGGAAGAGTCGAGCCGGAAAAACCCACACGTCGTTTATAATAATAAATGCAAAATAATTGTCGACAACCGCATTCCGGCCAATCGGAACGACCCGTCACACAGATCAAAGTTCATCGCCCGCTTTCTCCGCTACCGGGAAGAG
>CM029362.1:10002455-10018430 GCA_017140985.1 Hormaphis cornu
ACAACCGCATTCCGGCCAATCGGAACGACCCGTCACACAGTTCAAAGTTCATCGCCCGCTTTCTCCGCTACCGGGAAGAGTCGAGCCGGAAAAACCCACACGTCGTTTATAATGATAAATGCAAAATAATTGTCGACAACCGCATTCCGGCCAATCGGAACGACCCGTCACACTGATCAAAGTTCATCTACGGCCTTTTCCGTTACCGGGGAAAGTCGAGCCGGAAAAACCCACACTTCGTTTATAATAAATACAAAATAATGTGTTATACTGTAAACATTAAATTCGAAAAAAGCGAGTGTATGCGACATTTTTTCCATTAAAAAAGAAAATTCAATTAAAATACGTATAATTGTTTAGTTCATAAAGTGAATTCCGCATAAATTATCCACTTATCTGGTAAAATATAATGACAGTTAAATTGGGCAGAAAACTTTACAATACATTTTATTAAAAGAACTATTTCAATTGCACGTATACAATTAATGATATTTTCGTTTGCATATGATACAATTGATTTTTTAGCTCATTTTAAGTTTGTTTTGTTTGACACATGTCATAGTTATGGTTATAGACAGGTGCAAAATAGTGAAAAAAAAACATTCCTAACGTATTTTTTCCTATTTTAAAATGTACGTATTCGTAATGTATGCTTGTATAAACTGTTTTTATTTTTTTTAAATAACCGGTTCGTAACTGCAGTTCGGCACTTGTTTAGATAATTTGTTAGCTCTGTTATCATTATACACTGTGGCATGTTTTGTTTATAGATCATTATATTGATTTTGGTACAGTATAAAATATACTCATCCGTGAAAATCTCGCACAACACAGTGCTGCACTCACGCCGATGTGAAAAAATTTGAAAAAAATAAACAAATTTTAGGGTTGGATAGACAATTAACATTCTGTAATTTGTAATACTTGATCACCGTTTTAGGTACCTAATAAATCTTTGCGAGCGTACCCCTTTCAGTTTATTACGTAAAACTTTTTTAAGTGTTGTACTTGACAGCGTATAATGCTCGTGATACCGTTCTGATTTATAGTATATTATAATGTAGTCTTTATCTCAAATGCTGGAATCGATTCCCCTGGCAAAAGAGGGAATGCTTTTTTTATAGAGCATGCGACGTGTTTCAAACGTTCAAGTGCATAGCAATCGACTATACTCAAAATATATCACGTTTGTGCCGTTCAAGATGGTTAAATTCGTTTGCGTATTCAAATAGACGTACATTCGTTACGGAAGTCTGGACAAGTAGTTATATAATCCCTTCCGTTCATACGAAGGTATGTTTATTTTGTAAATATGACAGATTTTACTCTCGATTTTTGCGCCCGATTGCGCACACGATTTTGAGTAGTGTTATGCGTTTTGGTACAATTCGTAATATTTTAACAAATCGAAACATTTGTACAAACTATGTCGCCCGTTTCCAAATTCCAATTATGAAATGTAATTTTCTATGTTTGTATATACGTTCACTTAATATTGCGCTTGCTGGAGCAGCGATTTTCTCCGTCCGTCTGAATTTTTACGTCTCCGAACGTTGCGCACACCCGGCGAGAGCTATTACCGTTGCGCTGCTTAATAACGTACACAATATTATGGTGTATTACGATAGTTTATTGTACCGTTATTACTACCTATTATAATCAGCGGTCGAAGCGGAGGGAGCTGTGGTATACGAAGGGATGGTATCCTTCTACCTGCCTTTAAAATTTTACACTTCCCTCCGCGCTCGTTATGTTCATGGCGAAGCATTCTGCCTTTAAGTTTTTGTGTGTAATATCGTCTTCTTCTCCCCGCCGCGGGTGTTTAAGGTCATAATATGCCAATATATGCGCATCAAGACATCTGTGTACACTTCTCTTTTTGTATAGTTCTATACTGCCGTCGCTTATGAACCTGCCTAAGAATAATTTAGGCGAACTGTATAGTGGAGTAAAAAAAAATGTACATGGGTAAAATCGAGAAAATATTATACGACGAGATTTTTCGCTGGGACGTTTTACACATTTTCGGGAAGATTTACGAAACCCTCTCGAATCAGCTCGCACCGTTCGCAATATTATTTTTTACACTATGAAGAATTTCAAAACGTACACCCACCGCTCGTTTCAAGCCACTTTGCTGAATGACAGTATATTATATAACGAGCGAGACCACCATACACCGAGGAGTTTCAGCGGTTATCTTCGACGCGCGAACACGCGATTCGGCATCCGCGCAGCTGCAGGGACACGGACCGCGGAGCGCGTTGGAATGACGGGACGGAGCAATAACACAGGAAGGGACAGAGGTGCGGAAAAAGGGCCCGCAATTAGGTTAACGGTCCTATCGCGTCTTCCTCCCGCCGTCCCCCGTGTACGTCCGTCCCTTCCGCCGTCCCTGGCGGCCGCGCGGTGGAGAGTCCGGTAGCCGCGGGAAAACGAGTGTATGTATAACATTATATGACTCATCCCCGTGCGCCCACCCCGTGCGCCCACCCCCATCCGCCGACACCCCGTTGCCAACGGTGACGGCGGGACTTTGCGAAAAAGGCGCGCGGCTTTTTTTCCGCGCCGCCTCCGCGGTTGGAAGAACACCTTTGAAACTGTCGGCGCCGGTCGCAGCGCGTTGAATTCAGACGCGCAGTTTCGGCTCACGGCCGTGGTAGTTCCAATATCGGCTCCGAGCTTTTGAATTTTCATTTTTTTTCACTCGTGGCAAAGTGAGAAAATTTAACCGTAACACTTTTGAATATTTCCCATTTTTTTTTTTCTCGTTCCTCAAAACGGAGGCGAGTGGAATTGTCGGGGGTACGTCGCATTATGTTATACGTGAACGACGGCATCTGCAGCATAACGAGTATATACCGTTCACCCCCACATCAGCCCCTGTAGTGCGGGCGTTGTATACAATATTTGTGATTTAGAATGTATTATTCGAAATTCCACGTTCCGAAGCGTACTATTTCTAAAATTCCATAAATCGACGAGGCACGTCGGTTCTAATAAAAGACAAAATGATCTCCATGACTGCCGTCAGATTTTTGTCAGAACCGTGGTCAAAACGTGCTGTTGATTTTTATAAAATCCTCGATGTAAAATAAAAATTGTACGTCCGTGGACGTCCGAAAGTTGATTAAAATAAACTCGTGCATTTAGATTAAAGCGCTTCGCCGAAATAACTGTAAAACTGTAAATAAATATAAAACTTATTCTTCAATCTTTATAAGGTGACGCTCTAAGATCTCTTTTATAAGATCACTCTTGAGATTCTACCACAAATAAACTTCATTTTTTTTTGTTGGTGGAAATTCCCGTTTTGATCATTTTAAACTTGTATTTTACGAAAAATTAAATAATAATAAAAGTTACTGAGAAAAATATCGTTATATGCTGAAAACCCGCTCTGTATGCTTTAATGTAACGTTACATACTAGTGTGTTCTAATGATTTTAAACGTTTTAACATGCTTTATGAAACGGACTACACGAAAAATGCTAAATAGTTACAAGTTGTTAGTTATTAGTGAATTTGTAGTACTATTTTTGTTACCGAAAACATAATACGCAGAATGTATATTTTACATATCGCGACACTAAAAGTAAAAGGATTGTTTGTCTTTAAAGCAATATTTATCGTCTTTTTGGTGTTTTGCCAATAATTATTATTCATCTCGGTAATTTTATTGCATTTTTTAAATATACACTGATGCGTGCATATCATAGATACTTATTATTCATTACAACTGTCAAAGTTTTAATTTCCTTGAAATGCACGTGTCATACCGACAGTTTTCAAGGGATTCGTATAGGCGATTTTTTTTTCTTTATTTAGAATGTACTTTCATGGTATACGTATTTTAAGTCATTTAAAATTACATCCATATTGACATTACCATTTATGATTGTGCAATTACTGTGAAATAAATTTTTGCAGTGTAGTGAAAACTAGTTTGCGTGGGAAAAAATTATTCTGCGAGTAATCATAAAAGAATGATAATTTTTTTTTTTTTTTTTCATTTTTTCGGGAGAACTTTATCTATAAAGCAGCGTTTTATTTTTTGTGTTAACATAAATAGATAATAAAATATTTTACTTTGTTAGCGTTTGTAAATTTTTTTAGGTTTTTTATTGATTGTAAAAAAATATTTAACAATAAGTTGTCCTCGTGCGTTGTATATCTAAATAAGTTTCTCTTAATAAAAAAAAAAAAAAAATCAAAAAATTAGATTTTTCTTTACGACTATATGCTTAAGAATAAAACTTTACAGCGTAAAACATGTTTTTACTTTAAATTTTCGATAGTACAACGTCCTATCAAAATCCTAAACAAAATAATTTCTCGCTTAACATTTAACATTTATGATCTCAAATTGTGACTCGTAACGAAAATATAGTATGCTATATACTCGTACATTTGAGTGGTAAACATACTAAATAACTAACTTAAATTTATTTGTAGGCGTAAGAGGTAAAAAAAAAAAAAAAAAAGGCAAAGGAAATCTTTTTTTCCATCTAGGTTTTTATGATAAGATAATTGAATAAATCTTTAACAAAAATATGTTTGCACTTTTTTTAGTTGGACCCCGCAGTGAGATTTACCTCTGGTCCCCAGAGGGCTTAATTCCAACTTATTTAAAACAACGGCCGTTTTTGTAGCTTTTCTGTCAAAACGACTTTCTATTAATCGAAACGTTTACAAATTAAATTAAAAATAACAATGTCTATTGTTTTTGTTTTGGTAAAATAAAACAGTTTTTTACTGGAACTGTAATTATGATAAGCGAAATGATCTGTGTTACAGAGTATCGTACCTGATTATAAAACGACTGTAACTATAAAATTGAATACATTTTTATTTTTAATGGGTATGTGTTTAAATCGTGTGTAAAAGTTAAACAAAAAGTTTTGTATTTTAGCCAAAGACAAAAATAATATTTTTCAGTTGTTCAAACAAACTGAAATTATTTGTATTTTTATTAACTGAAGTGCAATGAAGCATATTATACGCAGGTTGTATCAAAAGTTTTAATGCAAAATTATTATGTCGTAAACAAATATCACGTAATGCATGTTTATATGTATGTGTATTGTGTTTCGAAAGTTTAACAAACCCCCCGAGAAGGTAAACAAGTTATACCATTCAAAACAATAGTTTATTATTAATTGTACTATACAGTTATACGTAGTCATTCGCGTTCACATTTTGTGCATTTTTCTTAGAATAAGAATACTATAATTGGTTGTTTTTCATGAAACTTTAAACATTTTCACAAAAAAAAACTGAGCTAAGTTTGTGCAACGTTTAATGACTCTTTCGAATAAGTATCAAATTAGTTATTGGCTAAAATATGTTTTCATCATAAGAGTGTTTGTAGGTAATGTTATTATACTTACTGAAAACAAAATGACACTAATTAACTTACATAACATTATTACACCATAATTGTCTATAAATAGTTTGAATACATTTGCATTTTTTGCGTGCAGCCTCATAGTTGTAAATTTAAAATTAGACGTACATGAAATAAGATTGAAACCGTTTCTTTTTAGTTATTCACTATAATACGGTCCAAATTAGTCTAACTATATTGTATGACTCATAATGGCACGATATTTTCATAATCCCTTTTGCGTTTATGATATGTTGCAATGGAAGTTGCTTTGGACACATATCACCCACGTATATTTTTAACACGTTTACTTAAAAAGAAAATTAAAAACTGTAAAAACACAATATATACTATAGTAAAAACTTTTGCAAACATAACGAACTGCAGTTTTACTGAAAGTGAATAAAGTGTAATAAGAGTTAGATATTATATATCTATATATACGTTACAACTTTAACGGATTCCATTATTCAATATATATATATATATATATATATATATATTGTCTCTTGAAGTATGTTGTCATTTTTTCTGGTTAAAAAATTATAGGTAGGTACCCGTACAATTCTGAATTAGGTATAACGTTACCTGTACTAAACTGTCAGGCATCGATTCATTTTCGTCACGCATTCATCGTGCCGTTATAGCTGGTACGAGTATCCTGCTAGGTATCCCCTTACTGCAGTCAGGGAAACGGTATCAAATTTATCAACAACAATGTGGGGATATACTTTCACAGGATATTGCATCTACAAAGTGCGCCTCGCGCACGTAAAGGAAACATGATAAATGCACTTGGGGTCAACAGGTTATGGCTTCCAGTTTGTCAAACTCGAAAACGGAAGCCTTTAATCAAAATTAAGTTGAAATCATTTAGAAGTTGATACGTGAAAGGATATCTAGACGAGGGCGTCCACAGGGAGAGGCAAGGGGGTGGGCACTTGCCCCTCACCATCTTGGCTTTTTATTTGGGTAATAATTATCTTAATCATTGTACAAGAAAAACGAGCTACACTCACACTTTACGTATTATATAGCCTATTTGTTCTGATTTGTTCTTTGCAATTAAAATGCATATTCAATACTATTTATAATATTATGTTATGTTTAATTATACCCGGAATGCCAAACACAGTTTTAAATGATGTCCAAAATATTATTGCTCAGTAGCGTTGTGTGTTTACCTCTTTATTATATCGTTTTAAATAAATTAAAGATTTCTGTTGTTAATTTCAAATTTGGTTGATAACTCTTTGTTCACAACAGTCATGTTCCGTACGGTTTATTAATTTATTGATTTGTTTGTACATAACAATGATGAACATTCACAGAATTTTGATTTTGATAAATCTCTAATTGTAAAAAGTTCATTTTTGATCAGCGTTTTTGGACCAAAGTGAGTAGGTCGAAATAATTTTCTGTAGTTTCACAAAGCTGGCGCATTAAAAAAACTCTTTGAACATATGAATTATGATAATAAATTCCATTGTATTCAAAGCACGAGTATTAAAATAATAATAATCTCATATTTATTTGGGCCTCGTAAAATTCCGAATTCCGAGACCGTGGGTTTCCTATGCCCAACCTCCGTTTTTGAATTCGGTCGTAACGAGTGATTTATTTACATTTCAAATAAAATATACGGGAAAGATTTTTAAATACAGGAAAACATGTTACGACGAGGTATACGTTGCGTCGCAGTTATAAAATATAAATGCATTTTAGCCTAAAGTATTTCTCGACGTAATTAGTTTAATCTGCACGGAGACGTATATATTGTCCTCGACTCATTAAGTTTTATGGGACAACATTTACGCACCTGTACATATATTACATTGTTAATAAGGAAATTCCTGCCTCTCTAATGTGTTACTAGGCCGAAAATTATACTTTTTCTGTTAAAAAAAAAGTAGGTAGCCATTTTCTGTGTTTTCAGACAGACTTCGCGGTGGGCATTTATCAATTATTAATCTAATCACAAAACCGATTATTCTCCCCTTCTGGGCCGTATGAATAATTTCCGAGTCAACAGGTGAATTGTTTTCTGTAGGAGTTAGCTAATATTGTGGCGCGTGTAACAAATGGAATTGTATAGTATAATAACTGCAGGTATAAAAGATGCACTGGATATTTTGACAAACTGCTCGAGCTCACGCAGCCCATTAAACTTTAATCTTCCGGAAAAGGGTGAAACACACCTACAGACCCAGTTTTGCGAGGGGTCCCAGTTTTATCGTTTCATGTTTTAGATGTGTAGTGGCGAAATACGGAGACGGGGGGAAAAGAGGCGAAAATGTAATATGGACAGTTTACGATTCAGTAAAGGTAAAACGCCGTAAAAGACACTCGGAAGTCGGAGAAAAGAAAGATTGTTTTCAGTAAGAAAACGAGGAAAATGTCAATACGGACTCGGACGAGATGTATCCATGGGGGGAGGTATATTAATAAATTGATTTTCCGGTGGAAGAGTGTTTTTTTTTTTCAAGTTGTATTCAGATAAAAAAAAATGAGATGAAATATATAACGTTTAAATCGCATTAATTTTAATTAAGTCTCTCGGAACATTTATTCCTGTCGTAGTGGATTAAGTAGTGCTAAAGAATCGTTATAAACAATATTTAAACATAAATTACTGTTCATCCTTCTATAGCTACCATGAATTTGTTGAAACGTTTAATTTTTATTAAAACCGAATATCGATTTTATTATAGGTTGGTACAGCTATTACATTATTCTGTGTATAAATTGGTTTTTTGAAATTGTTTTTTTTTTTTTAACTATATTTTCGTGAACGATTGTTTCCCGTTTAAAATATTTAATACTTGTATTTTATTTGTTTATACCGAAACATTTTATTTTTTCTCGCAATAATTGTGTATACTGTTTATCTGATAACTGTTATACACATACTCAATGTTTTGTAATTTAATTTTGTACTATATTATACGCCTAGGTACATTAGGTACCTACAACACTTTGGTAGGTACTTTTTATTATTACCTGGTGTATTTTGAAATCTTGCAGCTCGTGTAATCAAAGCGAACTTAAAAAAATTCGTGTATCTACATATTTTATTTTAATTGAGAAATGACTAACAATATGTGTATTGAATGATACGCTAGAAATATGAAATGAGATCGTTAGTACTTAAACATACGAGTCTCAACAAAATTAATTGGTGTACTTTACTGAACTGTCGATGTGATAAAAATAATTTTTAAACGTCATAGCGATAACTGCAGTCTTTTAACACTTTCGTATTGTCGTTAGAACTAACGATGATGACTTTATTCAGCCGAATTTTAAAACATATTTATCAATGAAAAACTAGTGCCTCTGTCGTTATGCTCATCAGTTCATTAATTCTGTACATTATTTGTGCCAGTACCCAATTTGTATTATTCATATTTTCGAGTGAGTTCGTTACTGCGCGAAACAATACTTTTTCTGACTTTTTATTCAGTACACACACCGTATAAGTTACAAAACTTTCACAATATTTTTCTTTCTAAACTGTCGTCAGCTGGCTCGTGTCAACGATAGAGCTTACATACGCAAACTATACACGTATTTAATATTTTCGAAAACATCAAAAACACATTAAGAGAGTAATGCGTTTGAACGCGTGTTTTATGGATTTACTGATTTTTCAATATTGCGCACAGACCAGTAAAAATTAGTCGATCATCCGAAAAACACCACTGCAAAAGCTGCGTGCGAATACGCTGTTATTCTTTATTTATAAAGACGGAAATTCAATTCCCTAAAGGTATCTCCGATCGTTACCAGCGCGGCAGGAACTCGACTACAAACAGAGTAGTAGTAAAAGTGAATGTACACACCAAATGGATTTATTCAAATCGAGTTTCATCGCCTCCGGGTCAAAAGTTCTTCGGTTCCGCCCTTTCAAAAGTCGCCAGGTTAATTTCATCCGTTGCTCTTTTACAACCACTTCGTTTACCGTTCAAACGTCGTTTGTGTATATACCCACGCACCAACCCCTAAAACAACATGAAGGTGAATCTACGACCTTTGAGTCCGTATGTCGTGTAAATTTCAATACCTCGTTTTACCTGTGTCGTTTTTACAAAGAACATAAATCCTTTTAAACTGTACACGCTCGGACGGGTTTACCGGGCATAATCGGTACTTTCGTGGGTACAAATTAGCCCTACAGCGATTGTGCTATACAGCTGCAAGGTCCAGGATTAAATGTGTATACAATAATGAAAAATATCTACGTACCCATAACACCTATGTAACATTTTAATTAAAAACGCCAACCGGGCTTTGTTTAATCTTTAAAATCAGAAATACGGTGTATTTTTAATTTACGTCACTTGGAAGTTGGATGTATAACGTAATGTCCATATGCACGACGCGCGTATACGATATTTGAAGTAAGATCGTATGGTATTATAGAGAGAATAATTTACAAAAAAAAAAAAACAAATAAATAAATAAGCGTCAAAACATTTTTTTTTTTTGTTTCGTCCATATTAGGAATCTATTGATTCTTGAACATTTGGCGCCTGCTTTGACGTGATTAAAGTCATGGCTCGACTTGGTTCTGCGATTATTTGTAAGTCCGCTAAATCCCTGCCCCCTTCCTCATATTGATGCGATCAAGGTCTCCGTTTTAGAAACATTGAAACTTTTTTAAAAAAAAAAAAATCTTCCATTTATGACTAATGTTACGTACTAAAAATTTCACGAGCGCTGGACGTAATTTCAATATTTTTAGAACACGTTCGTGAGCGTTGATCTTTCACACCACATTTAAATAACCGAAACATATAATGCGTGTAGTTATTGTTTTATGAAACACTGCATGGCACAGTGGAATTAATGTTCTGCACAACATTACAAAAATATCGAGTACACTTAACATATTTTTAATTTCACTCGTTTTTTCCAAGGTTTTGCATTTCCTCTCCTAAAAATCCGTAACACAACTTTCTTTTCTCATCCACGTTGCACAAATCGGTTAGGTTATCCGTTACCGTGTAAAAATAAATGTTTGGCAAAAATCGCGTTTCATTCCTACCTTTAATCCAACGTTAAATCATACGTAGACAGAAACATAACGAGGAAAGGGTCAAGATGGCAAAAGTAAAAAAATTGTATTTAACAAACCGCCGGTAAACAGAGAGTAAATGTACCTGTATATATATACGACCCAGTCTTATAGTCTGTGAAAACCACAGTTTACGATATCCATTTTAAATCGTGGTCAAAACTGAGGTTAAAACTTTACTAAAAAGTTACTAATCTAACCACGTCGAACGAATTATTTTTACACGTCGCGTAGATTTTTGTATTTTGGCCTATTAACTTCCTCGCCGTTGTAAAACAACCCGAGTTTTTAATTAAAATGTAAGCTTTGCGCATAATATCCTCTGTGAATCGGTCGCTCCACCGCTGTCGTCTCGGTCTCGTTCGGTCTTTTATATTCCACGCCCGGCTTTTTATACTAGAACACATTTTACATCGGTCTCGTTGAACGATTCCAGTTCTCTGCGCTCGCGGTTCGTATTCGCCGTTTTCGGGGTCTTTCGAAATTCATCTATATAATCGATCAACACTATAAACCGCAATACCGCCCGCAGTCCATAACAATACGTCGTCGAATCGTTTTGTATATTTTTTTTTTTTTTTCACTCCCACGACGAGCAGCTCATTTTTCATACATCCAGCCACGTTCGTCCGTGGTGCACACGTGTCGTATTTCCGGAGCCCGTCCCGCGCGTTCTGCGTGTGCGTGTGTATACGATTTTGACACAATGCGGCAGGTGAATGCGACTATACGTTTAGTGCGGTGTGAAAAATCGATTTTTCCGCCGGACGACACATTTTACGGAACGTGGAAAGTCAATCGCCGAGCGGTTTTTTTTTTATTATTATTTTCCACGAAGCGTTATGATAATGTGTGCCCAAACATACGTGGGCGCGATTATTCCCCCTCGCCGTTGGTTCCTGTTCAACAAACGAACGTCGGCGGTGTGGAATATGTTTTTCGTGTACGTACTGTGTGTGTGTGTGTATGTAATCTAATACATAATATTGTACGTGTTTACTTCAGGGAGTGTTTTTTCATTCTATTCTTTTCTTACCGTCCATAAAACTAGTCGTAATTTATCGTGCGTTTTGAAGTGATTTATACGACCACGAGTGTATACAAAGTAGAACGTTATTAAAATATCTACTACACGTTATCGTTTATTGTTTCATAGTTTGACACATCCGAATTCTGGCTCGCGCACGGGCCACGTATACTGTGCAATGCGTCATACACGTGTGTTGTACCTATACGACCGAGACACCGCGCGTATTCTAAAATAAAACCGAAAGAGCTGAGCACGAACGGTTTATTTTTATTAAAAACGACGTGCGCGTAACGTTATTGATTTGATCGTTTTTGATTTTTTACATCCTGCCAATAGTGTTGTCGTTAAAGCTTTTTGAACGCGTAAAAATGCGCAGCGTTATCAGTGTAGATTATCTACGTTACAGTTTTCTGCGTTGAAATACAATGATATCGATTGACAACTCAAGACAAGTATGCTTTCGTATTGACAAGTAAGTAAAAAGGTGCGTTGAACAAAACTCGGATGTTTGATTAAACGAACTAAAACGAGTATGATATTATATATATAACACGTACGTGGGATTACAGCTGCAGGGTGTAAGAACGGTATATAGAGTATATCGCGCCATCGGGTTCTGAACATTCTGTAAATGGAATAATCGGAAATAATTACAAAAATCAATCGAAACAATTAAAGCAGCGCAGCAGTGCACCGGCCGTTCGAGTATAACGCGTAATTTCAATTTTCCACTTGGCTTGCAGGTTAATTCGATCATCGCCGGATTATCGTGTTGTGTATTGTCGTTGTGCGACCCCAGCTAAAACGGCCACGGGCCGGCCGCACATAACTCAGATCGACGAGTTATAATCGGATGTAGTACGTAGTGCGCGGACCGCGAAAAGCTCCCGGGGACGTATAACCTCGTTACACCGCGTTCGGTTTCGTATAAGCGCTAAAGGTTACGTCCAGGTAGGCTTTTAAATCAGCCCGAAGCGGGAAAACTCGCTAGTCCCCGGAGACACGGACGAACTCGACCGTCCAATAAATAAACTCCCGTGCGCTCCGTTGTCGAGTTTTCGTTCGGGAAAACTCGATTTTCCACGCGTTTATATAACGCGTACAACCGGTACAGGGTGTCCTACACCGTGCGGACACGAAATGGTTTTTTTTTTAAAACGTACGCGTATATAATATTGCGCTCGTCTTGGTGGAAAACGGTTGGGGGGACGCAGTTAAAAAACTAACAAGGGTCGTACAAGTAGTCAGGAGGGGTGTAAACGGGAGAACCTCCTCTCCGAATCAAGCACTGCATAATAATAGCATATAGAAAATCAATTTTTCGTCGTTTTTTATCCGTCCAACATGATGGTGTCGAACGTTCACGGCTTATGTGCTTTTAAGAGCTGCAACAGCAAAGCGCATCAAGCGTATAATAACATATAAGCGGATTCCGAGGGAAAATTATTGTTTCCGTTCGGCTGCAGCGACCGAACCGATTTCGTTCAACATTATTGAATATTATAGTATACCCACGATTTTCAGGAGCATATATAAACTCTTCGTAATTATGACGCCGCTACGCAGTGAAATTTTACGAAAAACCGCGTGTGTACCATGCAGCTGTGTATAGCGAATTATAAACGTTTTGTAGAAACGCGATATTTCTAATCGTTTTCGACCGTAACTCGTACACCGTAGACTTGATCGATCGAGATTTCGGTGTAAACCGACCACCAAATTTAGCGATCGATCGTTTCAATTGATTCGTTTGCTGCACAGTTGTTGTTGTTTGTCGTTTCAAACTTTCGTTTGTGTCGTCGTGACACACAACTACGCGATCATGCCGAGTTCTATACCGCGCGATGTAAACTAACCGACCCGAGGACCAGACGATACGGTACGGCGGAAAAAAGAAAAACGTATAAAACTATCGGGAAAAATGTAGGAAATCAAAAACCACCCCGTACGAAAAATGGTATCCGTCGATCGTATATGGCGAGACCGCCAAAATTTACAACTTTACTGGAAAATACGTTTAAAATCGCAAAAAGCATTATTCTTTCGAATGCACCGTATTATACAACCTATATACATACCTATATAGTGCAGCCGATCTCGCCGCGTGAGTTCCGTTGCTTCGCGCCGGCAATTAATTATTGTTAACTGAAGTTTCGGTAAACGCTGTACGCCTACGACACGTTTTATATATATACTTGCCGGAACGAAACTTTACACGAGTATTACAGTGTGTTTCTCGAAACTTTCGCGATTTTTTACCTGCCGTAAGTAAGTATCATTATCGTGCACTCTATTTCATTCGCGTCTGTGTCCTTCCGGATCGATATGTTTCGATGCGCAACTTGAATCTTTTCGCCAACATCTCGTGTAATATGCGGGCTGGTAAAAACGTCTGCCTTTCAAAAACTGAAATTTTGCCACTGTGTAACGGATAAATATTTCGATCGGTGTTTCAGTTGTACAGTATGAGATTGTTGAAATATTTGCCAGCGAAGGATGGCGAAAATCTCCCCTCCGATACACGTGTGTTTTGGCTCCCCAATCTTACCTCACCACTCGAAAAGCTCGTGGTGAACTCGCAAATTATGAAAACGGCGAGTTCTCGAAAACAAACTACTAGTGCCATTGTTTGGTACCAATTTTGAAATTCTAGGGCAACTCGGGTAGTCTACGTGAAATTAGCCCACCTTTGAGTTTTTTAATATTACTCGCAAACAATGGCGGGGTTTTAGTCTGCATTTATCTACACGCGGGTACATGGCAACTTCACAAACGTATTGCCGCGCGGAGGGTAAAAACGACAGTTTAGTATCACGATTTTTCCGATAAAATATTTTTGGTTTTTGTAATTTTTTCGTCAAATAGCGCAGAAACAATTATTACGAGCCCGCCTCTGGTTTATAATAACCATGTATTACGAGATGGTTTCGGTGTAGAATTATTATGAAATTACGCTTGACTTAATTTCAAAAAAATTTATATTCTAAAATATAGTTTGTTCCGAACGCCGAAATCGACCACGATTAACAATAATACACACACACACACACATTTTATTGCAGTTTCATAAATAATACTTAAGAACAACGTTACAAAATGAAAAAAAATGGATTATAAATTGATCGGCTTAATTCTACTGTATACGTGATAACTATTAAGTGATATTTTTGAATTGAGTATTTCTTTTTTTTTGTAAGCATTACGAATGCGTTTAATACGTGTTAAATCATGCACACGTCACTTAATATAAATTTCCCTCGACGTTTCGGTTTAAAACGTAATATTGAACTGTGCGAATTGCGACGTATTTATTAATATATAGTTACGCAGAAGAGAATTATATGAAACAAAAAAAAAAGTTTGTCTCGTGTAAAGTCTTGCGAATATATATATATAATAACCGATATTTTCGTAAACGCTGAGAAAAAAAATTAACAACACACTTTTTTTAATGAACGTTTTTAATCGTTTTGGATACGTTAATAGCGATGATTGTTGTGCACGAGTTGCGTGTGTTTGTTTGGGCTCGTATTTTTCGTGTTTAACCTGCAGATCGCGTGACAGCGTCCGTCGAACTCGATGCCGGCGTTCATCACGTCCATCACGCGAACAATGAATTATAATAGTGAGTGAAAACGAACTAGACAATCTGAATATCGATATAATACGCTATTATAGTTGATTTCAAACCGTTATAAAATGTACGTTTATGAGAACTTTGAAAATAACTTAAAAACAAAAAAATTGGAAAAAAAAAAAATATTTTCATTGAAAAAAAATTGAAAGCAGACAAATCTGGGAAAAAAACATTCCGGTGTACGTTTATAATGTATAGAAGCTATTATATTTAACTATAGTATCCCTGTGAAATACCTCTTGTTATGAAATCACCTTAAAAAGCATCTAAAACAAAAAAATTTTCAAAAATAACGGCACGAAAACTACGGATAACTAACCGGATATTGTACTCGGAAAGCTAACGTGTTAGAAATCACGCGAAATCCTAGCCTTAGATGTAAATATTATTATACCGGAATTATTAACCACATGCAGTGGCGCGTCTAGGACTTTTTTTTTTTTTTTGGCAGTGGCTGATTATGAAAAATTCCACGTTGATTCGGCCGTTTGTGAAATTCAGTAAGGAAATAGAGAATCAACTGTAAAAATAAAGCGCCTCCTCTAAAAATATACGGTCGGCGGTGGTGTCGATCTTAAAGACCTATACTTTTCACAATAAAACGAAAATAATTATGCTCAGATTGCTGTAAAATCAATGGTATATATACTATAAAATGCTTTGTTTCTGACCGCGATGTACCGAAAATACCGTATACTAGGGTTTTTAAATTGAAAAATTTCAACTCGTTTGAAATGGATACGCCGCTGCGGGTGGGAATAACGGGGATTTTCGCGTTTAGATTCGGTGCTAATTTATCGAGCGACGGTTGTTTACCTACATTATTCCATATTTTATGATGCCTA
>CM029362.1:10023430-10047406 GCA_017140985.1 Hormaphis cornu
GCAGGTCTCGGAAAAAAATATTGCGAGGATAAAAGACAGGAACTTTTTCGCGAAACCTTCACTTTTCTGTCAACAAAAAGGGTCCCCCGCGAGTCGTGCGGGAAAATATTAACTTTGTACTTGTCCCGCGAGTCGTGTGTGTGTAATATACAGGGTGATTTCGTTCTGAAGAGTTTTCAGATTCTGAGCGTCAGCGAATGTGTTTTTCTTTTCTTTTTTTTTCCCCCCGGGTACAACTTTAAGGGCATTCGGAATGCTCCGATTTTTAAAAGTCGGTACTTCTCTACAGCGAAAAGTCTACAAACTCTATATGATTGTACTTTGAGGGCTCTCAAATTCGAAAGTTCAAAATTGAAAAAGCTACAGCCTTGAAACTTCGGAGATACGGAATATTGCGGAAAACGTGTTTTTTATACACAATTCGAATTAGTGTTTTTTTTGGCCACAACATCCAAAATAACGATCGGAGCTTAGCTGAAACTTGTGCGTCACGTTCAAATAAGTAGGATACAAGTTTGAAGAAAATTTCAAGAAAATGTTTGAACTAAGCGTTGATTTTTAAAATTAACGAAAAATTTACCAGGACGTATACTTTACTTTCGCTTTCTGTAGGTTGTATATAGTTGTTGTTTTCGATTATTTTGAAATTCAAACAGAAATATTTACTATACAATACATACAGGTGTTAAAGTATATTTTGTTTTCAACATGTTTTCCTATGTATATTCTTAGAGAGCGACTTAAGTTTATGTTTTTTAGAATATTATTTTTAAAATGTTGACTGTTAGGTACATACCGGATCACTATAGTATCACACTCCGTCTAAAATTATGGAAGTTATCATTTAACCTTTTTGATCGTCGATAAATTTCACCCTATGTGACCACTATATATTATGCTGCGTTACAAGTTGGGTCCACTGCGAGAAACGAATTTAAAAAGAATCCGGCTTTGTGGCTAATACATTATCTTCTTTATACGAAGTCCAAAAACATAGTACGACATTTTCAACTCCCAATTTTGTGCGCCAAGTACACAAATTCATTTTAACACGAATAGTTTTTTTTATAAAAAGATATGATTATACCTACCTATACGTTCCGTGTTTGTAAAAAATGAAAAAATTAGAAAGCTACTAGCTATACTGCCTAACCGTTTTAAGCTAATGAAAAACATTTTCACATTTCGTTTGTTAATTAATTTAAAACGTTTTTGAACCAGAGCCAGGTCGGTTGTACATGAAAGTTTAAGACTTGTGATGATTGATTTTTTTTTTTTTTAACTAAAACGTAGGTTTGACATTTAAATTTTAAACGGCTAAGATTAAGAAATAGTAAATTACATTTAATATAGCTAGTATATGAATGCAAACGTTAGTATTATGTAACACTATTATATATATTTTTATCAACACGTTAAGTCCAAACATATCGAAGTTGTTAATTTTTAAATCTCTGACTCATACATCGTTTTACTGAAGCAAGAAAATAAAATATACGAGTATAATAGGTAGCTGCAGGTATTATTATATTTTCTGCTTTTTTTTTTTTAATGTTTCGTTTTTCCGGTCATTCGGGGCCTTGAGACTAACTCTGTTTTAATACTCCGAACTGTACAGTCAGAGATGTATTATTATAAATTACCGCGTCGCCGTCATTCGGTATATAACGTCGTTGTATAATATTTTTTTATTTTTACGACTATGACGTTACTCGAACAACAGCTACGTTAGACAAATGTATTGTACTTACAAAATAAAATATGATACAAATTAATAGCAACTTACTCGAATTAATGCTTAAAAATATGGGTACTAATTATACTATATTTTAACTACGTTGAAGCTCAAATCAAAAACCTATACGACTTACTTAACATTTTGTTTATTTTGTTTCAGGAACGCTCCAGTCTCGTCTAATGGCCGACCGCTGCATAATGGAGACTACTTGGACACGGTCCACGAAAAGCAAACTGAAATGTAAAAAAATATCATTGCTTTTTGGTAAGGCAATATAGAGGCGCACGTGCTAACTCTGGTGTATTTTTAAACTGCTGCAATATAGCGTAACTTAATTTCTAAATAATTTCAATAAACTCTAAATACCTACCACAGATTCGGCCGACTCGTAAAACTTCACCCATTTTAAGTATTCACTTATTTTTATGAACAGAATTGTTTATGAATCAAGAATACCTACCTAAAGTAAAGTATACGTAGTTTTCGTAATTTATTATTGTGGTCTCTGTTAAATCACAGTGTGTTATATTTTAGGCCTCAGATTTTATAGCTTATAAACTGTATACGTTTGTGGAATCGTAAAATAACCATAGTAAATAATAATAACACATACATTTGGTTCGAAAATCCTTTTACCAGTATCATTTCATGACTTTCTCGTATTTTAAAATGTTCTCAAACTTAAGATATTTACCTATTGAACAACCTGCAGTGATTTAATATATATACGAATATATTTATATCGTATATATTTTTTTTTTAGTAAGGTTTTTAAGGAAAATTACGAATATCTTACAATAATTTAGTTTTGACGTCGCATTTTAACTATGGCATCAGACATGTGTAATGTACGGATACTATGTTAGTGATCGTAATTTATTAATTAACATTTATACAACAAAAATTTGTATGTATTAAAATATAGTTCTTTATCGCTTCATGAGTTAAACATTCAATCTCTGAGCGTTACGCGTCGTAATTGTAGCGTATCGTTTATTTACCGTTTGCTTAGTCGATTGATAGATTTTTCCGACTTAGTAATATTGCACTTAAATTGCAACGTCATTTAATTCGAGAAACCCGTCAACGTTCAAAAGCAATTTTCATTCCACGAATAAATGGCTTCTCCCTTGGACCGCGGTGCTTTACTTACTATTAATAATGTATAAATAATATTGAAACGTTCCGTATTATTTTATACAAAATTGTACTTAACCCTCATTGTTTTTGTTCATTTTATTTGTTAATTTTCCTTTGTTTCTCATTTTGTTTGCATATTGTAAAACATTGTAGTTTCATTATGTATTGTTTTCGACTTTGGTGTACTTTTTTTTTTTATTGTTATATGCCGTATTGTACTATATGCTCCAGCGGTGTTGGTAAAATAAATATAATAATAATAATTTATTTATATAATCTTGTTTGTAAGTCCAGTGATCAAATGTTAATCATGAACGTACCCATATACAATTTCTTTTAAACTATTAACGTCTAATTTAAAATCTGTTTTTTGTCAATTAGGTGTACTTTTTGTGTGCATAAAATAAAATATATTGTGTTTGATCACTTTTAGTTGAATGACCTCGTCAAAGAAGATCTACAAGAACCTGCAATGTCTGGGTGTATCCGTGTATCCCGGACGGGAGTCAGAAATGATAACGCTGTGCAATCACACCAACAGCAGTACGCACAAATAATCAAGGTAATTATTATACGTTTTGGTTACCCGATGCCTTTTTCCATTGCAAAAATTTAAAATTTTGCGTGAAATCCCAATGGTGTGACGGTAAAGTTTATAGTATATGGTTTCCAAGTAAACAGGGATAAACGAGAAAAAAGAGGTACGATCCGAAAATATTTTTAAAACAAAAACCATACTGTCTTGTGTAATATACACAAGACTGTAAGAAATAACTTTATTTGTATGTCTGAAAATTACATCATAGTTAGTAGAACACGATGTAGAGCTGTAAATTTTTCGACTTTTATTAATTTTATGCTTATATTATTTGTAAATTTATATAGGAAATTAGACATTTACAAATCATTTGAAGTAGTCATTATAAATGTTTTTACTAACAAATTTTTCATTTGAAAATCACGATTTCCATCTACAAACGTAATTTTTCAAAATGTACATTTAAGTTACTATTATTTTAAAAAGTATATTTTCTCGTTACCATTCGCAACAAATCCAAGCGCAAGTCACCGCTATGATTCGTTGCAAAAAATTAACGTTCCATATTATATTTTGTTACAGCAAAGCAAAATACGATTGTTTTTTCGTTTGTAAAATTTCGAACGTTATTTCAGCATTAATGCTATTATAAACATCCTATAGTGTTGTTAAACCTACAATTTGTAACGGTTTTTTGTCGTACATTTTCTTCGATAACTCACGCGCGATTGTCCGCACGTACGTTAAAGTTTTTATTTCAAATGTTCAGAATCTAAAACGTGTTCGGTTCGTGTATTATTTACAATAACATATTTTCCTATTTTTATTGCTGTATGCGGCTCAAGCGTACAAACGGTACAGATTTATTTTGTTTTTATTTGCGGAAGAAAATTGACCGCGCGCAGAAAAAACGATTTATCTCGTTTCTGGAACGAAAAAATAGCGCCTCGCGCGTTTTTTATACCCTTAATGTGTGGCCATAAAAAGCATAGCGTATTTTGAACGAGTGTTTTTTATTTATTTTAGATTCTGTGTGTAGCGAAGAATGTATTGGTTTTCACATGATGTGTGTTTTTTATTTTTTTTTTTTTTTTGTTTTTACCACTATGTAACCACGATGACCTCGTAAATAATGCTCCGATTTTTAAAGTCAATACCTCTAATAATAGGTATATAAGCACAAGTGATACTTTGAAAAATCGTAGATTTAAGCGTAAACAAATTAAAAAGTTACAATCGAAAAACTAAGCAAAAATTAAAATTTTAAAAATTACAACAAACGGCCATAACTTCCACAATGACGATCGGAATCAACTAAAACTTTCACATAATAATTCAAGTCTGATACAAAATTTAAGAAATTTTGAAAATGTTTGACCTAAGTATAGAACTTTGAAATTTTCATTTTTTTTTTTTTTTGTAATTTTTGTTTGATAAATAATTTAATTTTCCGCAAAAAGTTTTGAAAATTTAACACGAAGTTCTCAACATGTAAATACGTATGTTACTAAACAATTTTGTAAATCCGTAGTCACGATTTGTATATTTAGTTGTTTAAAGTTGGTCAATTTTCGAACACTGGTCATACCTTTGACTATTTTTGGACGAAAATCCGTAACCCAAAAAAATTTGTTATTTTAGATTTAAAAATTTTGTGTTAAACTAAATTTGCTATCTGAATAAAATAATTACAAAAAATCCGTCCAAAGATTCCGAACGCGTACAAAAAAAGTATTGAAAAACAATGATATTTTGATTAGAACAATAAAACTACGCACTATTGTGCAGTTGATATTATAAACCAAAAACGCATAATAACTTAAAATAATGGTCCAAATATTTTGAAATTTTCACACGTTATCAAAATTGATAAACTATACTAAACATTGCGACTAATTTCTCTATTTGAGTCATCGAGCTCACTCAGAATCGTTATTTTCGTAAGCAATTTTCAATTGCTTGCAGATTTAATATACAACTTTTATATGAACCTTCCAAAACAGTGACCGATAGCCTCAAATTCCGGCTTTTTAAAAATTTTTATACAACGGACGCCCGAATCAGCCGAGAGTAGGTTACCACGGCGACGTGTCTGTATTATTAGCTGCTGTAAGATTTACGAAACTGAACCGGTTTCTGGAACAATATAGACAATTACGTCAATCGCTACGTAGTTTATGTCCTTTCTTGCAGTTTTAAAATTTATTTCTAGGACAAAATTTAATATTACTACATGACATTTTACTTAAAGTTAATTAACTCGTAAAATTATTTTTTTTTGTTAACTTTTTTTTAATTTAACTAGTTGCTTCAAGTTAATTTTGCTATAATTTTAAAATTTATTTTGAAACTCTTTTGAAGAAAATAATATTAGAAGAAAATTTCAAAAGAAAATGTACGAAATAATTTTTAAAAAGGAGGAAATGTCGTACTATGGTACGAAACCACTTGAATATTAATTCAAATATTAATTCAAATTATTGTATATCATTATTATCATTATTTTTTTATTCAAGTTGTATCTTTTTTTGGTATGTTAACTTTTAGTTCAATAAATTAAAGAAATTAACATATTTTGACTTCTCTTATATTTTTTTTTTTTCAACTAACTAACTCAACGAGTTAAAAAAAAATATGAAGTTATTATTAAAATCTGTTATATTATTGTGCTTTTAACTGTTTGTTACTTGTGAAACTTTTAAGATAGAGCACAAGAATTTAAGGGTAGATTGCGTCCGAAAACGACAATGTTTTCCGGGTAAACGATCTCATTTAAACATTAATTATGTCGGAAACTCGTATTATTTATGGTCTAAAACACTTGCTAAAACGGCCTCCGCGGTAATAATTAAGGATTTTGCAGAAACGTTATAGACGCGGCATCCTTTTCACCCGCAATTAAAACGCTGAGATATCGTTTTCGCGCACAATAAAAAATAATTGTGTAATAAATCTTTCACTGTGCACAGACACCTGATGCGCGTCTGCACTACAAGTATTTTTTTTTTTTTTTACAAGCCAAATTGCCAAATCGGTTCCCGTGTAATATAATCATGACATACCATTATCCGTTACGCTGACATTACACATAATACATAGACGCAATTAGGCGGGGAAGGGTACACACCCCTCAAAAAACACGTGTAGCCCCTGGCAAAATTGTGTAGAAATTTCCAAATTGAAGATACCGAAAATCTTATTTGTCAAAGAAAAAATGCTTTTTTTTTTTTGTTATTAAAAGCGCTCTACATGTGTTGCACCAACATGATGGTTTTCGCTCTATCGATTGCAGATTCAAACTTAACTGTATGTAAAATACGCGGTGTTCTTTTGATTCGTTAAACAAATTTTTTTACGACGGTGGTGATAGACGAATATACTAATTAGACGATAGTGATAATTATTGTTAGATGATGTAATTACTATATTAATCGATGTCGTCGTAACCGGTTGTCCAGGTGTATACGGATTGGGCGAATCATTACTTAGACAAAGCTAAGTCGAAGAAGACCATTAAAGATTTGCAATTAGACTTGGCCGACGGAGTGCTGCTGACAGATCTCGTGGAAACTATTTGTAAGTGTATTCGATACTACCTATTTATATATTGTAATAAAAATAACACGTTTATAATATAACTGTACCGGTGCTGAGTACACCGTCATTACGATTCAAGTGTCTATTTAGTAGTTTTTTTCTACGATATTGCATAATGGCGTCAAAAGTACGAAGAAAAAATATTATCGGTATAATAAGATGTCATATTTTGAGTAGTAGCTGGTATAACAAATTGTAATAAATTGTTAGGTCGGGTAGTGTTATAAACTACAACAACAGCTGTTGTTAGCCATAAAACAACATGACATACGCGCGATTATTTTTTTTCATTGTTTTGAATTGATAATTTACGACGATTAGGTAAGTTGTATTGCATATAAAAGCCCCGACAAAATAATAAGGGTGTCAGTTACGCATAGTTTAACATTGAAAATATATAGCGATGTATTTCACGCATCAATTTATTTCAAATTATAAACCGAGCAAATAAAATCCAATTATTAGCAAATAACAAAAATGGAAAGGTTACTTTTCTTTTTTCAACTTAGCAAGTTCATTTGTTAGGTTTTAAGTAGCTTTTAACAAATCAAATTTTGGCGTAAACGTGCAATACGGTAAGAGTTACCATTAAATCGACCAGTATTAAACAATAAACATGTACCATTGTTTGTTGTATAGCCAAACCCTTAAAAATCAAAAAAATTTAGACATCGAGCCATAAGAACTATTTTGCAATCATCTACATTTTACTCCAGTTGATGAAACTATTGAATAAATGCAAACGCCACTGTATCGTATTGTTTCTATAATTGGACACGAAACGAATACTATGCACAGTCAAACAATTTTCATCTTGTTTTATTGTCGAGCAAAAATCGACAGCTAACGTAACGTTTAGAGCATTGACAAACTATAATGACAATAACGGTTTAACTCGTGGACACCGTCGTGTAGATTATAGTATTTAAAATAGGCTCTTAAAATATGTGCTTGCAATCGATGTTTTATATCGGCTGCTGCTGTTTTATGACTTTTCTCAAAACCGAGTTAAAGCCCCGAACTACCTGAACTCGATCGTGATGGAAAATACTACCCGGAGGTCGAGGAACTCAAATGCGAATTCGTTAAGGCCCAGGAGAATAAAATATGATATAAGTTGTAGTAACACGGCTATTAATGTTATAGCAGTGATCATCGCCATTTCGATGACTTGTGCCGGTGTCTTGGCACCTCGACAGGTTTCTTTATAGCGTTCAGTTTTACGACGCACCACAAATATTGTTATGCTAACGGCCATAATACCTGTACGGAAATCCCGAAAATCCGCGCAAGTTATTATATTTGTGTCGTTTTTTTTTTCAGGCAATCATCGGTTGCCAGACGTGAACAGGAAACCAAGAACGCATTTACAAATGGTGAGTGGCGATGTTAACGTTAAAATGTATGTTCATAATGGAAAAATTTAAAAACGCCCGTAAAAATTATCTAGTTGTTATTGGTATTTAACGCGCCGGTAAGAAAATGGTCTAAAAATCAAGTCGTTATAAATTATGGAAATCGGAGAACGACGTTACGTATGTATACAAATACCGGCACGTCTGTATGGTAAATTTATAGATTAACTTTTTGCTGTGTAACTATATATACAATGGTAATAATACCCAGTGTTCGACCGCGAGATGAAAAAGCAGCGTGTCCGACACTCGGGCGAGTTCCGCGTAACACATAATATTTTTTGCGCCCGCGACACGACGGTCCAGCGGACGGTCTGCACGCGCACGTGCGTTCCGCGAGAGAACGAGTCCGTAGTTCGCGCGTCGGACGAATTTCTCCGCACGGCTGTCGGACGCGCGGACCAGTTTTTACGGTCGTTCTCTCGTGGAACGCAGTCGGCCAACGATATAATAATATACCGTATTACCGCCTAGGCTTACACGCAGCTTCCCTCCCCCCGCGCGGGGAGACGGCGATGATAAGCGCGTACATATATACCAGCTCTGAATAACCAGTTTTTTAGTGCGTATGTTATAGCCTCTGACCTAAAAAAACTCTCGCGCGCATTTTGTTTTATTATTTTTTTTTAAAATAATTATTATGCGGCCATACGCATACGAGTCGACCGTTTGCGCGCGCGCGCGGCGACACTGTAATGTATAGAACCCGAATGTGTGTGCAGTAACCTACAGGGTGACTTGTATAGATTTGTTTTGTCTCTTCCAATACCTTACAATGCGTCTCAGGGTACCGCAAAATAGTTTGGAAAGTGAACCGGATTCGGTAGGCACCATCAGAAGCCGGAGTCGGGCGATCGAGATATTTCCAAAAAAATTTCGCGCCCGACCGCTCTCTCTCTCTCGCGTCTGTGATCACTTTTTCGAGTAGATGTGCTCGGATTGTGCCGAAAACCGCAAACATTTCGAAATGTGCGGTCTCCGAACGACTTTTTCGCTCACACGTGGCCAAAACGTTGATGATCGCGAACGTTATAATTGCCGATAATCGTAATCGACATATTCCTCCTGTCGTTTTTTGCGTTTAAAACGTCACAGGTACACCGGTTCGAAAAAAATAAAATTCGTTGAGCAATTCGACTCGCCGAGCCGATTTTTAAATTCCGTTCAACCGCTTACCGATTCAAACTACAACTTTCAAATCCGCTGATCGTCCTCCCACCCGACTAAAAACGTGTTCCCTTTTTTTTTTTTTTCTCCGAGCTCGCTTTTAATCCCGTCTTCCGTGCGTGCTCGGGGCGGGAACGGGAAACGATAAGAACCGACCCGAATACCGCTCTAAAATCGCATTTTTTTCTGTAATTTCTAACACGGCTAAAACCGAACGATTGCCGTTTTGGAACGGAAAAAAAAAAAATGATAACCAATCGATTATTATCGAAACCGCGGTACTATAACGAAAAGGTTTCCGTTAACCCCCCTAGTAGACTTGTTGTATAACGCGTCCGTTAAGATTTCTGAGATTCTGCGTCTCCTAAAGCACGCTCAAAGGCGATTTATTTTAATACCCACTTCATAAATCACTCGTTTACTAGGTAAACTGCTCGAGGCGAGTATATTCGAACACGTTTTAGTACGCATAGTTCGAAATTTTACTTTTTAAATACTATAGGAATTTCGGCCAGTTTTTTTTCTCGATTTAGGTTACTATAACCTTATCGCGCAATGTACTTTTGAAAATTGTTATCGATTCTATCGCGGTTTTCAATAAACGTTTTAACACTCGGAATCGGTGCAGTGCAGTATTATTAATAACCCTGTACACGCAGTGCTCGAATCGAGTGGGTTACCCATTCATTTTTACAAAACGTCTCAGCGTATCCGTTCAAATTTATTTCCTCTCGTTGACTGCAGGAAACGTTTGTATTTTGTAACTGGTATTTAGAAGGTGGGGGGGCACGGTGCAGGAGGGAGTTGTAGGTTCGTAATTTTGATTATTTTTTATTTTGCAGTATCGTGCAATACAGATTATTCGGAAAACTTTGTTAAAGTATTTTTTTATGGGCGAAAAATTCCTAAATATGACCCTTCTTGTGACCATATTCACTCTGCAATTTCGCTATTATTTTTAGATTCTGAGTGAAACGTATTGGTTTTCACGTGGTGTGTGTTTTTAATTATTATTTTTATAAATTTTTTTTTTTTTGATAGGTATATGGACACAGATGGTGCTTTGAGGGAGTCATTAGCGTCTATAAAATTAATAAGCAACAATAAAAATATTAAGGAAAAAACGTTAAAAATTACGGCAAACGCGTTTTTGACGTACCTAACCGATTTAGATTTTTGGCCATAACTTCCGCAATAGTGATCGGAATAAGCTGAAGCTTTCGCGTACTATTAAAATCGTATAGGTCCGACGCAACATACTTTTGACTGTTTTCGGAAAAAAGTTCGTAACTCGCGCAAACTCGTTATTTGAAAACGTAACGTGTTACGTAAAACGAAATTTCCTATATGGATTTCAAAAAAATCCTGTGAAGTAAGCGTTGAAAAACGGTGTTATTTTCAAGTTACGCGCCGTTGTGCAAACGGTATAGGCACTGAAAACGTAATAACTCCTTAAATAACGACGGGGTCCAAACGGTTTGATATTTTCACTCGCTATTGAAATTACCGAACCAAACTTTGTGGCAAATTTCTTTATCCCCGTCTGTTCTCTGTGTCTCGCTGTTCGCTCGGAACAGATTTAACGTACGATTCTCCGCATAGACCTAACTGTGTTAACCCACGGCGTCAAACTACCTGGCCAGTGTGCTTTTTTCAATTTGAACACTGCCCGTGTAACAACATTATAACGTAGTATACGCGCGATCTTCTTCCGAGCACAGTTTTTGAAGGTTAAGCGGAGAAGTTTACCGCGCGCGCGTATATATATTATTCGATTAGCAGCTCGGTATAATGTATAATGTATCGGTGTGCCGCCGGGAGATATAATTATTATTTATATTATAATACTTTCGTTTATAGTTTACGTTTATCCGTTTGTGTGGTGTACATATTGTAAGAAAGCTGATGACCGTCAACGGCGAGTTCACGGTGCGCGAGAGTATATTATTACTGTGTATAGTCGCAGTAAAATGGGCCAAGAGACCCGGCGGGCAACTGTCACGGCCAAAATTATTGTACGTTTTTCCCGCGTCGATATATCGTCGTCGCAATAATTTTACGTTTCCGTGTGCGGTGTTTGCGAAAGTACACCGTGAATTCGACTGTAATAATTTTGGATTTTTCGTTAGCTGTTGTTACGTGTTTTTTTTTCTTTACACGACAGAACGGTTTTTTTTTTACGAATGTCATACGCGGCAATATAACGTTTGTAATCGTACGGGCGCGATTTTGGGCGACCAGAGTTTACGCTACTTTAAAATAAAAAAACAAACAGCTGAATGGATCAAGTACACCCACCCACTCAAAATTTGAATTTCTTCAGCTCTTCGGATTGCGCCTATCGTTATTATTGTCGCGTGTATTGTCCAAAAGAGCACGGTTTACACGTCACAAAGAGCTGCACGGATTGCAAGAACGTGCGCCAGTCGAGAGCGCTGAGAAACAAACAATAGTCATATCGTAATGAGAGCGTAAAAACAGTGCTCTGACGACGCCCGTACGAAAATTATTGCGATGAAGAAAAAAGTTTTTTTAAAATGTCGTTCGACGAATTTATAGCGATTGCGACTTCATCGCGTGATACGGCGATTTGTTTCCAAGCCTACGCGAAATACGCCGCAGTGTAATACAAAACTTGAAAAGATAAACGCGTCCAAATATGTGGTTATTTGACCACACACGCGCGATTATAGGTGTAAAAAAAAAAAAATATCTTAAAATTTCCCATTTTAATTTGATTTAAAGCGTTAAGTTTTGCGTTCTATTAATTTACACATTTTTTTATTTAAATATTTCTTTTCATGAATTACACTCTAGTTTATATGATTGTAATTTTTTTTTTTTTTTATGAAATTTAGTAAGTGTATATTTTTTATTTTCGATTTTGCGTTTGGCATTGCTGTTATATTGTAACGTAATTCGTAGTAGAAAGTTTGTAACTTTTACAGTAAGTAGATCAGTATACGTAGCTCACTTTTTGACACGTTGTTCGCGTATTTAACAAAATTACTTCATTTTATGTTGTGCCATTTTTATTGATTTTTCGTATTTTGTAATATCGAATAAAAGGTAACTGCGACGAATGCCTATTTTCAAACCTTAACTACTCGATTTTTGAGAAATAACAAATCGGTCTAGGGGGTCGACTGTGTACGAGAGCAACGGAACACGATATTACGTTTTGTACAGTTTTGACATTTTTTTTTTCTGTTTTAACCATGTTCGAAAAAAAAGGGTACCGATTTTTCATCACGTCGGCGCTCATTTATTTATTTGGTAATTTACCGTAACTCCGTGTTTGATAAATCAACACCTCGCGAGCGTTTCCGGGTCTGACCAATATTAAAATTCACGAAACGCTATACAACACACCTATACGTAATACATTCATAATTTCGTTTTGATTTGCGTCTATAATTGGTCAACAATTGTCGAACGTGAGCGGACAACAAACGGTTAAATATTTTAATTTTTAAGAAGTCTGCGTTCGAACTGACCTATCTACGCGGCAAACGTCAAAAGCAAAAATATATTATTCATGTTAATTTTATTCGTACGCGTAAACATGATTAATCGTTTTGTACGTACGATAAGACCGCGTAAAATAATATTATGTGCGACGAATTTTCGCTTGTCTAAAACGTACCTTGATGATAATTCTACTCGTATTTTGTCCGCCCGACAAAATGGTGATGCCGGATTTTTTTTTTAACGAATTTTTCTACGTAGGCACACACAATTGTAGTGAAATTCAGCGTTGGACAAAAAAATTATACAGGTTAGCTTACTTACCTCTAAAACAGTGTGCACATTGCAGACGAGTTACCTACCTACGACAGTTTTTCGAACCGATGTGAAAACACGGTATAATTGTTATAATAACAACAACCGTTGCTCGTTTATCAACACGAATATAAAATTTACCGCCCGGGTAATAATAATTACTCGTTGTTTATCGCACGTACGAAAATATATATATTGTTTTTGACCGTATAATTGTTGTAATTTTTAACCATACATACGGCGTTTGATTATTCGTTTCGAAAGGTCGTGTTTTATTGTTGTTGTTCACGTTACGGTCGAAAAAACACTCGACGTTTGTACGATCCGAGCGTTGAAAATTGATACATCAATCGTGTTGATGGATAACGAACCGCCCGAATTCAAAATTGTCGATGCGCCTCGAACCACATTCGTCAATTTTTAAAATACAGAATTCTTATACGTTGAGAGGGCTATATAGGCTCGTTCCCGATCAATAGTTTACTATAACCTGTGTGCAGCAAATCGATGAACCGGTGTAATCCGTATTACAAGTAGGCAAACGAACGGTTAAAAAAACAAAAAAACAATAGTAATAATAGTAAGTAGTGGGTGCTGCCATGCCATGATTATGTGTGGCCGGCCGCGTCCGCGTCTCTACGGCGCGGCGTGGAGAAACAGTGTGCCGTGAACCGTACTAGCGGAAAGACCGGTTCGCGTTTCCAAACGAAAAATATTAACACCGTAGTAAAATCGCGTATTGTCCGTGAAAACGAGACTTTGATAAAAACATAATAGTCACAAGAGTAGTATAGTTTTGACAACCAGTTTGCAAGTGTGTAGAATTAAATATGTTTTAATCGTTTTTAATGTTCTTCGCGCGGATTTAACTGCCGCCGGCACTTACGGTACGAACAACTGCAGCTTTTTTAGTGAGTAAGAAAAACGTTATTAAAAGTTTGAAATAAAAAAAAAATACCGTACCCTACGTGTTCTTAAACAAGAATATTCGTATCTATAAAGGGTTGGAAAAGGAAAAAAAAAATAATAATCGCTTGATCGTACGACGTTATGATCATTGGCGAATATTATAATACAGTTAAACATGTTTTAAACACTTTTCTATAGTACGCGTTAACTCTTTACTCAAATAATCGTAAAATCAATTTCTTTGCTGTCGTGACAAATTCGTTCGACCTTTTAATATACTGTAGAAATTTTTTTTTTCCATCAATATCAGTAAATCGATCGTAGTTTGCAAACCATTATTAAATATTAAAGTTGTACAATTTACAATATTACTTGCCTGCTGAAAATACACTTTTTTAAAATTTGAGGTTCCTACGTAGTATTATTTTTCACAGAACATATGAATTTACCTGAAAAAAAATTTCAGTAAAAATTTCTACACCGTGTCTCCGCAGAGTGTAGTTTTACTAACTCGCCTAACTTATACGACTAAAATATAGTGCAGAATATTACCATAAATTAAACATCGTGTTTAAATAACTCTTAATGTACATAATCTAAAACTAATTTCTGGTATTTAATCCAAAAAGTTGTGTTTATTTTTCAACTATATTGTTCAAATCACACAAAAAACAAATTTTAATTTTATCGAAAAAATCTGTTTGCGTCAATAATTTTACACATGAACACCATAATATCTATTTTTTTTATCGTTAAAACTGGTACGCACTTTTCATATAGCAGGTGTTGTTTAAAACTGATTCCGATAAAAACTAAAAATTAGACACATTAAGTAAGTAGAATATACACAATGTATAATATGTACTTCTCACATTCTTTTTTCTCCGTATAACTTATGAGTTGTGAATTTTTATTTATGTGCCTACTTACGCGTATCGATGATAGATCTGTTAAGTGTAAAGTAGGTACAAACACTGTAGGTATTACAAGGATATTGAGGGTGATATTTACCCCATTAAATACGTTTAAACCCTAAAATGTATAAATAAACCTATCGAGATTCTGGTACGTACTCTGATGAATGACGATATCAACGTCCCCTCCGCAAAACTCGCATGATCTTCGTCATGATTTTCTCGGTAATACAGTTTGTTCGGCGAGTACGGGTTACTTTTTGTTTTTTTCATAATTATTATTATTGCATGCGTTATTTATAATTTCATAGATATTGCTAAATTTTGATTAAAGACTAGTATAAATACTTGATTTTCGTAGACGAAACCGTTCACTCAAATTTAACAGCGATTTTAGAATTAATGTTTACTATAGGTATTTGAAAAAAAAATTTGATGTACAATATCTAACTTCAAAGTCAGTTCCTATAACGTTACGCTGAATAATCATTATTTAATTCGCGCGCATAAAACAAACCGTACATTGCGCCTAGTTAAGCAGCTGTTTCGTGTGTTTCAGAAGTAAGTAAAATAATAAAATAAGGAAATATTATACTAGTTTTTTCTCTCGTAAGTCATACAATACGGCAAAATGACACCGCGTTTACGTTAAGTGTACAAAACAGATTGCTCGAATAGCCCACCTGAACCATAATAATATAATATAATAATTTTTATTTTTTCTCGATCGTGTGTGTTTTGTGTCAAACAGTTTTATTGAATACACGTTTGCAACGCGTAATAAAGTTATAACATGCTATCGTCGTGGTTATATACGTTTAAGTTTTCTGTTTGACGCGAAATTCTTGACGATAAATAACGTCCTTAAACAAGTAACAACACAGTTTTAGTCGCCGAATAGTACGAATCGTCACGTCTCGAATGGAAACCTGTGACTTCATCTCTGCGACCGTTAACAGCGCAAAAAAAAAAAATAAAAAATAATAATAAAACAGAGAGAACTGCGGTGGGTAATTGTCAATTTTGTCACGGATAACCTTGGTATTTATTTTTATATGCGGTCCACATCATTGTAGTCTGCAGGTACCTAGTCTGGTATAGTTTCGAGAGAGAAAAAGATCTTTACTGCAAGTCTGTATAATGCGAAAACAATACTTGTACGATAATAAAATAGTTAATGCGAAAATCATGCGCGAAAACGTCCAGAATATAACGGTAATAATCTGTTCGCTATGTATAATATGCATCAAAAATTCAAAATCATTAGGCGCGATTTGCGGATGATCTGAAATTAAAATTTTTTTTTTTTTTTTTCCGGGAAGGGCTAATTCGTATTAATTTTTACCAACGGATTATCGAAAAACCGTGATTCATCAAAAAAAAAAAAAAAAGGTCGGATAAATAAATATATTTTATCTCCTAAAACGACGTAAACCAAAATGTTTTATAATACTATAATTTATTACCTACTGTTCATGAGTTGTGACCATACGTATATACTTTAATCGAGCTGAAAACGTTCGGAATCTAATAATCTAAATATTATGCACATTAAAACATTGTGCACAGTGTGTAGGTTAGTTTTCAATATGTTTTCTATTTTTAGAACAAATACGTTGATTTAAAAATCTATGTATGTTGTAACTATTAAAAAAAAAAAAAAACGGTAAACATCTTTTTATACGAATTATATACTTGACTATACTAGACTATCTAGAACGTTTATTTTAAAATTATCATGCTGAAATTTCATAGAAAAGTTATTTAAGAAGCACAGTTTATACTATAGGCTGTTTGGAGTTTATATTTTAGAGCTGTGATACAAATTATCATAGTAATTATGTAATCAGATAATATCGTATGAGTAATAAACACTATAATAGGTAGTAAGATTACCTTATATAATAAGGTTACAAAATGTTCACCGTTATTAATTATCATTATAATTCGAATGTATGCAACATTATGTACATCTATAAATTATAATATTACAATTTTTTTCTGTTTAAAATAATTGATTTTACAACACATGAACCCGTTATGGTACGGTCAATGTCGTATTTTTAGTAATTTTTTCGGAACACTAATTATTTATAGAAACTAACAGCTAAAATCGTTAATTTAGAACAATGTATAGGTAGGTAGTCAATAATCAATAACGTGGTTTGTGTATAACAAGTTATAAATTGAATGTGACAAATTGGAAGTCGGCAAAAAAATTATGATATCATTGAAATGATATTATCTGATAGTAAATTTCAGTCTCGTATTTAGTGACACGATCTTTTACCTTTTTACCCCTTTTTTTCGATTTTGGATACACAGCTCTACGACATACAACTACCAACGTTTATCCGTTATCTAAAAACTGAGAATACAAACTAATTATATAAATATTTCGAAGTCTGTTTTACTATTATGTCTATATACGTGTATATTGACGTAGGTAATGATAAAAAAATGTTTAAAACGAATATACTGCACAGTATACGTAATATTATAAGACATTAAAAACAATTTATTGGGGAACAAGTGGAGTGCTGCATATATTTTTACAGAGGAACAAACGCGTAAGGGTTTTCAAATACGGTCCTGTGACCTATAACGTGCTATAAATTTCCCGCTGGTCGTGTACGAGAGAGAGGTCGTTGCCTTCAAAGCGTATTTACGTACATAAATATACTTCCGTACGATTTTTTTCTACTTAAAACTTTTTTTCTTGTCTCGTATTTTTTTTTATTCACACACGTATTATATGCGCATTCGGGGCACCCTAGAAACGCACCATGCACAACGCGTTAAAATAGAAATTCAATCGACGTCGTAATAATATGTGTGGCGTACAATCTACAGTTTTGCAATTAAATTGTAACGGAGAAACGGATTTATAAAAAAAAAAAAAAAAAATCGGAACACTTAACGATCCGAGTAGCCTCCACAAAATGAAGACGTATTACTAAAAAAATACATTTACATTAGCATACGTACGTGCAATTATTAATGATACAAAAAATTATTGTTTATGCTATGGTGATTTTTAAATGATAAACAGCAGTGTTTTGTTTAGTTATACCACAACGAATGTACACCGATAAAAACGTATAAAAAACCGTATTATATGATCTATAATAATACCTTATAATCAGGAATCGGTAGTTGTTTTTTTTTTAAACAATATTGATTCCGATTCCTTAGGCCTGAGGCTTTAGGGTAATTTTTTATTTTTTCGTGCTTAACGTACGCAACAGTTATAAATATTAATAAGTTTTCAAATAATTCATTCATTCACTGAAGAAACACGAACGATTAATAAACTTAGAATATTGTTGAGTATTTAAAATAGTAAACTGATGGATCTTATATCTGCTTTAAATTTATTAAAAACCGCTTTAAAAAATAAAAAAGTCAAAATGTCCCACTCCTTGTCAAAATTTGTAATAATATCTTAAAATTTCGTAATAACTGATAATAAACACCACTAAAACACTTTGCAAACCGATAACAATTTACGCTATCTTGGAATAGAACAGATAGGTAAACGTAAATTCGAGTAAATATTACATAGATAAAATTGTATATATATACGAAATGTGCGTACACGCCTGATGAAAGGTTAAATTAAAACTTATATTTACTTTAACTTACTAAATTATAACTTAGTACAATGTTACGAGATTTAAAATGATTATCTTAAGAAGACATTTTGAAATCGTCGTATCAAAGATTCATTACACGCGAGGATCGTGTTTGTTATGTTTTCAATCGAAATTTAGATAGTTTTTTTTTATTTTTTAGCTTATATAAACAGATTGCGATCTGAAACATATTAACAATGAGTACAATCGTACATAATTATTATTTATCAAGGTCGTGGTATTGTATGGTTTTTTTTTTCAAATTAATCACTGCTGACTAAGTTAACCGATCCGTGAATGAGATTAAACGGAAAAAAGAGTAGGTAGCGTCATACATTGTTCTGTTCTCCTGTTTTGTTCAATGACCACACTATTTGTAACTTAAAAATGCATAATGTCGTCTGCAATTTGTGGATTCGGAAGGAGAGATCTACGTGACAATCGCTCTGGTCCCCGCTTGAAATCTGTAAGTTTTAAAAAAAGAAATGATCTCCTTGTTTGGTAAGTATAAGATTTTTGTTCTTTTTTGAAAATCCATCCCCCGTTCCTCGGGACTCGGACGACATCTATCTTGACCCGCTACTGTATACATTTGATTTCATCGATATACTATGCGCCATTCGTTTCGATCGTCTTGTACTTTTATTGATTTACAAAAATAATTGTTTAAAACAAAGTCTGAGCGTAGCAAAAAATGACGTGTTGACTGTTGAATTTACAAGGATGTTGTTTTTTTCTAAACATACTTTTTTGGGTAGTAGAATTTTTCTTTACAAATGGTACACATAAAAAGATAGTTAATACCGTGATCGGCCCTAGATTTTGGTTAAAGTTCTTTTTAAAACGTTGTTTATTTTTTTATGATTGTGACACAAAAACAAGAAATTCAGAATGTTCAAAATTGCTTGGAATGAACTGAAATTTTTACATATCATTAAGTTGAGAGTTTAATGTATTTGTTTTTGAAATAATAATCAATTTTGACGTTTATTGAGATTTATTTATTTTCGCAATTGTTGAAAACTTTTAATTTTCGGTTTAGAACGTTGAAACTTTGATACGATCTAAACAGCATACGTTCCCATAATAGTATGATTAAACAATTTCGAAAATTTTTAGTTACAAGTTTGGTTTATAGACGTTTCAATAATGGAATTTTTTCGTTTTTCACATAATGTGATTTGGCCATAACTTCTCCAGAAGTTTTTCAAATTTATTAACATGTTCACACAACATAGATAAATTTAAAGTTTAAAGATCATTAAAATTCCAAACAATTCCGACGATTTTCAGCCAAGTATAGAACTTCATTAAAAACACGTAACTGTCATATTATAAAGTTGATCGATTTTACACGAGCTCCGCAAAATATTTCCTTTTCTGCTGTTACGACATTTTAACAATCGGTTGATTTTTTCAATCATTATATTATTCTAGTTCTTTTTCTTTTGGCAGTCACTCATTCAAAAATTCTTCATATCGAGAGTTTTCAAGCTATTGGAACGAATTAATTTCAAACGTCACGAAAACGTCTATTGAAATTCAAACATAAATAAAACATGTATTGGTAAACACATCTGTACACGTATGACACGTAGTCGATGTAGACAATATTTTTGTCTGACGCTTTTAATCTTTTACTTTTCCCTCCACCAAATGTCTTCGGCATCTTTGTTCCATCGTCAAAAGTTATTTAGACCTTAAATGATTAGACATCTATTATATAGTCTTCACAGCTTATTGTTTACACTGTGTCATGACATACATCTTTTTTTTATCACTATCTATAGTATTTTAAGAATCTTTAGGGTGTTGGTGACACAATTAGTTTTTAAATTTCAAATGAGGTTATAACGATTTTACTATAGGTCGTTTTATTATATCGTATTATGCTTTATGTTGCATTGTACAGTTGTATTTTCGTATAAAGCGTCGGAAGAAGCAAATTGTTTGGTTTTAAACTTCAATATTAGGTACCTGCTGAATTATTACTCAACTGCCATCAGTTCGATTCATTTTACAAACCACAACGTTGTTTTTACCCACATACGATAAACTGACAATCTATATTTGTGCACACGCCTAACCATTATAATATTAAAAAACAAATAGTGTAGTCAATGTTCAATTCTATAAACACTCATTACTTTTAACTGTAAAAATGTAAAAATATTAGTATATAATACTTTATAGTAGTACCTTACTCCCCGTGGTTCATCTATACAGTTAATATTAGGTTATGTCATTAGATATTAACTATATAGAAACCCTTTGCCTATTATCATTATTCTATTCACATTATTTCTGTTATTCGATTTTTCTCGTACGATCTAACTCGCATATTATATTATATACTTACATACACCGCGTACCGTGTGCTGCTATTATCATTATTATTGTTAATAACAAAAGTGCCAATTTGTGTGAAAATTATATGTAATTATGTTATTTCAGGTTTATGTTAATATATAGTTCTTGCAAATTACTAGTCAGACTCGTGTATGGATACCTATATTTTTTTTACATTATTCATGTTAAACAACTTTACTTTGAATCAAAACTAATATTATTCATGTACCTACGCCAGCCAAATTAAAGTCCATTTTATTATTGACGATTAATTGTATTATATTTTTTATGATTAATACCTATACGTGATTGCATGGGAATCATGAATTTATTTAAAAAAAAATACAATTATAAAGAAATCTAAATATTATTTAAACAGGTATTTATATATTATTAGGTATAGCCAATTCGAATATATTTTATGATGGTTATTTACAAAAAAATATTAAAAGTGCAGGTTTAGAATTAAGAAAGAATAGTTAAAAAACATTGTTTTAAAAGGCAAGGGTGGGCTGGTTCAGTGGTTATATGTTACTTATAAAACTATGTTTGATTTTTGAAATATTAAACAAACGTCCCTTAAAAGTTATGGTAAGTCGCCATCTTGTAGGTGATAAAGCCCTCGGAGTTTTTTTCATTTTTTTTTTTTCACTTCAATCGGTTCATTTTACATTTCAATTTTAAATACAACTATTGTCTGTATTAACTACTGAACAGATTTAGTCTTAGAAATTATTTAATTGTACGAATTATCAAATAATCATTACATTGTGCGCGTGGACAGTGAATAAAATGGCCAATTATACCTACTTCATAAGCTGTGAAAATACAGTTAAGTGGTGTCGTATTAAGTGTCTAAAATTGTGTTATCTTTTAATCGTTTGTTTACTAATTTATGAGTAACTATAAATAGCTGTACGGTTCGTCTGAAAAATAAGTGTTTTTTTTTTCACTGGATTATATTATCTTTAACCGTCACAGATACTTTGTGCGAGTTTCAAATTAGTATTATATTGATTTCTCTTAGCGAATCCGGGAAAGCTTCAGTATAAAATATTTTAAGCCGCTTCTCCGGTAAGCCCTACAGCCCTCGCCCGTAACAATCATACTTTTATTGATGTACGACGTGTAAATAAATATTTACGAATCTGCAATTTACAGATCTAAATAACGTATACTCTGCAATCGAGTATAAATACACACGCATTATACGTACGTGCAAAGACGCGTATGCATTCACGAATTCGCGAACAGTTGTAAACCATATGGATATTATTTCAACGTGCTCATTACGGATTCGTTTTTAAAGTACGACCCATTGAGACCCGTACGGCATCCGTATAGACGCTAAACGTTTTTGGTATTCTTGTCGAGCGTTTTCGTTTTTTACCTCGTAAAAACTGTTAAACATTATTTTATAAACGTGTTTGGACGAGTGCGATAATTAGTATCTAGGCACCTAGTTAGTGTACATTAAATATACGCACGTTGATCGTTTTCAGCGTACCACGTTTTTTAGCGCTGACCAAAACGCGATAACTGTTTAATAGTTTAATACATTTTATAAGATATATAATACGCGAATGGCACGTGTACGCGAATTATTATTATGCGTTTTGCAGTTGGGAAACATCAAGAGCTGCCTGGACCTCCTGGAAACACTGGGCGTGCCGTTGGACGGGATCGCGGCCCACGACGTCAAGGAGGGTAACCTGAAAGCCATCCTGGGCCTGTTCTTCGCCCTGTCCAAGTACAAACAGAAACAGAAACAGAAGAGCGCGGAGTGCCCCAAGTCGAAAATACCCACGGACATGAAGCAATCGAGGTAAACGACGAGCGATAAATCGCGTGCGGGACACACACGAATAATATATGATGATATAATAGAGCGCGCGAGGATAACGTTTGGAAAATAGAGGGGGGGGGGGGGGGGGGGAAATAAATTACGTCATTGTGGATGTAGCGAGGGCGTGGACCCTTCATCCTGTATTCCACCCTAGCAGACGGTGTTCAGTTCCGATGGGGAATTCAAACGGAGCGCGTCGTCATCAGTCCAGGAGTGTCCCGACGTCTCCTGAAGTTAGACTAAGGTTACACTATACAGAGTATAACACAATTACGTAGAAATAAAATATCGTCTTTGTCGCGCATTTACTGCTCAGAGGAGCGAACAATAGATTATTACGTTTTTTTTTTAGTTTTTGTACATACGACGCGATTTGTTTAGCCACCCAGCAACGGACAATTTTTTAATGACGTTACATTGTTAACACCGTCTCCGTTGTGTTTTAGACTTCCTGGACCGACCCTGCACTCCGGCAGTATCACGAACATACCGACCCCGTTCGCCCAGAGATTCCATCAGTCGCAAAATACACCTGCAGCCGCTAACAGTGAGTTATATGTATATTGTGTTTGTTGCCCACCCGTGTTACCTCAACTTGTTACCTAATTACCAGCCATCCAACCCCACACGTTTAAATGGCCACAGCGGGGCGTGGGAACTCAGACGAAGGTTTGAATCTAAATCTCTCGTATATTGTTGTAAGGAATGTGTGAGATATTGTGTGCAGGTAACTACCCCATCACTATGTTGTCCGTTATCATATTATTATAGTTTATAACCATAGGGGGCTTACGTATAGACGCGTATAATGATACATATAATTATTGGTTATTGGTCTTTGCGTATAGTAAACGTTATTATTATTGTTATTGATTACTGACAAATTTTACCGACGTTGATATTTTTTTCAGTGCTTGAAATGACGGGGTATCCCTTCGTGTTCAC